>VMRN01000005.1:2639517-2695663 GCA_010277015.1 Poeciliopsis turrubarensis
TCCCTCCAAACTCTAAATACAATTTTCTGTCTTTTGTTTTTTTTTTTCTATTTTATTTCTGCACTGTTTCAATTCAGCAAAGGAATTCATCTGCTCACCACATCAGAGTCCTTCACTGTTTTTCATTGGCATTGTTTTGACACATATTTTCATACTGGATTTACACATACTTGTTTATTTCACATTTTGTCTCAGATCAAGTTTGTTTGACTGTCAATTTAAACTCGTGTTTACATGTGAAAGCCACAGTCTTCCCCACTCCTTGAAGGGGTCGTTGTAAGACTTTAGAAAAAAAAAAAAGACAAAAAAAGACATTTATTTATTTTTAGACTGATACAAAAGCGAGGCCTAAAGCTACCGTCACGATCAGATTGTGTTGAGGGTAAGAAAAGTAGCTTGTGCATTGCAACAACTCAATTTAATATCAAATCTATCTAGATATTAGGGATCAATGGTTCATTTATTATTTGGTGAATGGTCACTTTACAGAAGCACCTTAAGGTCTTATTTCTTAGAGGGTTTTCCCCAAGGATGATCCTGTGTGAGGATCCACAATAAAACAGAAGTAGGTGAAGATATTTTCTAAAATTCAGTGCAATATAAAATTCTTCGGGTTAGTCATTTTCATCTTAGAGTTCCTTTTTTTAAACTTTTTGTGTGAAAACGTTTTTCATTTTGATAGTTTATTGGTTTGAGTTGCATCACCTGTCCTAATGTTTTGGGTTTCCTATAATAAACCTTTTCAGCTACTTTGCCACCTCCACACACTTTTTTTTTTTTATGTTGCCACCTTTGACCCTAAGCTTCATCTTTTCTGTTATTGACGTCATACGGAGATCATTTTCTGGCATCCAAAGGTCTTGTTTGACATATAACCTTTATGATACTGTTTAAAACATATCATATTAGAAATCTACTGAGAAACGTGAGTGAAATTAAATCAGCCTGTATGATTGGATTGATCTGATCAATAACGTTGCTGCTTACAAGTTGGATGCGAATTTGTGCAACATGTGGAAACAATTAAAGTGACTTGTGATTTTACAATTTCAACTTCGGATTCTTGACTTCTGACAGCAAAATTGGAACATGCCAGTTTTTTATTATTTTTTTTCTTTGTTTTGGTAAATTACCACCGTGAGCTTGCGCCCTTTGTTGTGAAGAGGGGTCAGATGTTTGTAAAGGTATCAGCATGTGTTCCAGTTTCTGTTGGAGATGTATTTGAGGCCAGGGTGATGTAGAGTAGTGTAAATATAAAACCCTGACTTCCTGCTGTCTCCTCCATTATGGCAGCCACAGTAACATAATCTGCCCAAGCACCACAGCTGCTCTGTCATCCTGCCTCTCTTTTTTAACTCAATTCCTCCTTTACTGAGCCCAACTGGTGCTTCTTTGTCACCTAGATTCCCTTTTCCCATTTCATCCTTCCTCCTCACCTTCGTTTATGCATTATCAGTATTTGCACATATACGGAAAAGGAGGGAGAAAGCTGAAAAAAGATCAAATGATTATTTTTTTTGTAATTGCGCAGCTGTGATAACCAAAGTTGCATTCTCCCTTCCTGCTTTTTTTTTTTTTTTTTTTTTTTTTAACTTGACCTTGTGCTTGGAGGGTATTTTCCAGTCAGCAGAACGCTTTATCTCTGAGAGTAATAATCAATAAGGATAATTAATGATGCCCGCTGCAATGATAGCCTCAGCAGTCATCGCCATGCATTAATCCATGCAGTCAGAGGAGGGTCAAGGCCGGCCGCATCGCTCACCTAGAGGCGTGGCACAAATTAAAATAATCTACACACTCGCTGCTCTGTCAGGCCTTTTCTGACGCGTTCACCTCCGTTGGGCCGTAATTAAAGATGGCCCATTGCTAGGCGGCAGGGCGCCTGGATGACAATCCACTGCGATGTCTCTTTAATATACAACACTTAGCCCAGAGGATGACACTAACAGCAATCTGTAGGAACTCATCTCACCTGCGAGCGTGGGAGGTGGGAGGGCTTTTCTTCTTCTTCTCCTCCTTCTTCTTTTTTCTTTTTTCTTTTCCAGATACACTGAGACATAAATCAAACGCACAACATGCAATTTTCTAATAACGCTGCACCATCAGAAATATGATTTAGCAGTAAATATAATTTGGTCTGTGTGTGAGACATATGAAGTGAATGTATTATCTCTGCAGTGATGCTGTGCTTAAGGAATAAAACGCAACACAGGCACGTTTTAGCTGCTGATCGGGATAACTCCTGACACCGGAGACTGCTGTGGTGTCTTATTATGAGCCACAGCTCTCGATTCAAGAGTTTACCTTAAAGTATAAATGCCAACCTTTCATGCTACAATATGAGAAAAAGTGCAAAGCACACTCTCATCTCATTTTTTCTTTTTTTTGTTTGTTTTATTTCAATCTGATCCCTTAAGAATGTGCACTTCCTGACATACTTGCTTCTGATTGGTTGTAGCACCCCATCTGAGAGAGAGGTGGCGGCATAGCCTCCACCTCTGCAGCCAGTTGTCACTAGTGCTTACAGTTACAGTGCAGAAGCCGGGGGAGACATTCAGCTCGACTCCACAAGTCTTGGGCGACACTTTCGTTGTACTTAAATTCTAAGGTTAAAAAAAAAAAAAAAAAGACTGAAAATGTGAGACTTAATTTCCTCTAACATTTAATTTTTTCTTTTTTTTTTTCTTTCTTTCTTTCTTTTTTTGGCTTGGCTGGCGTCCAAACGTGGGGGAGTGCCGAGGGGCAGAGAGGAGATGTTTAAGCAAGAGCTTGCTCTCACTGCCAGCAGAGAAGTGGAGAGAATCCATAATAATGAAAAATGCATTTTATCCTCAGCTGCCATGCCTGCTTTCCTGCTTCCTGAGAAACGTTGCGGCGAAGTTGCAAGTGTGTGTTTGCGAGGCAAAATGAGCTGGACGTCACGTTGAGCATCCACGCGCAAAGTGAGAGAACACTACGTCAAAATAATAATAATAATAATAATAATAATAATAATAATAATAATAAATGTTTTAAGAAGCCTCAGCCACATCCAGCGGGAAGTTAACTTGAATGATGAGGAAAGTCAAACTGGCAGGAAAAGGAAGAGCACTTGATGATGATTGACAAGCATTGGTTGTGTCTCCCTCCTACGCGCGATTACACCATCCTGATCTATCCTCCAGTAGCACTCTCACCTTCAGCTCTGTTTTGGTTAAAGTGAGGAGGCGTGCAAGGCATTGCACTCGCAGCTCATGTGATTCTTATCAAGTCCATCACATCAAGTTAGCTTGTGTTTTTTTTTTTTTTTTTTTTTTTTTTTCCTTTTGCTTTAAATATCCATCATATTGAACTTATTACTGGTCATGAAACTAAAGGTGCCTGCAGGGTAAGTTATAAACTCCCACAGAGGCAAGTCAGAAGGAAAGACACATGTTCACTCTGCTAAAGGCAAATGTCAAACACATAACGACGCGTGCAATGAAAATCTAGGAAATGTTCTCTTTCAAAGGATTCATCTCTGTAAGTGATCCCCTTGATTATTTTCTGCGAAATTAGCAGTGAAGATGAATGTTTTGCATGCTGTCTGAATGGAGTAAACACTGCCAACATGTTTCAGGAACATGGACAACGTGTTAAACATTTCCCAGCAGGCCTACTCGTCACCGTGACATTTATATTATGGCGTATTTTTTATCTCTGTAATTAGTCAAAAAACTATCTCAGCCTTCTCTCTTTTTTTTTTTTTTTTTTTTCTCTAACCACTGGACAGAAGCCTTGTATCACCAAAAATGTAACTTTCCAGGTAATTAAAACACAAAATCTTTCTTCAAGGGCAAAATTGGGATTGTTTGGTCAACAATGGCGTATGCAATGGATGAGCAGCACAGCTGACTCTCTCAGAAAAACAGAAATGACTGAAAACCGTCAGACATTCACTGCGATGAAGCCACTGCAGCACTGCTTTGTAATCATGTCTCCTTTTGGCACAAAAGGTGCAAAAACGCCTTTTGTGTGGATCCGAGCATAAACAAATGAACTGCATGTTGCTAAATTAGGGCAGAATGCATGTGCACCACGTATTATTCACAAATATTGAGTTTGTCAAGGTGTATTTACCGCTGGTGTCAAAATCTTCTTTTTCCACACCTCATGACTGCCTGACCACTTTGGACTTTGGCAATATTTACACACACTATGTGTGCTCCCAGGTGCTCAAAATTATTGACAGATGAAATAATAAGAAAAGATCTAACTCCTCTGCTGTGGCCACTTCAACCATTGAGCATTTTTCATTAGCACAGAGTTTAGTGTGACAATAATAAATGTTAGTTGGATAAATGGCTGCAGCATTTGCATTAGAATTGTGTAAACTGCATGGCAGTGGAACTGATGTGTGCTACTCTATCTGTTCACAAGAGACCTGATCATGTACGTTTGCTGCAGAATAAAAAAGTGCTGAAAAGGTGACGCTGTAGAGCAACTCACTTAATCCTTCGTGTCTTTATACACAACAGAAATGCTGTGATTTTTAGAGAAAAGACGTTTCCTTCAGGAATATATATGAAAGTAAATCTAATATGTTGTCGCATGCTACATATAAACACCATAATACCAACCAAAGTGAATGGCTGGAATTTTAAAGAGATCTAAAAGTGATCAATAGATCATTGACTTCTTCCTATAAAGGCAGGTTGATGCCTCCGAAAAGGCTTTGTTGCTTTTACTTTTGAGCCTAAAACTTTTTTTATGGTTTTTTATGGCTTTTACTTTTGAGCACGAACCAACAGCAGTTGGTTCGTGCTTTTAATTCAGGTAAATAAAGTGGAGAAATATCATTAAAATCTTTCTGTACAAGCAATAACGCTTTGAACCAGATCCTGAAATGACCAGGGGAAAAAAAAATGAATAATAGAGGATGCGTGTCTGCCTGTGGTCCTGTGCATACCTTTGTCCCGGTATCAAACTGGTCACTGCAGTTCCTAATATTGCTGAAACCTGACAGCCAGTTAATTAGAGCAGACATCCAGCCGCCCGGGATTCATTTGACTATCAGCCACCGAGCCACTTACTCTACAATTTCCTGCCTGAATTGAAGGGTTTAACTATCGCTCACCCAGGCAGATCGGAAGTTTTCCTTTATCTCCTAAATAAAGGGTCCGTGGCGCACCTGTGCTAAGCCTTCCCAGCACCAGAATACATATATTTTATGATAACAAGCTGAAGGTGTGATTTGAGACACATACCGACTTCAAAACCTACAACAACCAAAAGCTCTAACATCTCCTTTTTTTTTTTTTTTTTTCTTCTTTTCCACTTTGCGTGCACACGTATGTCTGCGATTAGAGGTTTTAGACGTCCGTGCGCGCGTGCGCCCTCGCCTGCGTGTGTGTAGCTGCTGTCGTCTGGTTTGTGAGAGCGGCTTTTAACTTTTTTTTTTTATGGTTTTCTCTTCATTAATTGAAAACATGACGGGGTGCTCTCGGGGCCTGATGGATGGAGCAGGAGAATTGAGAAAGCCATTAGCTTCCCTGGAATCACAGCCTGTCAAGGAGTCAATACACACTGCTTTATGTGTCTGCGAGCAAAGATGGAACAATTATCCCTTTTATTAGGCAGCCGCGTCACGCACAGGCGCGTGCACACACACCGCACCGCACCGCATCGCTGGCAAGGAGGAGGGCAGCAATAACGATCAGCTAAAATCAGTCATTCATTACTGTCAAGTACACCTGACTCACAGCTTATTAAAAACGGGCTTAATAGAAGCAAGGAGAACAAAAAACTTAATTAGTAAACAATTGTGGTTAGTAATCTTCAGAATAAATAGACATTTTGTGACTCTGACTTACAGGGCCCTTTTCTTGCTTTATGTTAAATTAAGCTACAGGTTTCATTTGCATATGCATCTCATTAAAACTGTTTTCGCAGGCCTCTATAAGGCACATGATGCCTTGTAAGACTATTCATGCTCCTAAACATTTTTCACATTTTGCCATGTTAAACCCACAGATTCCACTGTATTTAATTGGGAATTTATATGACAAAAAAAAAACAGCAAAAAGCAGGAATAACGCAAAAGGAAAAAGGATGCATGGTTTAAAAGTAGCCGTGTCTCGGTGGGCTGGTAGTTGTACCAAACTTCAAACATTTTTTGGATGGTGGAGTAAACAGCCCACAGAAACTTGTCCTGTTTTCAGGAATGATGAAAACCAAAGTGGTTGGGTGCGGCTGGAGTTTCCGCCCAGATAAATCCACAGGTAAGCATCGGAGAAAAACACAGGCAGGTGGCAGGATGTAGAAGCAAGGGCAGCGGGGGTCAATAGGGGATAGGGATCAGGATACAGTTTGAGCTCCTTGGCTGAAATGATCAAGCATCTCTGGTGGTGAACAGATTCAGAAGGAATGAACCAACGGCCACAGGAGACGATGTACGTAACTAGAATTGATGCTAGTTACTTACCAGCATCAAGATGCTGAATGTGTAAATCAGGTGTGACGCTCAAAGACTGTAAACAAACTAACAAATCACAAACATTAAACCTTAATAAATATCATCTCAGTTTTTCACTAAAATGTGAAAAATCTTCAAGAAGCATTGAAGACTTTTGCCAGGCACGCTGTGAGTAAACTGCATTCAGAGATTGGAGTATTTTTAATAAGTTTTGATCCATGATAAACACATGCAAACACCTGATGAATGCGGAGCCATTACCAACTTATACAGACTCCTCCCAAAGAGCATCTGGCCTCTCATGGGGGTCACACCCCCTGCCACACTCACTGGACTGGAGCTAAGCAGCAGGAGGTCATAAGTTCACAAGCCGGCGGCATCTTTTGTAACGCCAGGACACTGAAGGCTTTCTGCAATCAATACAGCAGGTACGGGAAGCAGCTGACATAGCAGCAAAATGAACAATTCTCTGAGGAGAGACCAACATTGATGCTAATGAACAAGCGTGCAGTGAAAAGATAAAGTACAAAAATGTTGGGATCATAGCATATAAATTAATCTAAATTAATTGATTGTGAAATATTGGTAGTGACTCCATGTTTGTGTTTGAGAAAGGAACAGAAATTTCAGATTGTGTGGGGGGGGGGACAAAACAAACAAAAAAAAAAGAGTGATTTTTTTATTATTATTATTATTATTATTTTTCATCACCTATTTGCCATTTTTATATAAGCAGTGAAGCACTTTACATAAGATTTATTACATCCAAGCAGAAATATTATCTTCTGCGGGTGCCATTCATCACCCGGGCCATGAGACGCTGTGAATGATACCACCAAATTATGTAAATCAGCCATGTCTGAGGGGACGATTCAATTTGGTAACCTTGGTAACCCCAGGTACTCAGAACAACCAGACTCCCCTTCACAAATCACCCGATTTTTGGCACATTACTTGGAAAAGGCAATAAAAAAAATACATCTATGCATGCACACAGTACATTAACGCAATCTGTGTGCCATACATTCAAACATACCAACGACTATATAAACACAAACAGTGCACAGAAAGGAAATAAACGAGTCAGAGTGCAGAAAGCAAAATGAATGAAAACATCAATAAGAATGCGTAGTGGAAGCGCTACACAAATATAAGATCTTTAGCTGGTGACTAGTCTTTGACTGTTTTATCACCTTGTTTCGGTCGTGTCTATGATGGTGCTTAACCTCAATGACATACCAACAAATACATTTCATAGCCATAGATCTAGGATGTCAGTAATAGAAGATAGCACAATTCAAAGGCCATAATGGTAATACTTATGTAATTTTTCCTTGCCAAAAGAAATTGGAAATTCTTTTTAAAGAACCTGTCAATTTCTGAGTGATTTTGATGGGCATTTTGATTTGATTTGTGCTTCAGAAAGAAATGTCCACGCTCTTTCCAATATTCTCTCAAATGTTCGTAGAGTTCATAGTTTGGCTTCCCTATAAAGGTGATGTGGTCATTTTTTTTCAGATGGAAAGATGTTTGATTTAATAGATGTTTTGGTTGTTGGTTTGCGAACCTTTCGGCAGTGAAACAGACGTTGGTTTGAAGCCGGTGAAAGGAAGGTCATGATGCGAACACAACGGCCTCGTCAAGAACTACACAATGTTTGCCAGTTTAAGTCTGCAGTTTTGCTTTTTCAATACAGAGAATATCTTGAACTCACCTTTGTTGTTCCACAACACTGAAGAATCCCAAACCTTTGTGAATAACTGGTCTAATTGGTAATGTTGCATGATGTTCTTCTGTTATTAAATTACTCTTTTCTTTGGAAACTCTGTGTGTTGATGTCACTCTAAGCCACAGAGAAGCTAAATTTCATCTCATCTTTTAAATATGCAGAAAAGTTTTATCAAGTCCAAAGTGAAGTTGGAAAGAACATAAGTTCTGTAATTTACGCATTACATAATCCATTAACACTTAAAATGTAAAAGGGTTATCGTGACCTTTAACTTTGAATTTTGTGATTAAGTTTGAATCCGCTAATGGCAGGATATATGTTTCGCTTTTTTTGTTGTTTGTTTGTTTTGTTTGTTTTTTTTTAAATGCATAAATAATTACAGCGTGCACGTTTTATTGATCCAATCTGCCCACACAAATATCTGAACACGAGCGATAAGACGTACCCAGCTATATGCACATTTAATAAAAGAGCTGGGTTTGTTTCAGCCCTCATAAGATGTGCACTAATGCATGTATATCACAAGTAGCCGTGAGCTCATGTGTGTATCATAATTACCAATAATCTGTAAGAGTGTGCAGAAACAGGCGCCCCACCTCCTCTTACTCCCCCCCCCCCCCCCCACACACACACACACACTTAAACTTGCTGCCGTTTATCCAGCGCCGAGCTGACTCAATTATGATGCAAAAGGGTGTTTTTGTAAAGCTTGGCTCATTTCTAATTAAGCCACACACTCATACCTATTTGTAGCTCATGTCCTGACATAATGCAAATGCTATGCAAATTAACTGCACTGATCTCACTCTAGCTCCGCACTCGGAGGCTCCTCGGAGACTCGCGGGGCATTTAGTCATACTTTAGACTAGTTTAGTTCCTCATTGGGCGAACACAGGCAGAGGCAGATATGCCGGTGGTGAAGGAGGAAGCAGGCGGCACAGGAGCCTGAAAATCATGTGTGTGTATTTGTTTTACATTGTAACGCCTGCTTCCTCCTTCACCACCGGCATATCTGCCTCTGCCTGTCTTCGCCCACACCTTCCCTTCTCTTTCTTTGTGCTTGTCAAACGTGTCGATCAATAACAATTAAAACTGCTTGAGTAATCCCCTCTGCTCATTCATTCTAGAGATGCCTTCACTCTCGACACCTCCAGCCTGCAGAGCGGACCAGAGGGCCTTCCCTCCCCTAAAGCAGCCGGCCCCCCGACCGAGACTGTTTAGAAAGACCATTGACACGCTCAGTTTGCCGTCACCAAACAACCATGTGAAGGCTGGTTAGGCAGCTGGCCGACCGTAACCGAGGAGCTACTGACATGTGTGAGGATCTTCTTTTGGTAAATGACATTAAGCTGTTTGATTTAGCATCCAGAGGGATCTTGGAAGAAATTTTAAGACATCTTGGCTTTGAATTTGTACAGGAGGTTTTTAACAAATTTGATCATTTACAGAGTTCTCCAACGTATTGGGGTTTCTTAAATTTAAGCGTCCTTGGTGTGGGCCTTAAGTGTTTCCATAACAGATCTTGAATCAGATGTATTTTATTGCATCTTTCAACTTTTATCATTTAGTCATGATAAATGTCATGCGGGGAGTGACTGGGTGTAGATTTTGCTGCGGAGTTCAGCCGTTATTACTTTATGATAAAACAAAAAATATGCAGTGCAGTAAATGTTCTTGTTCGTTACCCAATAGCATCTCATTTGTCATGAAAAAAAGTGTCGAATTATCCAGTTTTGGCTTGAAAATATCATGAAGCTTATAACATAATGGCAAGAAAAACAAATAGTTTTTGTAAAATCACTGCTGGCAGAGGCAAAGAATATTTGCTTAGGGAAACAAAATGAAATTTATCTTGATTCGCTTAATAATAAAGTGTTTTTTGTTGTTTTTTTATATATATATATATATATATATAAATCAAGAAAGTGACTAGAGCTAAGGTATGGAGTCATTCAGTAGCTGGTTTAGTAACAGGTTGCAAACCCCTGAAAAGTCCCTTCAAGCTAATCGTTATTGAGTTTTTTGAAGTGACCTTAAAACATTCAGGTCGCATCTGCAGTTCGGCGGAAAAAGGGTTTCCGCAGCCGATGATCAGTAAAAAAGAGCATTTTCTTGAAAAACACTCGCAAACAACAGCCAGCGTCATCCTTTCGTGCTTAATGGTTTGATTGTAGACTCGACGTTTGAGCTGTCGCTGCTGTGGTTTATGAACGGCAACACTGACTTCTTTCCTGAAACATTTTTAGAAAGGAGATTCAAACTTCAAAGAGCCTTCCTCTAAATCGTTTTGTGTGTTTCCTGTCCTAAAAGAAAAGGGGATCCAACTTGTTCCATCTTTCTACTGATGATAATGTGATCAAAATCATGGCCACAGGGATATTTTAAATAAAGAAACATCACTCTAACAGCGAATAAGAGTTCAAAACAGTTTGATCAAATCTTTTTTTGATACGTTGGAACAGTAAAGTTTTTAATTGCAATCATTTCCAATGAATTTGAGAACTATTGAAACTATTCTGGTTTCCAGTGTTAATGCTAAAGAGCTGATTTTTGCACTGATTTATACATGATTGCTACTGCGAGTGACATTAGAAAAAAAAAAAGTCTTGAATAAACATATTTTATGGAGTGTATAAAAAAAAACGAAAAACCAAAGAATCACAATAAGTGAAGAACTTCAATTTTTTAATCATTTTTTTCTGAATCCTAATGGAATAAACAAACCGCAAGATAGAGGCAGGCTTTCCACCTTCTCACCAAATGGTTGCAATATGATCCAAGTTATGAGTTATTTTGTACAAAAAGCACCTTATTGTTAATCAAGAGAGGTAATGTGGTGTTGATTTTCACCATCCGACTTCATCTTAGGTGATTAAAGGTCGTCTGATGCAAAACCTTTATTTTATTTATTTTTTTTATTTATTGTAATCATATGAATAATTTGCAGAATCTATTTTATCTCTGTGCCAGACTTTAGACAAGCATCTGGTGCGTTTGAGATTGTTTTAAATATTTGATCATCCACTCCAATTCAGTTTAAGATGGACAGGAGGGGGGGGGGGGGGGGGGGGGGGGAGAGATGAAAATACAATAACAAAAGTCATTACATTTAATCTGTCCAGGTCTAGACTTTGCTCTCTTTTTTGACTCATCTGTGCCATCAGTCATTTCTTTGTATCTTTGCCCAAGCCACCCCCCCCCCTCTTCCCCCCCATCCCTCCACCCTTTCTCTCCCCCCCAATATCTCCACGTTTGAGCTCAGCCCATTAATTGTAGCCGAACAGTGCCACATGCCTCAATGAAATTAAATTGCTTTTAATTTGGGCTTTCCCTCTTTTGCCATGGCCGGCATCACTTAATTTCATTAGCTCTGAACCTGCGGAGCGCCGTTTCAAAGGCATCATCTCATGGACGCACTTGAAAATGAAAAGAAGCAGCTCTTTTTCTTCTTCTTCTTTTTTACTCTCTCTCTCTTTCTCTCTCTCTTTCTCTCTCCCTCTCTCTCTCTTTCTCTCTCTCTTTCTCTCTCTCTCTCTCTCTCTCTCTGTCTCTCTCTCTCTCTCTCTCTCTCTGTCTCTCTCTCTCTCTCTCTCTGTCTCTATCTCTCTCTCTCTCTCTGTCTCTATCTCTCTCTCTCTCTCTGTCTCTCCGCGCTCCTCAATTAACGGAATCGTTTCCTTTCAACTAAAATGAATGTTATTGAAACCAATTAGCATGGACTGGAAAATCTCTCGTTAATGAGGGGAGTGTGGGTGAGTAAACAGGAATGAAAAGATGAAATTAGAGAAGAGGCTCTTCTTGTTGGCCCGGAATAATGACATGCTTAGTCGCTTAATTGTCTGCTGAAAAGCACCGCTGCGATAGTAACAGATTGCGGTGTTCATTAGGCAGCAATGGGCCACCTGCTGCTGGGGCGGCGAGCCTGCGGTCCCTGTACACGTGTTTATCCCAGGGGGCACTTTTTTTCTCTCTCTCTCCCTCCCTCCCTCTCTCCTTTTTTTTTTTTTTTTTTTTTCCAGGACTCAACGCTCACAATGAAAAGCAAATGAGCTTGCCAATATGCTGCAATGTTGTGTCCTTATTGCCAAGGCACAGAAGCATGATATGTCAAATCAAATGAAATGAATGGAACCCAAATTTGTAAAGCTTGAGGGTTTTTTTTTTTTTTTGTTGCCTCTCTTTTTGGTGATGTGCGTTTGGAGGAAGATGACCCACGAAACGACACCGTTTAGCAAAAACTGTGTAAATCTCGGCCGGCGGACTCTAAAAATAACTGTCTTCTGTTATCATGTTTCATCACAGCTCTCCTTATCGCAGCTTTTGAGGCCCAGGCTTGTAAAGGGCTGAGAGATGGATAATGGGCCTCTAATTGCGGTGCGGATCAGGTTGGGAAGAGGTGCTCTCCCACCATTTACCCCCACACCACCACCACCATGAAATATTTAATGGCTCGCCGGGAGAAACAAACTCCACACACACACACACACACACACACGCATACACGCACACGCACGCACACACACACCCATTCTGTAATTCATAACCTGGAGACACTCTTAGACGTAAGAACACAATATGTCCATATCTCGATTCCTGCTCTTTGTTTCCCCTTTTTTTCCTCTCTTGAGTTATTCCTGACTGGGCAAAAAGAAAAAAAAGAGAGAGAGAAAGAGAGAGAAAGGAAAAATAAAGGCAGCAAGAGGTTTAAAAGTAGCCTCTCCTGAGTGTGATGGTAATTAATTCATAATTAATTCTCATATTAGAGCTAAAATGAAGAGCACATATTCTTAAGCTCGGTGGGATCCTCTTCCGCTTTGAGGCAGAATGCAAAGTTTTTTTCTAATAGAGCTGTGACCCCTCCGTGTTGCCGTACCACAAAAGTCAGCAGCTGCAGCATCTTCAGAGCCATTTTTCAAAGCTGCTGCGTGTCAGGACGGTTCACTCCCGAGCTTATTACACTTTTTTTTTTCTTTGCAAATGTGTAAAAAAAATAAAAATAAAATAATAATAATAATAATTTGCACATGCACATCAACATTGTGTCAGTCATGTAGTCTGGCTCTCCCTGACAGACCTCCACCGGCATGCTAATAAGTCCCATTGTTGCATGTTGCACCGTCTACAGCTGTTGGCTATAATTATCTTGCACATAACTTAAAGGGTGTCAATTAAAACGCATCTCTTTTTCTTTTTTTTTTTTTTCACTGCCCTCATCTTTCGCCTCCTGCGTAACCTCCCCAATGCCCCCCACAACCCCAACCCCACAGCCCTCCACCCCCCCTCTTCCTCACCGGGAGCAAAAGGTTCAGGGTGAGAAAGGAGGTGGGGAACCGGGAGAGTGAGGGTTCAGCCGCTCCAGGATGCGCCAGTGAAGCCGACCTGTTGGCGGTAATTTGTTTGCGACGTAAACATCCAATTAGAAACCGTGTTGCCGTAAAACGGTGCACTGATTTATTTGATGTGTTTACTCTGGTCACGCAGGCGGAGAACAAAAGCTTGGAGATTCAATCATTAATTTCTAAAAAAAAAAAAAAAAAAAGGAGCAGCATTGTCCCTGTGGACCTCCCTTTGGGGTTCAGAGTTTGGGTCTTCCTGTTAACCGTACCCTTGATGGTTCCCCCTGAATCCACCCTCTGACCTCTGACCTCCATAGTTTTACTTGCACGACACCACAAGCAGTCGACATGATCGCTGAAGTGCTTGTCTTTATTTAAAATTATTGATAATGTACATGTATATAAGCCACAAAGTCATTTTAATACCCAAGATCTTTGGCATCAATAATTTATATTATATTATTACATTTTCAGACTTTATGCGAACTTAATTTGAACAAATATATCAACTCAGCACCTGTTTTTCATCTTTCTCATGTGTAAGAGCAGGAAACGCCCAAACTATCTTGGGGCAACAGGTGCAACAACAAAGAAAATAAGTATAGGTGACTACATCTATTTATTCATGACAGAAATACAGATTGCTTTTATAAATCATATGTAAACTTCAAGGGTCTTTGGGGAGCTGAGGTCTGCAAACAACACCTCGCCTTCTCCCTCGAGATCCTCTTGGCTTAATTGATTTACTCTGTGCACAATGACACGCCCATTAGCGCCGTTATCGGATCACGCGTCAGTGGCGCGTGCCTGGACGCCTCCTATGAAGGTAACAGGTTATGAGCTGTGACACGGCTGGGGGTTACGACAGGCGTCGCATCACGGTAAGGTCACATTTATGAAGCGACATCATATCACAGCATGCACCTGGTGCTGTTTTTTTTTTTTGTTTTGTTTTGTTTTTTTTTGGTTGGAAGGAAGGAAGTCCAGAATAAAGACTCAAAATAGAACCACAGGCCATCACAGAAAATCTAAAAAAAAAAAAAAAAACGAAGCTCCTAAAAAAACAGAAAGTCTCTTCATTACAATTCATGAATTTTATAAAATTGTGAAAGGCTTCGAGGAAACCTCTCCTACGTTTCTCGGGTAATTTGGGCTCAGATACATCGATGGACCATTTAACTGAATGACACTGGCATCCCCAGAGCCACGGGAAAGGCAGCAGGGATGAAGACCCGCATCGACCTTTGGCTATCGATGAATGAATTGATAATAACATTGATTTCAAGCCAATTCGGGCTTTAACAGATGTCAATAGGTTTTCTTGGTTGGCTGAATAGTGGATTAAGGTCAGAGGAACGGTGTGGTGAGTCTGAAACCGTCGCTCCTCTCCCTTTTTCCAAACGTTTCTGTCTATTTTTAGGTGCAGCTCGGCTAAAAGCAGGCTGAATGTTGACAAGCTCCATTGTTCATCATCTTTGAAACAATTCCCCCGTTTGACTCTCTCATTTGTTTGGCTGCACTGTTTGCACTGAAAATGACTCAGTGTAACCACAGAGTTAGATAAGGAGAGCGCTTTCAATTGGCAGGCGAAAGACAGGCAAAGGGGATGGATGAATGGATGGACGGATGGATGGATGGACGGACGGATGAATGGATGGACGGATGGATGGATGGACGGACGGATGAATGGATGGACGGATGGATGGATGGATGGACGGATGGATGGACGGACGGATGGATGTGTGTCGGTGTTGGCTGAAAATCTCAGAGTTTTTTTAAACTTTCTCTTCCTCTGCAATTTGATAATCTAACTCTTACTTCCTGGTTTTATAATCTGACGTTTCCTGTTTGGATTTGTGTTTCCTCCAGCTGGAGCACATTCAGTGCAGAGAGGAGGAAATTGTTGTTCTGGGTTTGATTAGAAGGAAGTTTATCTCCATGCACTCTCTTTTTTGACCTCAGGAAAGCAATAATAGTCTCCGTTCGGCTCTCGACCCTCTGTCACTTTCCTTTGCGTGCTCAGCAGGTTGCGCAACCAGCATTACGCTGTTGGCTCTTGCGAGCTGCTCTTGTAAGCATATCCACTTTCCCATTCTTCTAGATAGTTCAACAACCCAAATTGAGTTAAAACAAATGTGTCGAATACATAGTTTTGTCCAAGAATAGAAAGAATTGGCAACTAATTCGAAAGTCAGCAAACTGATTATCAAACATTAAGTGACACTGTCCTCTGTTATTACTGCCTTTGTCAGATTTAGATGTTTTTGAATGTGGGTGAGAGTTACATTTTGTTACAAGTTTGTTAAAAGTTTGTTGTTGTTTTTTTTTTTTTTTTTTTGCTGGGTTTTGTTCCTCGATTTCTGGCAAGTCCAACTCGTTTCAGAGGAATGAACAGCTGCTTGTTTTTTAACCATTTGCAGGAAACGAAAACATTTTTCTTCAATCTGACTCACACACCTTAATTGCACAAAATGTTTTCTGGAACGACAAGGACCTTGGTCTTGCTTTGGTGTGACTTTATGATATATTGCATGAGCCCCCACTGTGACTGGACATATATTATTAAACTCGACAGCTCTAAAAATGTGTCCTGTTTTCCCCCTTTTATCGTGTAAAACACAGCCATGCTCTATCTGGGTCTCTCTCTGAGCAACAATCCACTCCAAATAAACTTTGACTCCACTTAAACCACAAATGTGATTTGGAAAAATAACATTGTGATTAATGCATGCTAACTACATAATAAAACTTAGAAATGTAATTAACAGAAACTCCCTGCAACTAATTGCCCTGCCTCTGTTATTCATTAGATCCCACTGAGAACAAAATATGGGATATTAGATGCATATTAGAGCCATTACTTTTTGATGTTAGGAACACAGCTTAAAGAGGAGCATTTATTATTTATTGTCTTTTGTTTTCACTTGGGATTAAAGCTATGAATATGACATTGCTGTCTCTGCCACGAGCCTCCGTAAAGCTGCTGTGCTTTGAAACAAAGTGTGGCTCTTGATGCAAAAGTTAAATCGATTGATTTACATATTTATCAGTGTGTTTTTTTTATTGTTTTGTTTTTTGTTTTGTTTTTGTTGTTGTTGTTTTTTTGGTGTCACCGTCATATATGGTACATAACAAAAACAAAAGGATTTTGTAGTTTTAGAAAACTACAGCTAGTTTAAAATTTTTGCTTTTGTTCATTAAGCTATTCTATTTTTTTTTTCTTCCTTCCTCGTCGTATACGTTCTGTCTTCTCTCTTCACTCTCTTTACCATTTCCTGTCATTTTGCTGTGAATGAATGACGACAGGCACCAAAAAATGTTGCTGAACAAACTAATTGATGCGTCTTTACCAAACGCAAATTTATTTATTTTTTTTTTTTGTTAAACTGGCGAGCCATTTCTCTTTTCATTGGATTCCTGATAAAGATCACAGATTTCTTTCATTTCTGCTTTCATTTTGTACCTGAAAACAAACAATTTCATGCTCATGCACTCATTCTGTATCATTTTGGGGGTGGGGAGGAGTTTTCTTTGCTAAGCAAAAGCGGGGAAAGAAAAGAAAAAAGAAGAAAATATGGAGAACTATAAACAAGAAATCATACAAATCACACAAAATGTATATGAATATTTTCTGGAGATTTTAAATTATTCTCTGTTTCAGCTGATTTTGGTTCTGATTCCTATTCGGTTTGGGCAAGTCATTGAAAAAACAATAGATTGTGACTGATTATTAATTAAAAGAGTGACTTCCTGCTCGCAGCTAATAATTTTTCAAGTGACCCATTTTTCCTTTTAATAGAAAATGAAGGAGTCTCCTGTAGGAATTGGAAAACAAATAATTGTGCAAGTAGATAAAAAGCAATCAGGCGAATATCAGAATCCTTTCTAAAGCAACTCTGCAGGATGAATACTTTAGCGTTTATTTCCCTCTTCCCTACTTTCTGTTTAGCAAAAAATGTGATGGTTCAATATCATAAAACTACAAAAAAATAAATAAAGGTGATTTATGTCCAAATAAGCTTGAAGGATCTGCATTTGACTTTCAAACTAAAAGTGTGATCAGACATTAAACTTATTCTACTTTTTTATGCTCCTTCTTTAACGAACGACAACTTTATTCTAATTAAATCACTTTTCTAATTCACTGACCCGCAAACATTGGCCTTTTCTTCTTTTCAATATTAAGTGTTTGTGTGCACTTAGTGTCGGATTACACCTCCTTCTTTGCAAAATGGGTGTCTCAGCTAACTGCAGAGGATTAGCGGAGGAGTGGGACTTGTAATACTGGAAAGCAAACCCGGTGTGTTACTGTGTCGGGGTCACGAAGACAGATCGACCACACACTGGGGGACGAAACAAGGAAAACAACAAGAACAACCAAAACACAGGTGACAGAAGGACTCCAGCTTTCAGGTCATGATGGTCAACATGAAATTATTTGGCCCCCTTCTATTGTTTCCTTCAGTCACCACCTACTAATATTACAATAAATAGGCTCTTAAAGGTTGCCTTATATTCTGTGGAAACTCTGACCACCTGTTCTCGTAACTGTCTAAAATTAAAGGTTAGGGACTATTCAAAATGCAAAAATATGCGTTTACTTTTTGAAAAAGTGTATGCGCAATTAGTTAAATAAAGAAGTTTAACAAGTGAAATGTGAAAGAAATTTGCTTCTGCTCTCATTCTGCCGAATTCAAAAATGGTGGGACCCACTACATTTTGATTTACAGAGACGTTTCCCTGACAGGACGGGGTTTGTAGCACGCACGGCGCGTGCGCGACGCCGTACTTCCTACAACCTTTTGTCACCTGCTGCAGCTGAGGCCGACGGCAGGAGGGAGGCAGAACAGTGGCCTTATGGGAAAATGGGAAATGAGCTGTTATCAGGCTAACAGGGCAACACGGTCTGTTAATCAGATCAGGAAGCAGGGTGTGTGTGTCCTGCAGAGAGAAAGCATGTGTGTGTTTTTTTGTATGTGTGTGAGGTTGGATGAGGGAGGGGGGGGGGTTGGCATGTGAACCCATGAGAGTGCTAATGGCAGTCATGTTTTCAGGAGACAGTGGGCTCCGGACTTTCAGGCATCACTTAGGGCTGCGAGGGGCCTTTCCGGATCCGTGCGAGCCTCCGTCTGAGCATGAGTCAGCCGCGAGTCCTGGAGGGTAAATATTTAGGTCCAGAAAAGGAAACATGTATTTCCCTTCTTTAACTGCAGAACAATAATTCCCTCCTTCTCCTGCTCTCTGTGTCTGCTTCTCAGAATAGCCGTAATTATCACACTTCCCTGCATTCATTTCAGCAACTCATTGTCTCGTACGGCCCGCCAGTGGGTCCAGAAGCGGGGGGAGGAGGGGAGGTGATGTCCTCTCAGACTCTCAAATTTGCTATTTTTCTCCTTAGAACAAATGAAAAACTTTGTCTTTTCAAATCCAGAATCAATGGGAACATTTTGCATGGAAAAATTTGGTATGGATGCCATCAGCTGAATATTTTTGGTGAAAAAAAATATTCGCTGCAGTGTTGAGCCAGTTTTTTTGTTCTTTTTTTCTTAAGACTGAGCATAATATGAGGACAAATTTAAAGGGATTTTATGAAATCTGTAAGAGATATGAAAAAGCTGAAATAAACAGAAGCAACTGAGGGACGTGACTACATTTTAAAGTCAGAATGTTGTTTTTAGCTTCATGTAAGTGGAAGTAGTTAGCCGAATTTTTCTGAAACCATTCATTTCAATGGGGCCCAAAATGATCACGAAAAGCTGAGGATTTCATAAACTACAGAAGATGTCAATACCAAAAGGGATAGCCATAGTGACCTGAATCCATCCATCCATCCATCCATCCATCCATCCATCCATCCATCCATCCATCCATCCATCCATCCATCCATCCATTTACCAGTTAACCAGTCCAAACCTAAAGGAAAAAACCCAGACCGTGATTTGAAGTAGGACATTCTTGCTTGAGACCAGGAGTGCTGACCACTGTGTGTCCATGCAGTCCGAAACATTAAATACAACCATCCTGATAAAATCTAACACATTCTGCTCCAATTCATTCATACAAATTATGAATAGAAGATGGCCTAATACGGATCCTTGAGGCACGTTCTTACGAACTGCTACAGCTTCAGAACACGAATAATCAAACTGAATACAGTTTGTCCTATTTCTGAGAATTTGTCAACGACGCCTACATAGCTATTAGACCTAAAACAAAAAAGATTTTTTTCTAAGTCAATGTAAAAAATGGGTTATATGTCATTTGGTATAGTGCATGTGAATATCTGACTCAAACGATATCCTTGGACATGTTTCTTCGTAAAAGTGGAGATCCAACGACAGCGTATGAAGATCAAAAAACGTTTTTCCATTGGTAAAGTAAATGTGATCCGACAGGAACAAAGAGGAGGACATACTGCTGGACGCCGTCTAACGCTGGCTGATCAGATCATTTTTCGTCCAAACGGCTCATCGTTTGTGGAAGAAGAAACTCCGGTGGCTTCTTGTGAAGAATATCAAATCAATAATGTGTGCTATTAACGGAAGCAGCAAAGGCACCAAAATGGCGTTCACTTTTGAATACATAACACAATCACATACACCCCCTCTCCCCCCCCTCCACACACACACACACACACACACACCCCATAACAATAAATGCATTGATTGGAAAGCCAATACCACTCACACTTTCAACCGGCTGGAGAGCAAAGAGAGAGTCCAACAAATGAGCAGAATTACTGCTGGTTTGATGTGACTGAACCAATCAGCAGAAGCTGATGGGAAGCCAGGACCTGCTGTGGGACTGTGACAGAATCAAAGCAAGAGCACAACGGCCGCATATGAGTTACTGTCACACACACTGTCGCGCACGTGCTGCAAAACACACACAAATATGCACATACAGATTAGGGTCTAAAAAAGATACTTGATTTTGACAAGCTGATAAATCAACATTATAAACCCATACTTCCCAAACGCACACACACACACACACACACACACACGCACACACGCGCACACACACATTGCAGAAAAATATCATCTTATTTACAATAACCTGGCACTCCACTGTGGTGAAATGGTATTAGATTCTAGATGACAAATAAAGAAAGTAAGGTAGAGAGCGGGAGGATGACAGGAATGTTGGGATGGGGGTTTTCTGGGGAAGCTGCATTTTTTAGTATGCATGTTGATTCTGTTAGGCTGAAATGCAATAACAGATAACGTAGGTCCCCTCCACAGGAAGAAGGACCCATGCAACTCTCTCTGACTACCTTCTATTTGTCATCCATGGATAGACTGTCACTGGAAAGAATATATTGCTTTAAAAAGTCGCTGCCATAATAGGACTGATCTAATTTCCATAAATTTTCATCGAGAATTCGATATTTTCTTCATCAGGGAACAACATAAACTATTTAAAGAGTGATGCTGGTGTGGCAAACTTTCTCTTCCCATCCTTAAATTTAGTTTTTAGATATTCTCTTTTGATGGATACTTTGGGAGCCAGAGTAGGAGGGATACAAATACTGGGTAGTGGGTGCAGCATAGACACACAAACTCGACTTCACGTAGCCCTCTGCATGACCCTGAAGTTTCCTTCCATTGATTTACATTCACTGTCTGTCCCGAGACTTAACTGTCTATCAAATGAAACTATGTATCTCTGCTTTGCCTCTTGATTATGAAAGTCAAAAGTTTGACTTTTTTTTTACCTTTTTTTTTTATAATTCCACATCAATGTTGTTTTTTATCCAATGGTAAATGAAGAGTCTCTAAAGTTAAACATAGAATATTTAGGCCAAAATAGGATTTTCCGATTTTATCAAGTTTTTGTCAAGTGAAGTTTGTTTGTTTTTTTTCAGACTTGAGGGACACTCCTAAAACATACTGTAGTATAAAAGTCAATAACACTCTGGGTAGGATGCATGTGTTTTGGAGGTAGAGGGAAAAGGAACAATAAAATCCATGCAGCTGCGCCATTGCATAGAACAACAACAAAGTCTGCAATACTTGACGGCCTATTAAAATGTCTTTACTTTTTTTTCCCCAAATTGCGGTTTTTGTTTTTTCAAAATTCATCTTTTCTTTTTTTTTTTATTTTTTAAGGGTAGCTTTGTTTTTAAAGAAAAAGTGACACATATATCAGATTATTATTGAAATAACAGCAGCTCTCCTGTAAATCCTGTAAGCTCAACCATTTCTTGGACCAAGAGAATGGACAACAACTGACTATAAAAGTTTAGGAAATTGCGTAGCTTTCTTCCATCAGCATTTTGATGCATGAGACCAAGCGCATGCACATCTCGGACTTTTATGAGGTGAAGGCGAGGCGCTGGGTCTGGCACTAAGGGCTCGGAGTGAAGCAGCGTAGAAGGAGTGTTGGTGGTGGTGGTAGGGGTTCTCAAGCAGCAGGTGAGTCTTTGCCATCAGGGGGATTCATCAGTCCTGAGTTCAGACAGGGCCTCATTAGTGAGCAGTGAATTACACTCCAGACACGTCTTTATGTAGACTAATCATATAACAGCTAGCGCGCTCCGCTTCACCCTGAGGGAGACAGAGGAAGGAAGAAGAGGGGAGAGAGAGAGAGCGAGAGAGAGAGAGGCTGCCGAACTTTACAGGCTGATTCATCCAGGAGAACTCAATGCAGTCCAGCACCTCTGACTGATGCTGTTTTATCTGTCTCTCCATCTATCTGGTTGTGCTTGCCACATGGCTCCTCCCCCGCTCACCAGTCTGGCCCATCCCCTAGTTCACCTCAGCATCCATCAGCATCCGTGCTTGTTTTGTCTCCTCCAGCCCTCCCACCAACACCTATCTCTTCTCCCACCTCTCGTACCAACCCTCTCCCTCCCTCCACGCCGCTGCATCCCTACCCCCACCTTGTCACTTCTGACAAGCAACTTTAATGGGCGATGTGGCGCGTGCCTCTGACCACCGAGCACAGTCATTAACCTTCACTGGCATAATTGAATTCAAGGTTGATTGCTCGTGACCCGCCTCCCCGCACCCCCTCCCCCCCCCCCGCCGAGGTCCCTCTCAATGTACATATTCATTACAGGGCCATGCCTCTAAATGGATTGCACAGAGAAAGCTGTAGCAATCATCCAGGCCGCTCGGAGGGGGCAGCGGCGTGCCGATCGGGGGCCACGGGGGCACCGGCTGGACGGAACGGCTGGTTCGACGGACGACAGGGGAGGGGCACTAATTGCATGCTGGAGGAAGAGGATCGGATTATGAAAAGAGTAAGAGAATGAAGATGGATCCCTGTGACACTGTCAAATTAAGGGCAAGCCTTGTAACACGGTGGGGCCCTGAAAATGTACAGTGGCACCCACTTCACCAGAGGAAGAGGTGAGAGACAGAGAGAGAGAGAGAGACAGAGGGGAGGAGGAGATGAGAGGAGGGAGGCTAAGAGAGAATTGAATGTTGAAGAATTAAGTATTTCAGACATACACACAGAGATTGCACACACACACACACACACACACACACGCATTCAAGCGCACACGCAGGTTTCAGTGTGAAGAAGAGCATATATCACATCACCCCAACACCACCACTACAACCCCACCGCTGTGATACCACCCCACCCCCTGTAACTCTCCCCTCTCTAATAGCTGTCAGATTACTATCACCCAAACAAGACATCGCAGCTCCCCTCCTCCCTCCTTTTTCTCCCTCACTCACCCTTCCAGCGCCATCTCCGTCATTACCCTCCAGTCCACTTCTTCTTCTTCTTCTTCTTCTACTTCTTCTTCTTCTTCTTCTTCCACTTCCACTCTGTCCCCCCAACCCATCCACTAGCAGGACCTCTCTCTCGTCCTCCTGTGTTCCTCCACCCTGTGGTTGTAACCTATCGCCTCCTCCTGCTGAGCTACAGTTGCTCTGCTTTTTTTTTTTTTTTTTTTCCAACTGGCCATCCTCAAATGAAAATGTGTTTTTAAAAGAGCCAGGAGTGAAACGAAGAGACTTTAAGTTCGAATCGCTCTCGCAATAAAACTTGATTATTCTATAGTTGGCTGCTTTTATTGCCAGAAGTTGCTTCGTCTGTGTTTTCAGGACACACACCAGACCTGAACCTTTCATCCATCTACTTTAAATAATCACCTTTTAAAGAAAAACCTCTCATCCCACAGCAGCAGCAATCTAACACGTTAAAATGTCTTCTTCTTCTTTTTTTTTTTACAATACTGAAGTGCTATTGGAATATCTATTAATACATCATTATGTTGCAGGTATAGTGGTACGGCCATACAGGTCAAAGGAAGAAAAAAAATTGCTTTTCTTATTGGCTGTGTCCCGAGGTTGTCTCAAGCACTCTTAAGCTGTTTCCCATCAGTTTGGTGTGATGTTCCTTCAAATACTGTTGTTTAATTTCCTCCACCTCAGACGTGGGCCTAACTAGTATCACCCATGTTCTGGAGAAATCCTAATGTCCTGTTTACACGGCAAGATTTTAAAATCGTTGGCCAATTATCAATGCCCGAGAGACGGCACACGTGACAATAAAATACAAGGTTTGGTCGTACGGTGTGTGGTGTTCAGCCACAAGGTGGGGAGCAACGCCCAACATTCAGATGCCAGGCGGGAAATCTCTCGAGACCTTGAGACCAAATGTGAGCTCTGAGTAAACAAACATGTCTGACTGGGAAGAAGCAATGGAGGGAGGTATGTTAAACAGAGAAAAGTAAGAGAAAAACGTGTCTCCGATGTCCACCCGTCTTTGAGGTTTGCCGTGGCAGGGATTTTTTTTTTATTATTATTGATAATTGTGTAGTAATTGCATAAGCGCGTAACTTCTGATTGGCTACTTGTCACGATCAATGCATTCTCATTTGTCCTCAGGAGAACACAACGCGGTTAGCATTGCCGCCGACCACAGCAGACGAAGAGTTTTCCTGCGACAATGAGTCGTTTCTCTGCCGTGTGCATGAGGACGGTTGACAACGCTAACACATGCAGACTATCTTGAATCCCTTCCAATGGCTCAGCTTGTCTGTTTCTGTCAAAGCTTAGACTGAAATGCCAGAATCTCTGAAGGTCTTGCGAGGCACATGGTGCACGAGTTTCAAGTTTGGCTGCCTAATTTAGAGGTAAATTAGTGGCTGTCAAATTTCTAAACGGCTTCACAAATCCTAATTACCATGTAAACTCCTCCGTTTATTCTGGCTCTGCGGGGAGGCTCTGGCCTGCAGTTTCAGAAGTGCAAAACGGACAAAATATTTTCTGCTCAAACATCGGTGTTAATTATTGCTGATCTTTGCTGCTGGAATCTCGCAGAGCTCTGGGTTCCGGTTTGAAACAGCTATTCGACTGGTTCCTTGCTGCTAGGATCTTCCTCACTGTGTTTCTTCAGCTTCCGAGCTTCCTCCTGCTGTCCAAAGCTTCTGAGGGTGAACTAATTAGTAATTCTATGTTGGCCTTAGGTGCTAGCTTGCACGGGCTGTCTGTAAATGTGTGTTTGACTCCAGGATTGATGTCTCGACTCATCTTTCAGCATGGCCTTTTACAGCAGGACACCAATCAAACAGTCCGTTGGAGGGCTCTTCCAACAGCACTAAAGAGCTGAAAGCACAAAGAATTATCACCGTCCAGGGGAATAAATACTGATCAAACCAAAATTGGATCTGAGCAACTGGAAAATGGTGGCATTCTCTGTCAACGAGCTCTAAAAGAAAATAAAACCCAAAGTGTATTTTTTTTTTTTTTTAGAAAGAAAGAAAAGACAGTCTCCATGCAAACAGTAACATCTGCATTTGACCTTTGGTTGGCCTCGCTGGCTGCTACTGTCATCTGGCCGGAAACCTCTCCGCCCTCGCAGACAGCCGGTGGTCCGCAGAGAGCCATCCAACTGTCAGTGCTCGGTACGATTCCAGCTCTGCGTCAGGGTCCGTGTGTGAGTTGCGAATGTGCACCGATGCACGTGCGATCGTCTTTTTTTTTTTTTTTTTTTTATTCCCCCTCGTCATCACTAACAGGGTTTCCCAGGCTCTGGCCAGGAGAGTGTGGGTCACAGAGCAGGAATCAAACAGCAGAACAATGGAGAGCTTCCTCCACTTAACCTCCTAATGGGCTCCCAACGACTCCCCTGACTCCCTCAAAACTATCAGCCACTGGATTCACTTACCTCACTGCGCCAGCTCACGCCATGTGTGTGGGGGGTCTGTGTCGGGCGATCATGGTGCACTGCAAAGAATGCATCGTGTGCAATATTTTGCAAAGGTATTAATACCCCTTATGCCCTCATTTTGCCACAGTACAATTGCATTCTTCAGTGTGTTTTTGGGGTATTTTCACGTTATGGACCAAGCCCACTGACTCAATACTTTATAGAACCATATTTTATTGAAAATATAGCTGCAAGTTTATTTGCAGTTGTTGAGCTGAAAGTGAAGCTGCAACAACTCCAAGGCCACCAGGAAGCGCTTCGAGAGCACAACCTCAGTCAAGCTCAACAAAAAACAACAACAACAACAACAAAAAAAAACATCTGAGAACTAGACATTTTCAGTGTCACAAGAATAATTTGGTTTTGGTCTGGATTCTCGCTTGAACACACTGAGACGTGAACTTGATTTGATTTAAGCCAACCTTCTTGTAGCCGTGGCTGCATGGCAGAGAACCACGATCTGCTGGAGGCTGAACTTATGTCCACGTTTTCTTTTGTAGCCACTGAAAGGTTTTATTCCACATCTGCCTTGTAGTCAGTTTTCTGGCACACATAGACATTTGATTGCTGGTCAAAAAGTGCAGTTTTGTCCTACGTGAGCAGAACAAGTTCTCCAACATTTGCTCATTTCACCGACTCGACTTGTGGCAAACGTCTCATGGCATTCTTTGACTTTACAGTCATTCGTGAAAGCAAAATTTAACACACTTTGTTTAACAGTTAAAAGACACAAACGTTATTTTCCTTGTAAAGAGCTTGGTTTTGCATTTTATCGGTTCTTGAGCTGCAAACCTCCCACTCTCACCTGGTTTCTCATCTTGTGAAGCAGACGAGCGACGTTCATTCTCAAACCAAGTGTGTTAAAGTGTGCAGTCGCAGTGACAAGTGGCTCCGCTGACCGCTACAGAACTCCGCATATGTCAGTGCGCAGGACTTTCACCACCGAGGCGCGCCGCTCCACTTCAATAATTACTTTCAGCGCACACTCCATCCCTGAGCACCTTCACAGCCCCCAAATCTGCAAAGACAAGTGGCCTCATTTATTTCCATGGAGGAAAATAATTTAGCTGTGTCGGGCACTAACGAGCTCGAGCGCCGGGATTTCTAATTAGATTCACTTTGTTTGTGTCATTTTAATTACGTTATGGTCCCCAGCAGTGGAGCCACCAGTGAACCCTCGGTGTCTTAGCTCGGCTGCAGAAGCGCGCCTGTGCGCCGGGTCCCTGCGGAGCTTTCCAAAGAACAATAAACTCAACTCTTCTTCTTGTCAACCAAAGCTACGACAGACCCGGTTTAATGCTAATTTGTTGATGCCGAGCATGTTTGGCTGCCGTGTCACTTTAATCTCCGAACAACACCACAAAGGTCACAGTCTTCTGAAGCAAACAAATACACCCTCTCTAAACTTTTTTTTGTTTTTTGTTTTCTTTTTGTGATGAATCATTATTTATTGCTGTAAATGAAAGGCATGAGGGACAGCTTTTGCTGCCTCTGTAGTCTTAAGCGGTGTGTTTATGTTCCGCTTTTGAAGGGGGAAACTTCACTAAACCAAAGCACTTTGAGGTTCCTTTTGAAGTATTCCCCTAAGACATGGTCGCTAATTATTTGCCGTTTCATGATGAATCCCCCCTCAGTTCGTTAGACCATTTCAACTGATGTTGCTGTCTTAGATCCTCTCTGTCTTAACACACGCACTCAACCATTTAGATAATTGAGTGATTAATTGATACCTAATGATCAGCGTGGACCTTATGTTCTACTTTTATTTCAAACTTGACAGTTTCCTATAAAGTTGTTAGCGGTGCTATGTCGTGTGCGATGACACGCACGCGCTTGCGAGGAAAAATACAACAACAGTAAAAAAAAAAAACAAAAAAAAAAAACCCAAAAAACAAAGTTGGGTGTTGAGAAGGAGAATCAAAATGGTGCAAAAGAGAGAGAAAGGTGAGGAAGCCTCGGGGTGTTGCGGCGTCCCTTTAGTGATGTCGTTAGTGATGGTTTCATCCCATCTGTCGCGTGTTGTGTGATAGTGATCAGTCTTTAGGGACCCACCTGCACAGATGAGGTCAGCCCTACCTGTCAATCAACCTGCTCCAGGCTGGAGCCCGGGTCCGCTGGGGTCACCTCAAGCAGGGAATCCCGTGTCCCAAAACCTTTTGAGTGAAAGAGTTCTTGGAGCAAGGGTTTCAATGTCGTAATCATGTTGGACTTCTCATGATTTTGAGTTGTTTTTTTTTGGGGGGGGGGGGATTGAATAACTGCGCAATACATGACCTCGATGAATTTGACTATTTAAGCCTCGTGTGCACAAATGTGCATGTTCTGGGTGAAAAATGATGCGCAAAGACTCAAATGTATACATTCACACCCAATGATATTTGGACAAAACGTCCGGACAAATACGGTAGCCTTGGCAGGATTCCAGCTGGAAATTTGAAACTTTCTAATGGGCAAAATTATACATGTTAAAAGATATGCAGTTTTAAGCATTTTCAGAGGGGATCTCAAGTGTTACCTATTTGCAGACAGCTGTGGCTGTGTATTGGTTTAGGAGGCTTTTTTAGCATCCTGCCGGTCCATCACTTTACAGACTTTATTTCCTTTAATTCCAAAAAATGTCCATTCACGACAGGCTTGATCATCTTAAATCCCTTGACTTTCTTTTCCTTTTCTTTTTTTGTCTGAGCAGAAAAAACTGAGTGAAATTGTTAAAAGTTTTATACAGACTTGTCGATGGCCACAGAAGGATGCAGTCAACTCAATATTATTGGCCATGTATGTATACGTTTGAGTTAAGACTCAATGACAGAAGTTTACATACTTAAATAGGTGAATGTAAATGTTTGTGTGGAAACTGTACACTCACGCTGATCGTAAAAATAATAATAATAATAATAATAAGCAACTGTATTTCACCTTGCACTCTGAGTCAGACGATTTGTGTGAATGTTGTGATTCTGCCGACCCTCTGGTGAATGAAATACGCTCTATTCTTAAGAGAAGACGTTAAAGAGACATACATAAAGAAGACAGTTGGATAAGAATTTATTCAGATTTTCTAAACTGAAAACTAGTGACTCATCCCTTCCAACAATAGCAGGGAAGAGGATGAAAGCAAGTCTGATTTGTCTGTCCAATACTCGGAAAAGAAGAAAACAACAAATCCCCTGAATTTTGTGCAGTTTCGAATTTTTGAAAACCTTACTTGGAGCATATTGTGTTCCCCGTGTAAGTTATACAAAAGAGGGGAAAATAACAATAACATCAGCAATTACGAACGTCCACTTTTACTTGTTTCATATTTCCTTTCTGAGAGAGACACACGATCCACCTTGAAAGACACAATTTTCTTTGTTGCACAGACTCGTTTTGATCCGAGTTAATTAATGCCATGTGAGATCATTATTAAGTTTCAGTGTTGTTTCGCGTGACGCTACACAGTTTTAAGTGGCCAGGCTAACACAACTGATGAGCTGTATAAACATTTATCCTGATGCCATGGATCTGCTATGATTTATTTATTTTATTTTATTATTATTATTATTATTTGAGTGTTTTGGGACGATGCATGCGCACATTTGCACATGCAGAGCAAAACCCCACTGCAAAAGGGTCGTCATGCTCCAAACACGTCACAAGAGTTTGAAAAAATTGGGAAGAGAATTTCAGCTTCTATGTTACATCCGTGTTACATGACACAGTTTTAATCTGATCAACTTAAAGTGCAATTGTTTAAGAGAAGCAGCTTCAGTTACATGATAGTGTAACTGAATAATGTTAGTGGCACCATCAGAGATTTAGTGGAAGAAAAAAATAAATTTGATTACCCCAGGAAACAAAAATGTTCACACATGTTAATAAAATAAAAGTTTTACTTATTTTAAAGTCTTTTTTTTTTTTTTTACCTCTTACGTAGCAACAATGCCCCTCATGTATAACTCAGCTCCATTTCATGTATTTTTTTTTTTTTTTACTGCACAGTCATGTTCACCTTCCTGCATGCTTTACAAACATTTACGTGCATCTTTTTTTAATTATTATTATTATTATTATTATTATTATTTCGATCCCTCCTTACTTCAGTAACGTTTAGAGGACATAATGTGTATTTTCATTAAGAGAACACATCAACTCGGAGCTAAATTGATGCAGACTGCTCTTGTGTTTGAAGACACCATTGATTATCCTTTAAGAGCTGGTTTAAGTGCGAGCTGGCTGAAGGCTTAATGATTCTTGTGAATAAATCATGCTGTGTAAAGGATGCATCATAAGATATAACTCTGAACTGTTTTCCCTGCGAATTGTTGGATGTTAGCAGCGAAGCACGCTGGCAAACAGTAGCGGCTTCTGGGAAGACGTAACAAACAACTTCATCCTCAGAGCCGCTGCTCCTTTTAATCAAAAACCTCCCCGGAGGAGAGGAGGCGTTAAATGTCTCAAAATCCGTCATTTTGACGACAGTGATATTTGTATAATTAAAAAGGAGAGGGTATCGTCTGGCCCATATATGATATGGCTCCTGCATTGATGAAATTATCTATCTTGAAATAAATTAATATGTTTATCAGGTACAGAGGACATTTTAATAACTCAGCTGTCAAAAGTACCCGATTATGTCTGGGGAAACCGGCACCTGATAATTACCCACAATTCACGCTGAATGGGTTCGAATCTTTGCGAAAGGAGAATTGATGAAACACAATCTAAATTAGGTACAGTAATCCATTCCAGGTTTCTGATGGGAAGAGGGCCTGTGTAACGCGCATGAACAAGGACGATTCTCAGGTTAGATTTACAGGCGCTCTCGCAGGCTCGGTTTCATTCATTCAGACGTCAACTCTTAGGTTACTTTGCAGCCCTCTTTGGCTGATCTATTTCTCCCCGCGGTGACCTCACTCGTACAAGTGCTCGGCCACGACTGCGCGGCGCTGGCTCATGTTCGAGCCACCTGGATGCTGCCCTTTCAGGTCGACGCATCCAACTGGGGTCCAGCTATCAGGTTCACGCCGGCCCGTCCTTTCGGCTTTTGCTTAATGCATCTTGTGGTCATTTCTGGAGAAATGAATAGCGGGGCCAATATGCAGGAGTCCCAAATTGAACAGTGACTCAGTTGGACATTAATCTCTTTTTGTCAGCTGGGTCACATTATCCTACATAAAGTAATGTATTTTTTCTTCCATCTCATCTTGTTTCATGGTTGTTTGTTGCTTCCCCCCCCACCCACACTTTTTATGCAAGTGTATTTAAAATCTCTTCCCGTGGCATCTGTGTTGATTACACATGTCTAATTGTATCTACTGAAGGCAGGAGAAGCTTATTGTAGTCTGAATGTGAGTCTTGAAAGTGTGTCAGATGACATAACTGAGGCAGGTGTGACTATCATTGTAGCTCCCTGAGGTAATGAACAGGAGTACCACGGTGCAAAAAGCTCAGTTTCAGTCACACTTGAAAAGTAACTTTTGATTAGTTTTTTGTTGTTGTTGTTGTTGTTGTTGTTGTTTTTGAAGGATTTCAGTATTTGTCTTTGGATTTTGTATGAGTTTAAACTTAATCCGAACTACCCTGATGTTCCACGTTTGCCAGTGCAACACGTTGTTTGGATGATTTCATCTCTCAGCTGCTTTTGCGTCTGTTCCCAGGTCAAGATGCTGGCAGATGTCTAGAAAAGAAGACTGAATGAAAAGGGACACATTTTTTTTATTTATGCAACCATTTTATTCCACTGTTGTTGTTTTTTCTACTTTTTTTTCCCTTCACATGCCACATTGTGGTGAGAAATGATTTGTCACGGTCTATTTTTTTTTTTTTTTACATGACAAAAACCCACCATTTGTTAGGTGTCTTTCACAAACCGTTTTCAGCGACACGCTGCAGAGAGAAGTCTAAAAAAAAATCAAACCCAAAGACCATTTTAAAAGTAACACAAAAATCCAAATCCTCAGTAGCAAAGAGGTCAACTCTGTAGGAGAGAGTCAAACCTGCTGGGCCGAGCAGTAAAAAGTGCTGCAAAGCCTAAACGAAACTATTTAATAGAAGTTACGGCAGATTCCTCTGAGGCGACTCGAACGTTATCACGTAACTAGAAGCCCGCCTGAAGCCACCGTTTCCACTGAGTCCTGGGGACGCCTATGCAGACGGCTCTCGGCTCACGGTGACAGCTGGACCTCCGGAAATAAGATCCGAGCCGGCAGAGGAGAAGCATGGCAGTCGGCAGAGTTTTTAATCTGTCTGTCTGTGTCTCCTCTCTGTCATTAACCTCACGCCCTGACAGCCTGCTCCCCGTGACACTGACCTGCTTCACCTAATGAGCTACCAATTACTACAAATTAGGCGAGAGAGAGGCCACTTCTATCATCCACTCCACGCTCTTCTCAACGCTTCTGTGGGATGTAGAGGGCTGCTGATGCAGAATAAATAATGAGCCGGCGGGGGGGGGAAAAAAAAAAAAAAACAAAAAAAAAAAATTAAAAACACAAAAACAAACACAGAGACTGGAGCGTGCAATCTGGATTTCCAGAAGTGTAAATGTTCAGAATTCAGTTGATATTGTGCGTGTGTGCGTGTGCGTGTGTGTGTGTTACTCCAGTGCTGTGCCTTCAGTGAGCTTCAAAGATCATTTGTATTTGCACCTGGTCCTGGTGCACCGTGTGTGAGTGTGTGTGCGTGTGTTTGCGTGCGTGTGTGTGTGTGTGTACATACGCCCACATAGTTTGGACTTTAACCTTGCACACCTGGCTAGTCTGCGAGACCAGCTTCTCTCCGGCCCATCTCGATGTTTATTCATTTATTTATGGCAAAGCTTGGAAATCATCGCCCTTGTCTGAGTCTCTCATGGCAGTGAGAGGAGTCAGCCCAAATTTATGCATGGCAGCAGAAATTAATTAGGCATCAATTAACTCATGCTAATGTTCATGCATTGATTTTTTTTCCTTTTTTTTTTTTTAAGAGCCCGCCTGTTAACTAATTTGTAAAAACTGTTTTGCAGAAACGTCAACAGGCGAGAACAGACAGAGTCTTGTAGGTTGTTTTCTCGCGCAAACAGAAAAATAGGAAATCAGAGCAGAAAAGACAAAAAGCCTTGAGATGTTAATAAGCAGGAGGAGGAGGATGTGGCCTGCGGAGGTCACAGCACTGTGAGTTTGCTTCTCCTCTTCATTTAGCCGTGTCCCTGGTCAGAAACGGCCTGCGAGCTAACCAACACACGCACACGCACACGCGATGCACACATATAAAGATGCACTGAAAGAAAAGGAGAGTGAGATAAGGAGATGGAGGGAGAGGCAGGAGAAGGAAAGGGAAGAGAGGCGTTTTATTTGTTGCTTTACTTGCAATAGCCTTCCGGTTTTGCACGAAACCCCCAAAGGTAGAGCTCAGAGAAAACGTGTAAGTGCTTGTGTTTTAGCCTTTCTCACCATGTATGGCCCATTTACACAAGTACTTCGTTAAGAAGACCCACTGCTCCTTATGGGGCCCAAATCCCTGGTCCCATAAGAAGAAAGGCTGTTTTAGGGCGACAGATCAGGCTTCGAATAGGTGTGAATTGAGGTTAGCTTCGGTTTGAGGTTCGGTACTGGTACTGGTTAGGCTTAGGGTTCAACTAGAGAAATGAATGAAAAATGAACAGAAGTCAATGCAAAGTCCTTGTTAAGCTAGAAATACATAGCTTGTGTGTATGCGTGCGTGTGTCTTTTAAGCCCACTGCCACGGCTCTTTCTTTCGCTCGAAGGCTTTTAACTCCACATGTGCAAACAGAAGAGAATATGCATTCACTGGATATGTAGATTACTGCGAAAATTCAAGGGGTTGAGTAATGCGCATCAAATATGTGCAGTGCAATGCAAAAGTATTCAAAGAAGGTCGTTGTCTAGCAATCTGTGAGTTGTAGATTTAATTCCAGCTTCCCTGTCACATGTCAATGGGCTCCTGAGCCAGACCCCAAACCTACCAGTGTGGATACTGGTTCATGTTAGTGAGTGTGACTGGGTAAAGCGGGCTAAAGTGTCAAGTGCTTTGAGTGGTCAGTGTGAGCAGAAAAGAGCTATAATTTATTTAACCTTTCCCACATTTTGTCGCAACACATCCGCAAACCTTCGATGGATTTGTTGCGATAGCCGAACACAACATTGATAACAAGTGCAAATCGTGCAGAAAATGAAACACTGTTCATCCGATAAGCAAATGAAAAGTTTGGCTTGGAACTTTTTGCCCGTTTTCTTTTCCTAATCTCAGTTGGAGATTGAGCCTTCCAGAAATTCTCAAATAGCCCTGGATCTGGACTTTCCATGGATTCGCCTCTCTGCACCCAGGTAAGCAAACCACTTGTACTTTGCTGACCAGGACGTTCTTCAAGGTGTGTGTTGTTGTTCTTCAGAGAACTCTGGTTTCTGACAGATTTTTCTGCTGTTTCTCATTCCTCCTTCCCATCTGTTAATCTCTGCAGCTCTTCCAAAGTTACCACAGGCCTCCGGACAACTTCTCCATTTAACTCTCTCTGTATTCTACGTCAGCATTTAGATTAAAATGAATTATCTAGGTTAAATACACACAGGTGAACTCTATTTAACTGTACTGGAGCGTAGGGCCAAAAAATAATTTTAGGTGCATTAGAGTGAAAGCGGTCACCATACAAAACACCCACCACGATTTTTTTGATTTTTTTTTTAAATTCGTAATAAATTATCATATACAAAACACTACACAATAATTTATTGACAAAGGCTCGGCTGACATTTAGCAAAATGTCACCTGAAACAAAACCCAACATGCAGCATCGGCTAACATGCCACATGTCATCCGACGGCTGGTGTCTATGACGGTTATCTGGCGATCGCTCTGTGTTCTCTTAACTCCACGCTGCTCACCAGGAGGACTCTTAGCAGCGTACAGACAGCTTGATCAATAGGTCAGTGTGCTGACAGCCGTCCTCGGGGTCCGGGCTCGAAGCAGAGACCACGTGGATCCAGGGAAAGGGGGTCGTTTCAAGCGATCGTGTGTCCAGGATGCACTGGAGGCAAACAAAATGCAGCAAAATGCACCTCGGCCACTTCAACTCTTTCAAGCGTCATATGTTATTTGTTCTCTCGTTTTCCCTCTGTTCGTGAAACTCAACAGCATAATTTTTTTTATTCCTCCTTTAAAGCCCTTTGTATATTTTATGTGTAAGTAGTTGCCAAATGTAGGCCAGAATCAGTGTTGGATGGAAAACGCCAAGTGTCTTTGTGTCTGTTTGTGGAAAATAGGGAACGCCAGGAACGATAACCCCACATTTACATTCGAACTGAGCTTTTGACAAAACCTCGGCAACAGGCGCCTTAATCAGCTGGCTGGCTGCAGATCCCTGGCCCGCTTTCACCTCTCCTCTCTTTACAGCCGTGATCTTGAGAAGGAGCTTTAAATTGGAAATTATTACACATTAAACCCTCTGCGCACAGGCCAAGATCGAATTGGATCAATATCTTGCCCTGCACAATAAATCAGATGCTTTCTCTCTCTCCCTCTCTCTCTCTCTCTTTCTCTCTTTGTCTCTTTGTCGTTCCCCTTTGCTTGTTCCAGTGGCTACGGGCCACTGCTCAACTGGAACATATTTAAATTTTCTTGTAACAAATTAATTCCAACATTTTCTCTTGATTGAATTAGGGCAAGTGTTGGTGCTGTCACAAGTGTTTGGGCAGCTCCTGGGGAGAGACAAATTGCCAGGCCTGGACACGGATAACAAGCAGTGGTGTTGAGTCGCTGATAATCTCCCCACTAATTCTCCATTACAGCAAAATGAGGCCATAAATCTTCCTGACAGCTGATCGATGTAAACATTGTTTCCCCCATGATTGCCAGCTCTCCCAGCGGAGCTACTGTCCGCTCAGAATCCGCTGAAATTACTCCCGCGCCAGCCCTCCCCTCTTTTCTTCTCCTCCAAGCTCAGCTGCTGTGTGTTTGTACATATCAGTGTGGTGTGTGTGACAAAGAGAGAGAGAGAAAGGGAGAGAGAGAGAGAGAGAGAGAGAGTGTGTGTGTGTGTTTTGGGACTGGCCCAAGAGAAAAACAAAAAAAAAAAAGAAAGAAAAGCAAAGCCACTGCTGTCCTGTCAATGGACGAGGTGACCGTCTAATTTTAGCTCAAAGCTTGCTAAACAAATGGAAAATATTAATCAAAATGTCTTCTGCAGCCATTCTCTCGCAGAGGAGCGACTGCTCTGCTCGCAGCCGGAGTGAACGCCGTGAGAGATTGAGTTGTCAAGCAGTCAAAGCACAGGACCTGTTATCGGTGTGTTCGCTGTCTAATAATATTGCACGCCATTATTAAAATCCAATACGTGTGCAATTACAGAGACGGGGAAGCCGTTAAAGCGAGACGCCTCGCTCTAATCAAAAACAGAAAAAGGATCATTTTAAGACATGCTCCTTTAAGAGATCTGTTGAATTTGTACCTGTGTGTCATCCGCACATTCAGTAGCACTGAATTTAGGAATTTAAAGCTGAGGAGGTTTACGTCCAGCCCTCCAAAGTCAATACAAAGTCAATACTTTGTAGAGCCAAGTGCAGCTGTAAGTGTTGACGGGTATATTATTACTGGCTTTTCACATTAAACATCCGCCTCTTCATTTTTGCTAAAAACTCAAGTTAAGTCAGATTTATTGCAAAACAGGGTCACACCTTCAGCTTAAAGTCTGAAATAAAGCATTCCTCCGAGCATGACACTGCCACTACCATGCTTCACTGTGAGCACGAGGAGGTGTGTGCCTTAGGCGCAGTGTTAACCATATCGACTGCCTTATTCCAAATCATATTAAGTGACTCTTTTTCCTCAAATCCCCCACACACAAATAACCGCTATGACATTGTGCAAAAACAAGTTTTTGAGCTTTTTTTTAAATTAGCCATTGCAAATAGGACTCAAAACTAAGCTGTTTCCACCCATCATCCTTGAGCTGTGTGTGTGAAGCTTAAATGGAGTCCGCCTGTGGTAAATCTGGTTGATTGGACTTAATCAACCAGAAAGGCTCGCGCCTGTCAGATCCCACAGTGGACAATGAGTCTCAGTGGTCAAACATCAAGCATGAAATCGAAAGAATTTTTGCTACATCTCTTGATCTGAGGCAAAAATGTGAAGAAAGGAGGATATTTAAAAGTACCAAAGAGCAGAGGCAGCCAGGTAAGTTATTTTTAGATCATTTAACTCCATGGATCCAGACATGACTTAAAGTGGGAGGGAATAGTGAAAACAAACCGTAAACTTTCCAATAAACTTGTTAGTTGCGTTTATTTCTAAATTTAACAATGGGCACCTGCTATTTTCCACATTGGGCTAAGTGAGTTTGGATCACTTTGTTCATTCGATAAAGTCATCGTTCATAACAGGTAATTTTGTCTGAGAACAAAATTAGCTAGTCGATGTGAAATATTTAATTGACAAAAAGTAAAAACAGAGTAAATCTATGCTGTGCAAAACATCTTTTTATAACTATGTAGAGTTGCATACAATGTTAATGGGCGAAGAACTAAACCCAGACGCATCACCGTGCTGGTTTGCAACATTAGCTTTACAGTATTAAGGATTTTAGATGAAGAGCTTTCACTTTGTCTTCCACCAACTCTTTAGGAAATCAGTTTTGCGCAATAGAGAGCAGAGTAGTTCCATGTTCCTTTACAATACAAACAACCAGAGATTCCAGGATACATGATAAATGGAGTTCAGAGATGGTTCTGGTCCTGTTTGAAATTGCCCTCCTGTGACCCGTTCATTCTGCCGCGGCTCCCTGGATGGTTGAAGAGCAGCGTGTAACTTGCAGGACATCCTGCTCCGGCTCTTTGCATCGCTCAGGCTGCTGCCGCACTGGAACTCGTCCCTGTCTGGCTTTGTCACCGGCGTTATGACTTCATCACCACTCCGAGAGGAGAGAAAGAGAGGGAAAGCAGGAAAAACAGTTTGCACTCATCCGTCACTGTCCATCTCAAATTACAGCTCAACCAGTCACAGTTGGGGATCAATAGGGAGCGGCTGGCCAGGTTAAGGGGGTGGCTGAACATGTGGACGGAGAGGGGACGGGAGTGTCTGAAGGTGTCTGCTGAAAGACGGAAGAATAACTGATCAATACAGAGGGATGGATTTTGTCATTTTGAAAGGGGCTGTCGGAGCAGGAGGAGGGGTTAGGCTCACTCCCACCTGCTCAGGGTTGAATCCTCCGGTGCCGTCTGTGGCTGACACATCGCTCCATCACACTGCAGCAGCTCGAACCACCTTGGCCACTTCATTAAACGATGAAGATTTTGTCACTTCACTGGGTCTGCGGGTGCTCAAATTGTGCATTTATGTATTTGCTGATTGTCATTTTACACGGTGTCATCAAATTCGTACAAAGTCTTGAAAAGTCTTATATCCATGTCTCTAAAATTAAAGCCTTAAAATGTCTTCAATTCTCTTTTTTTTTTAAAATAAGCTGGCCTTAAATACAATAATTACAAGTCTGAAATTGTGTCTAAAGAAGACTCATATATTCCACATGTATTTTCTTGTTATTGTGTTTGTGGGCCTTTTGAGGCTGCTGCTAACTCACGGCTAGCATATCCTTATAGTCGCGTTTTTGTGACTATAAACAGGTAACTGTATATTTATCTCCAGTTGGCTGGAGGAGAAGTTTGCACATTTCTGTGGAATGTATTAAACTTCATTCCCAGTGGTCTTAGCGATTCTTGAATTCGAGTTGGTGAAACCTGCAGAAACTCTGGCTTACGTCGTTCGGGGCGACACCTTTTCGAGAGCAATTCTGCAGCGTGATCCTTCTCCACACCTCTGTAACTGCAAAGCATCTACACCACCTCCTCCGCAACCTAAGTTGTTGTGAAGGTTGGGCCTGACCCCCTGCACTCCCCCACGTGAAAAGAGCAGAACACACTGCCAGCGCCACAGTGATGAGAGTGGTGCATGCACGTCGGCTGATTAACTCAATAAGAAACAAAGATCCTCTTTATTGGGATGCTCTGCGCTGTAATGGTTGTTTGATTGGGAGCCAGTGGCTGTATTGACAGGTGAAGTGGACTGATTAATGAGAGCTTAAGCTAGTAAGGATAACAGTCTTTCACATGGCTTATTTAACACTGAAAGAGTGACTGATGGTTTGCTTTCGGGGGTGTCGTCTAAATCATTCCCGTCTGCAGCCTCGCAGCGCCATAATGAAGCCATTTATGCACAAACCTGTTCTGATGCAACCGTTTGTAAACATTTAGTGCTTGCATACATGTAACAGCTCATGTGTGAAAATTTGTGTGGCTACAAGAACACCTGGTAATCATGCAGTAGGTCAGATCAATTTTTTAGAACATGTCAAGAACTCACACAAAAGGGGTTCTGTGTGACAAACCAACAAGTGACGCACATTTCTCGATTAAGAAGAAAACATATGGTTCTCGATATTTCGAGCAGCTTTACAAAAAGAAAAAGTGTGGTCCTGCTTTGAGCTTAAACTTTAATTATGCACACTGTCCATAATTGCAAATAAACAATCCCGGTGGGCTAAGCATGGTGGCAGCATCATGTTTTACTCCCTGCAGAAAACGTCAGATTGCAACGCTCACCTTCCGGCAGAACATGGAGCCGAAGCATCTGTACGCGTTAGAAGAGCCAGAGCAGAATTGCGATTGAACTGATGCTATTTTGCAAAAAGGGGTTTACATTTCAGTCATTTCAGTGTGCAAAGCTGGTAGAGACACAAAGACTTGTAGTCATAATTTTCAGATTTCACAGACTGCTCTCCAAAGTAACTACGAACGCACATAACATTTTCCTCCGTTTTTTTTTTTTATTTTTTATTTTTTTTTTTTGTGAAAAAACTTCAGAACTGTTTAATATTTACCTCCCTCCATGTCACACAATGCGCTACTTTCTGTTGGTCTATCAGATTACATTCTAATGAAAACAAAGCAAAATGGAGGTGAGTTCAAATGGTCAGAATATTTTTCTTAGCTATAAATATCAGTATTTTTTTTCTAAAAGAGCCCAGAAAGAAACTATAAGAACATACTTTCAAATGAAAGTCATTATTTCTGAACTGTAATTTCTAGTCTTACTAGTAACCCAGGGTCAATAACTTAAGGATACATTAAATTTAGGAGCTAGGAACTTGCTCCAAGTAGAGCAAAGCACCTCCATTACAGACACACATAGAGATTACTTGCTCACTGCCTAGAAAGCTGCTGTAACAAGCTGTCTATTATGGTCCGTTGTATACTGCCTTATTCTAATTAGTTGACCTAAGTTCAGGGTTTGAAAGTAAGGCCAGATCAGTAAAGGCAAAAGTGTGTTTTTGTTTTTTTTTTGTCAAAACAAAGCATGCAGAGAAACTGAATGAATGTAGAGCAACAGTATTGTGTCTGTCATGGGGGTCAAAGGTGACTTGTTTGGGGCTTGGCTCAGGCTCCGGTTTCAATTCTGCGGATCAGAATAGCTCAAATTGACACCAAGACCCATCTGCCCACTGAATTAATCCTCCACTCTCTTCCATTTGGATGTTTTTTCTTTGTTTTCTTTATCAGCTCCATCCATTTCTTTATTCATTCAGTTGACTTTTGAAAGGGGAGAGGTGCCATGCCTTGGGGCTCGTATGTGTTAAAAAATATATATTCCAGAGATTTCAAGTGCACCATGTGCAAACTGTAGGGTCACTGGCAGTTATATTTTCACTCTCCCTCCCTCTCCTTCCTCTCTCTCTCTTTCTCTCTCTCTCTCTCCCTCTCCTTGCGAAATCGATCGTTTGTTTGCAAGGAGCTCAAACGAAGCAGGAAAAAGGACTCAGAGCTCTGCTGGCAACGCAGGCAGAGCAGAAATGCTGCTGGGGAAAGAGACAAGCGAAAGGCAAGAAATCCTCCCCACTCGCACCGTCAGCACTCATGACCTTGGGGCCACAGCGAGCTAGCGGAGGATCCACCCAGCAAGCGGTGGTGGTACACAGAGGAATTCTGAAGACACAACAAGGCGCTGCTCTGTAGGCCTCAACCCCATCTGCTGGAGTGAGAGTATTTTAATTGAAATAGAAGCTTCAAAGGTCAATATGCAGGTGCACATTAGTCAACTAGAACAGCATCAGTTCATCAAATATCAAAACGTGAAAATCATTAGCATTTTCTCCCTTCGTTTTGATGGATGTGGCTCAAAGCTAAAGAAAATCCAAAATTTAACTGCTCATAAAAATGTGGTATCACAGCACAGTCAATAAAGGAGGTTGTTAGCATGTCACTGTTGAGCTAATGCTGAGTCACTGGCACCCGCCACAAGGAAGGTAAGCGCAAAATGTAATTGTTAAAGAAGCTGGCTGTTCACAAAGTGCCGCATCCAAGTATTTTAACGGCAGGGTGAGGGGAAAGAACAAAAGTGTGGTTGGAAAATGTGCAGAAGCAGCAGGGATGGCCCTGAGTGGACTCTGAAGCAAAGCTCATTCAAGAGTTCATTCTGTTTCACTCTGAACGTCCATCGATGCAGATGAACAGAAAGCAGACTTACAAATGTATTCGTCATACTGAGCCACTCTTGTATCAGCGGCGGTGCCGTCTTTTCTGTGCTAAAGAGGAAAAAAGGTGGAGTTCAGTTTTGTATCAGGGCTCAGAGCCTGCATATACGACCAACAGCACCAGGCAAAAGGAGTCCTGACATCTCTCTGTGTACATGCGTTTATATGCTCGTTTTCCTGTTTTTAAAAACCTGTTTGAAAAAAATATAAACGAAAAAAATAAATCAAAATATAAACAAAAAAAAGAGACATATTTGTGCATTGTGAATGTCCCTCAGATTCTTGGATCAATTTTAGTACACAATTCCTTCAAAGCGTGTGTGTGTGTGTGTGTGTGTGTGCATCCTTTCCTACAACAGTTTCTCCTTCCACTCAACTTCACAATAATCTGCATGAATGCAGGACTTTGTGAACAACTGGCCTCACTAGCAATGACCAATTTTGGCTTTTAGGTAACTCGGACCTATATTATCAAATTGACCAGAAGTTGATGTTTGAAAAATGCACTACAATTTTGCTTTTTGAAATAAATTACTGAAATTAGTTGCTTTACAAATATATTCTAATTTGTTCCGCTGTTGGAATGAAGCTCCTCTGCTGTCAGAAAAGACTCCTCTTTTCTTCTCATCAGTTCGCAGCTAAGCACGAATGCCGACCAACAGGTGAGGGGACTCTCTGAGCATCCGTGGCCCTGCTAATAAAGAGAAGGCCGCAGTCCACAGTGGCTGGCAGTGGCAATCAAACAAGCAGCGTGGCGAAGACGTCTGTCAAAGACGCTGCCTCTGGTGGGAGACACAGAATGACAGAAGCGGGGGTGAAGCTGGAGAGATGGCGAAAGAAGATGACAGAATGACCCATGTGGAAATCCTTCTTCGTCCCCCCTTTTTTCGGCTTACTTGCACGCCTTCCTCTTCTTCTTCAGCTTCCTCTGTCTCAGTGCAGTCTCAGTGGCGACTGAGGCAGCAGAGCCCCCACGGGGGTCAGCCATGTAAGGAACATAAAAGGCCAATTTAATTTAGCGCGTCCACAGCTACAAAGTATTTTAATTCCGACAGCTGTGACTGAGGAGTTAATATTTGACTTGTCAGAAGTGGGGCCGGGGCCAGTGAATCATTGTAATTCTCATTAAGAGGCTCTCCCCCAGCAGCACCCTAATGCAGAATAATGAAAGTCAAGACGGAGTGAGCTTCTAATGCCAGTTGAGGCCTATCTTTTAATATTCCCCTCTTGATGGATTAGGGAAGCGGGAAATTCATCTTGGATCATAGGGCCTAATTTAATAAGGGATCATTCCAGGAGTATTGCATTTTATAATAATGTCATTTAAAGTGTCGTCTTCCATTTTTACCGTCCCATACGTATGCTTATATAATGGTGCCAGAGGGATGTGTTCTTACACCACTCGGATCCCTTCTGTGTCCGTGCAAGCCCTCCAGACCGAACGGAAGCGTCTCTCTGTGGTCCGCCAGCTCTCGGCTCGGGTTTTCATTTCGTATTTTCGGTCGTGGAGCCAATTGAGTGAGCACTTATGAGAAGTTGCAGTCACTCCAGCACGTTTGCTGCTCCTCCAAATTATTTCTAATACTATTTAGGGGAAATCACTGTGATATGAGTGTTGGGATTGTAAATATCACCCAAAGGAAATATGATAAAGATATATTGTATTTGCTCCATCGCAAGCCCTTAAAAAAACTCCTCTCAGAGAGGCGAGCTATATTTATGCGACCTGCTCCGCGGACGGGAAATGACTTTTCTTTTTTGGGTGGGGAGAATAAAGCAAACAAATCTGACTAATATGAGCAATTTGTGATGTTAGCAGCCGATAAAACCACATAATTATACTTGAAAAAGATTTACTAGATTAAAAAAAAAAGGAAGAAAAAAAAATGTCCTGAATGTTAGTGGGAGGCATTCATGCTTAACGTGTCATAACTGCTCAGTTTTACAATATCCCAGAAATAAGATGAGCTTCGTTTTTCTTTTTATGTATTTATTTATTTTTTTTAAGCTGTGGTGCAGGGTTTGCTTGCAATATAATCTCTATTATTTGTATTCTCCACCGCATTTGGCAAATCAAGATGAAAAACAAGTCAAATTTTGCGAGCAGCACTAACCCTAGACGTTCTGTCATCATAAGATTATTACAGACAGAAAATATTGCTTTTTTTAAACTAAATAGGTTTAAAATACATATATGTATATATATATATATATACATACATTACTTAATTACTGAACCATAGATTTCAGCTGTTTAAAACCTGTTAAACAACCCACCTTAAATGAAACTGACAACACAATAGTTGTGAGAAAGAAAGCCAAGTTGACTTTTATAACCTCGACTTCACAGGTCTAGAGATTTGCAGTGCGTTCTACTTCTACTTCTGCACATTTAATTTAAAGAAAAAAAAAAAAAAAAAGAAAAAAAAAACACTGTCCTGTTCAATCACAGCTTCGGCTTAGTGATCCTGTAAGAGCACTTCCAGTTTCCAGCCTGTTACGTGTGACCCTTTAAAAGGGTCTCTGTCATCATTAAGATAAGAGGCAGTCTCTCCAACATGCTTCAGCTCAACAAAGTGCTTCCTCTTTGTCGCACTCATGTCTTTGGCACGTCTGCCTGCCTTCTGCTGCGTCTCCCCGTCCCACACCTATCCCTGCCTCTGCCCTCCTCTTTCTGTTTCTGACTTTCCGTTCATCTCGCCTCCTTTCATACCACAATTCCATGTGGTGCACAGAATTCAAAATGTAGTTTCTCTATCTGTTTGAAAAAGTGAAAAGGTCGCATGGCTGTTTTCCGGTAAGCCGGTTTCTTTCCTGTCTCTGACGGAGTTGGTTATCTGCAAAAGCAAGCGTCGGCTATTTTAGGAACGCGCTGGAGTTATTCGTGATACATGTGTGACTTCTTTAAGATTACCTTCCACCTTAAAATAAAATCAGAGAAAATGTGCCGCTCAATTCGGTGCTGTTAAACCTTCTAAAACAGTCTGCCTTCTTTCTCTGTACTGTCCATTTTGAAGTTCAGCAGCTGCATTGAAGTAGCTGTTTATCTTATATCATAAATAATGACATTAACCAGCACTGTGGGAAGAGTTGAGGAAAGTTGGAACTGAAGAGGGTCGGACAAACGGCGTTACGTTATCAAAGAGGGGACAGATCACATGTGACGGTAAACTTATGAGATCTATTTTTACATCCCATCTCAGAATGAAATGGTGGACTTTTCAAACACTCACCTCTCTTGGGCAGAAAATAATGTGGGTCTATTTAATTAGGCATTGGCAGATCGTTGGGCCAACGCTGTAATCCAATAGAGGTTTCCATTACGAGGGGAAGCTGCCACCTCCGATGCCTCCTTGGCTCCACAGTGCAGCACCGTCAGCTCGTCAACTTTTGTCTGCCCTTCTCTCTGCTTGTGAGTGTTTGCCAGCTCCGAAGTTGAGTGTATTCTTCAAGTCTTTTTTTTTTGCCCGGATGAAGATAACAGGGACCCTCTACCTAATGTATAATTGTTTATGTACGTGTTGTCCATCAACATTGTGATGCGTGTAGACATCTCTTTGTGCGTAGTTGCTGGATACATTTGCAGTGCTTCAATGAATATCCCTTTTTTTTTCACATTTTGTGCACATCTGAAAAAAAGTGACCTTCGTTTTTTTCATTTCTTTCAGCATCCACACGTCAACCAAAGATGGTTGGTTGGCCTCTGCCAGGTTTGCACACCAAAACAATCCTAAGGGGTTTGGCCATTCTTCATTCTATATTACTTCAATCTTACTCAGAATGACCATTTTCAAAGTCTGTCACAGATATTCAGATTTTCTATCTCTCCATCCATTGTCCATACCCCATTATCCAACAGTGCTGTGAGGGTGGAAACACCTTGGACAACACAGGACAAACAACAATAGACACTCACTCCTGAGGACCATTTAACAATACAAATTAACCCAAAAGTCATGTTTCTGACTCAGGGCACCCTGAGTGAATTTCACCACTATGTAGCCTCACAAGTCAGATTATTATTTCTATTAAAAAATTTTAAAAAAGGAAAATTTCATTGAAAACACAATTAAATTTGCCTTTGTATTCGTGTAACATCTAAAATCTTGATAAATTGTGCTAAAATTTGTAGTTCAAGGGGTTTGAATACTTTTGCAAGTCACTGTATTTTGCAGCGTGTGCTCAGCATCGCATGCACTTGCCTACGGAGTAAATAGCCCTGCGCAATGGAGCTGTATTAGGAAGAGGACACTGGTGGCAGAATCAGTGAAAACATTTGAATAAGATGTTCTGGACGACATCCTGTTCTAAAATTCTATTACCCATCAAACACTTGACCTCCTGCCCCCGTGTTCCTCTGCCCTGAAGCCTCATTATTATACAAGAGGCTATGTGGTTAAGGTAAACTTTCATTTTTATTGATAATGCAACAATAATTCAAGATATATGAACAGTAGTTGGTTCTGTCAGAGCTACTTTTCCCTATAATTAAACAGATAGAGAACGAAAGTGAACCTTTGACCCTTGCAGAGTGAGCAAGTGGTGGCTCTGTGATGTGTTTGGAGCCATTTTGTTGGCATGGATTTTGGTCTACTTTTGCCCTTATAGTTAAGAAGGTCACTTCCAATCAATACAAAGTTGTTCTTCATTATGAAACATTTCAACCCTGAAGGAAATGGTCTTTTCCATGATGCCAGTGCCCCCATGCCTGGCTTTCCAGGGGTCACAGAAATGTTTCAGTAGAATAAAAATTAGATACATCATTTGAGGCAGCTTTTGCCGTCAGCGTATCTCAGCCCTCCTGAATAGCGTTTCGAAGCATCACTCTTCATTGCTGTGCTCAAAACACAATTTGGTATTTCAATCCTCGAACTGCGTTTCACAGACTTATTAAATCCTTTCCAAGATTTCTCTTTAAATTGGTTACTTACATGGGTTTTTTATGAGCACTGCGAGGGATAATGCTGGAGACAAAACAAGCTGCACCTGGTATTGCACATTGCTGGTCAGCAGGCTGAAAGGAGGTGACTACACGTCTCTAACAGGACTGCTGCAGTATCCTGTAAGCATGCTTATTTGACAATTAAAACAAATTTAGGACTATGCTACAAAATTAAAGATTTTGGATGTTATTGGTAGCATGAGAAATGATAGTATTTTATTGTTCACATCATGTAAAACAGTTTTGTTTCAATCAATGTTTCAAACAAGGTAAGATTGTGGAAAAACCAGCTATTGTCTGACAGAGAACAGTAGAAACAAAAACAAACAAAAAAAGAGAGAGAGAGAAACTTAGGAAGAAGTTTTGATGGTGAATGCCACTTGGTGCACACCAAGGTTTTGTTGTCTGTTGAAAAACCATCTATAATAACTAAGTCATGAAACTGCAAACTTTTTTAATATCTATTATTTATTTTGAGAGACAAAGAGAATCCATTTTTCATGCTTGGCTTGAGACCATTAGTGATGTAAAATCGTTCATTTGCATGACTGAATTGAACGGAATCAAAAACTGGAATTGTTGAGATCGAACATTTCTGTCTTACGCTGAATCAATGATGGTGTAAAAGTTTATAAAATAGCATTTGCATGAATTGCTGCAACTGTTCTGATACTGTACTTATTTTGAGATGGTAGAAATCCATTTTCTTCTTGTTCCTACTAAGACGTGTTATAAAAATCAACTTCCAGGACAATTTAAACTGAATTGTTACAAAATGTCCTCATTGGTAACATCCCTTGAGTAAAGTCCTGGTAAAAAAAAAAAAAAAAAAGAAAGAAAATACACTTTTCAATTTTAAGGTTTAATGGTCTCCTTTTTTACCAAGTTGGAAAATCCTTTAATCTCTAATTTCAAGTGTTCAAAATCACACAGTAAACACCTTCACCTTATCCACGTATATATAAAGAAGCACATATACATAAAAAACTTTTTTTTTTCACTCAATCAGTGCATTGATGTCAATTAACGTTTTGTTAACTTTTCCTTAAATATTAGGAATTAGCTTCTATCTTCTTTTTAATGCATAAAAAGGAGAATTGTGAGTTTTGAATATATTCTCTGTTAACCGGTGTTAACGTTCTCGTCAAAAATTATTACAATGTAGGCTCTTTTACGGATGCCTCATTTGTGATCATAGAGAGCTGAAGGAAAAATAGTAGCGTGAAATAAACTGAAATAAACTGAACTACTTCGGTGTAGTTGCTTCTGTTCTGTTCACAAATATGCAGATTTTTCAGTGTTTGCATCATGCAGGTTCACACAGAGTAACTCATTTCAATAAAGCCCATCACTGGAAAATCAACATTGAGAAGCATAGAGGTGGCAGTATTGTGGTGTGGGGAAGCTTTTCTTTGGGAGGGAAATAGAAGCTGGTCACAGTTGATGGGGATGACGCTTCATAAGTCAGAACGGCCCAATTAAAGTCCAGACCTCAAACCAATTTAAAATCTGTGGCAAGACTTGGAAACGGTTTCCAAGTGGATTCTCTCTAAAGCGTCTTTTTAAGCTGGAGCTTTGCTTTGCTAAAAAAAAAAAAAAAGAGGCAAAGTTTATTCACCAGATGTTCAAGGCTGGTAGAGAGATGCCCCCGTACACTTTGACACTCTTTACAAAGATGCACTACTCTTGCCAAACTTTCACACTACATGACAGTTTGGTGGTTGCTGCATGGCAAACCGTGAACGTGTTCAAAGGGGATGAAAACTTGTGTTAGGCACAGTAACTTGCCACCTGTCAGACAACATAACTTATGACTCAATTTCCAGAATTCAATGCAATTTTTATAAAATAAATATTTTTATTGTTTATAGATTCCCCAAGTCATTTTTTATGAAGTTATGACGTGTTTGCATACAACTACGGGACCAAATGGAAAAACTGTAAGAAAAATGCAACCAGCATATCCATCATAGAGTTGTATGTTTTTTAACATCAGCATGATGTATTGATTTTTGAACTGCATCCAGATTTATGGTTATGTGAAAGCAGCGAACGGTTTCGTGAGTATAACATTTACAGTACGCAGGTGATTAATGCTCACACTGAAAACCAGAGGCCATTTTCCATCACGTCTAAACTTTGCCTCGGCCGCACATGTCTGTCACCAGTTAGGAGAGCATTTGAAGGCAGCTGACAGATATATAAATCGCCATAAATGGTTCCCTGGACTAAATGTTGAAAAAAACACTTAACCCCACGGGATGAATGAGTGTAGACCTCCCTGGCTTTACCCACATTAAAAAGACACCCGAGCATCCAAATACAAATATGGGGTAATTTGTCAGCTCATTTTTTTGTAATTTCGTGACATTTCAAAATGGCAATCTGCAAACTTCAGACGGCGCGAACACAATCAATATGAGATTAGTTAGGCCAGAGTTTCCAAGGAGGCTTTGTGTAATTTAAGAGTCTGTGAACAAACATCTGATGAATGAAAAGCAAGTACTCGATTATGCTCACAGACAAATGATTGAATCTCACCGGCTTGTAAATATAGAGCGGCACGGGCCAAATGTTTAACATTTACCGTGTGCCCCTCTCATTGACAACACAGCGCGCGCACACGCACACACGGCTTTGCTAAAGTATCCGCAAAACTTCTCATTTTCTCATTTTGTCGCATGACCACAAAATCCAATGTGTTTTAGACCAACACTTTGAACCTGCAAATAAAAATCTGAAGAGTGGAGTGAGCAATTTGTTTCACCCTTTGTAAAAACATACCTTTTCCTCTAACTACAGACGCATGTTTTAAAATTCATGCCTTTGTCAGTTTTCCTCATCTCAGCTTTTCCAATTGTGAAATTAGAAAGAAATAATAAGAAGGAAAGCATCTGCAGACATAATTTGTCCTCCTATCCACAGCAAGATGCTGCGATCACCATACCCTGCTTTGTTTTCATCTGACCAGATCGCCTTCTTCTATGTCTTCACATCGTCGCTTACATGGTTTTTTTTTGTTGGTTTTTTTTGCAAACTACAAATTACCATGGCAACTATTAGTTGTGCTCTTCACACCTTTCAAAAGCAAACAACTTTTGAAGAAATAATGCACTCTGTGACTCCCACAGAGTGCATTATTTGTTGTTTGTTTTTTTTACAGACTACCTGTATTTCTTCTGGAATTACACACCATACATAACTGGACTCTGTTTCCTGAACAGGCTATAACTGCATTGCTTAGTGTTATCCTGGTGAAAAAGTCTGAATGTAAATCCATGCCACACTTTTGAGATTTTTATTTGCAATACATTTTGAAGAACCACGCATGCTTTCCTTCTGTCTCACAATAATCCTGTGAATTGTGTTTGTTTTTTTCCCCCCACATATAATCCCATTGTAATTATTTAAAGTCAGCGATTGTGATCTGTAACGATGCATAAAGGTCAATGGGGCATGCCGATCCAAGTTACTGGATAAAACTGAGAGCAGAAAATGCATCACAAAGTCAGCGGCCCCACCGAGTGTCGCCTTTTCTTTCAATAAAATCCCCTCGGGGTTACTGATGCCACAGGTCTCAAATCATATACCCTTGTTATGTCTTTTTCCCAGGGCGGGGGATTTATTTACCATGTTATCTCTCTAATCTCCAAAAGCAGCTGTAACTGGAACTGAATTAATAACAAATAAAATGTGCCTGGTACATAAAATATGTGTAGATTGCCGTGGGGTGCCTAAACAGGAAACAGCGAAACAATTAGACTTCTTGTTTTGTTCTGACCTCTCTCTTTTTGTTTTGTTTTGTTCTGCAGCGCAGCTGAACACAGTTACTGTTATGTGCGTCTTTTTTTTTTTTTTTTTTCCCCTTTGCCTGTAATCACTGTGGTTCAGCCTGCCTGTCCATAACATGGGTCAAATCAGAGCAAACACCCACTTTTGATCCTACAGTGGTATTAAATACAATGTTACACTCTGCATAAATGCTGTAATTCTCCGCTGACTGCAACCCACACCAAGTGCTGCGGTTAGCCACTCAGGCCCTTATGCAGCGTGCTCATTTGATAACAGGCAGTGATATGGCGTCGTAATTGCTGGGCCTGTGAGTGCTATTGTAGGGAGTTTTCAGCAGGTTTCTTTCTCACTTTCACTCCATTTGACGCCTTTGAAGTCGGGCTTTTATCTGACTTTGCTCCTGATGGCTGTTGTCTTTGGTGCGGTGCTGTGTGCGCCCTGCTCTTTGAGCACTCCAAACATGTAACAAAGGCAAGCCCTTAGAGGAAAAAAAAGAAGAAGAAGAAGAAGAAGAAGAAGAAGAAGAAGAGAAAAGGGAGCGCTCTCTCTCCTGTGTTCTCACATGAATTCATAAATGCACAAACACCATTTACAACAGATCCAGCCACAGTCATTCAAATGCAGGGAAAAGAAATTGCTGCCTCCGCTGTCGTTTAAAAAAAAAAAAAAAAAAAATCCTGCTCTGTGAGATTGTTTAAAGTGTCCTAATTTGATAAAGAGCCAAGAGCGGGAAATGAGAGAGTAGTGCATTTGTCTCAGGGGTTGTAGTGGGGTAAATATAGCAACAAGACAGCACCAGTTGATGTGAAGGATTCCACGGTGTCGAGTGCTGTTGTGACTCACCAGGCACAACAGGCTATGGAGAGCTCTGTGTGTGAGTCTGCGAGACATGCATTCGGATTCATATGTCCACTGCAATTGATTAACTTTAATATAATTGCCCTTCTCCTGACTCACCCAGCTCCGTGTACAATAACGCCTGGGTGAGAGTGTGTGCGAATTAAGCGGGGAGAGTGGGGCGGGGGGAGGGGGGGGGGGGGGGACAAGTGAGTGGGATATATGGCTGAGCAGAAGAAGAAGCTGGCGCTCCTGGCTGGCTCCTCGCTGGCTGTGTGGGGGGTGTGTGTCTTTAAGAGTGTTGAGAGGAGAGTGAGAGCTCATGGCCAGCCTCCATGTCTAATCAGAACACTTGTGTGTCCCCGTCTCATTGTCTCCTGGGCCCCTCAGGGCAAAGACCCTCCTCTCCACCACTGTATGTGACTTGTGGACGAGCTGAAAGGTGGACAGACCTCTTCTCCCTCCGATTTACAAGAGCAAGGACTAGACGGATGAAGGGAAATATCTGTCGAAAAGGTGTAAAACACTAAAAAGCATGATTCACGTTAAAGTGTGTGGCAGTAACCTTCTGGTGCAAGAGCTCTAAACTATAACCGTGCTTAACCTTTAGAGAACGCTTGGAGTCAAAATGGCGAAAACTTTTGCTCTCGTCCTGCAAACATATTTTTCTCATTTTGACAGTAAGTTGATGTATTTATAGAGTTCTTTGCTGCTTAAACACAGCAGAGTCACTGTAGTTATTGGATTTCAAAGCAAAACTATTGTGTTCCCATCAATCTTACATTGCATTCTGGGAAAACAACATATTTGAATTTTGGCCATGCTAACTGATCTTCAACATGTACATATTTTCTATGCAATGCAACAAATCACGATTGTATTTTTAGTGGTTTGTGGTTTGTTTATGTCAACATTTCTGACTTTCCATTTTCCATAAGAACTATTTTACTGTTGCGAGTTGCACAGTACTAATGCTGTCTTGTATATCGGTGTGTCATTAATTCTACATTCAAGTTAAAATACATGAACCTCTGAATAATTTTGAATACAATCAAAGTGACCTTTTAGTAAAAGATATGTAGAGATTAATTACACACTCTTAGTGATATATTTCAAGCACTTATTTCTGTTAACGTGAAAGAATGTGGCTCACAACGAAGGAAAGCCCAGATTTAACATCACATAAAATTTGTATATTGCACGACACACCGGAAAAAAAACTAATGCTTGCCTTTGAATTGTAACCCTAAACATGTTTCACATGGTGCACTTCTCACTTTTTCCTTCCACTTAACTTTCCATTGATCTGCCTGGAAGCAGTTACCTCTGAGTGTTAGGCTTGTTTGTCGATACTTTTTTTGTGGCCTGCTCTTCTTTTTGATTTCACCGAGTACTTGTAATTCGCTTGACCATAACAACATTTCTGTATTCAAAATCTCTTTTTAATTTTGTTTCATGAAACATTTCATTCAAAAGATAAACTATTTCTGGGTTTCCATATAGTGCAAGCTGCAATTATCTAAAATAACATGGAATTTAGAACTGTATGTGTATGGACTTACGAGCTTCATTTTCCAAGTTAAGTGAGATATACTAATTTTTCGATTATATTTAGATTAATTTAGCTCAACCTGTACATCTCAATTATAATTCCTGGTGATTTACTGTTATAATAGCTGTAAATCAAGACCTAACGATAGGGACGAACTTGACCTGTGACCTGCTGCCTCTACAAGCAAAGAATTAATTTGGGAAAATCCGAGGAAGGTGCGCGCCCCCGACTCCAGTGTTTAAGCCCCATCAAGCATGCGCGCCCCCCAAAGCTCTCCTCCCTTCCCCCCACCGCCCCGGATCAGCACTTTCCCAGTTCCGTCTCCTCCATTTACTGGCGAGGGCTCGCAATCAATAATTCAATAGTTTTGGCGTCTAAATCCTGCCCCAAACACCGATGAACACACAAACACGCCAGGCTCCCGTGCCGTGCAAGCCCGGTGAGGTCGATATTAATTAATAGCTGAGGACGTTGTGTTTTGCGTGGAAATAAATAATAATAATAATAATTTAAAAAAACACATCGGAAGAGTAATGCGATCTGGATTTCTATAATTATAGGCTTCCCGTGTCAGGTGTTTATTAAATCTTCAATAAGAGGCGGTTCAAGATGTCAGGGAATGAATCGGGCAAATTTGTGACTCGAGTAACGGAAGCGTTAATTAATAGGTTTGTTGTTGTTGTTGTTGTTTGTTTGTTTTTGTGCACAGCCTTTGGCTTCGTTTTCCAAGCTATGGGCTGTCTGTATGTTTGTTTGTTTGTTTTAATCACAATGTCAATCTTCGGGTCATGCAAAAAAAAAAAAAAAAAAAAAAAAACAATACAGGAAACATTTGCATTCGACAGAGACGGGCAGGCTGCCAAATTCAAGAGATAATATCCGTATCATTTCCCTCTTAATGCTTTACTTTATTTCATCTTTTTTTTTTGTTGGTCTTTTAATCGCTTGCAACTCGTGGTGGGAAAATAATGTAAAATGGATCAAGGCCGAGTCTAATTGCGCGTTCATACTGCTGCGAGCCGATGTGAATGGGATGATTCCAATTAAACGTCTAGATTTGTTTTAACTGATTATCGGGCCTCCAGTCCGGAGGGATTCAAATTCCAGTGACAGTGAGGTTTCGCATTGAAATGCCTCGATGGCATCCACATGTAATGCACTGTATGTATTTATTAAAACGCCTCTAAACTTCATCTTTGAGATACTGAGCAGCTTTGTGTCTTTTATCTGCCTTGTTAACTTGTTCTGGAAATGATCAGTTCTCTTCTAAAAACCCCTCCATAAGCAAACTATGAATAATGCATGGCTTTGGCAAGGGCGCTGCAACACGCACGCGCACACACACACACACACACACACACACACACACACACACACACACACACGCGCACACGCACACGCACACGCACAACACACACGTAAAGTTCCCGAGTAAACGGACCTGTCACAACTCTGATGTTATCAAAAGACTTCCACCTATAAATTATTAAAAAATCTATTGCTCCCAAAACAGTCTCTGATTGCAACAATAACAATAACGACCACGCTGCGGGCATGAAGATTAATCGAATTAATGTGAAAAATCAAGTCATTAAAGAAACTTTGTTAATTTATTATAAGAACAAAAAAAAAAGACAACTTTTTGTTAAGGTGGTTTCACGTTTCACATGTGATGGAAAAAAAAATTAAAATTAAAATTAAAATTAAAATAATTTTATGGTCATTCTTTCTCCCAGACCCCTTTTAAAAACCCCGTGAGTTCATGTTCACTGTTATAAAAAACATCCAAAATTACATACAGAAAGCACATGACTTTTTTTTAATGCACGGGAAAATAATACAAAATGAACAAATCCCCAACAAGGCATTCATAAAGCCACTAAATCATAAAAAATAATGCATGTTTTTTTCTTCTTCTTCTTCTTCTCCTTCTTCTTCTTGAGTATAAACATATTTTTACATGTGCCCGTACCGGTTCGCATACTGTGTCAGAGATGGTGTTTGTTTATGAGATCTGCCTTCCTTTATAAAAAATAAAATAAAATAAAAAAATAAAATAAAAAAAGGGGGAAAGTGTGTATGGTTGAAATCACCTTGTAGGCTAAATATATGGACACTGGCTCATATGATGACTTAAAAAACAAACAAACAAAAAGAAAAAACGCTCGTCTTGTTTTATAATCTCACATGTCTGGCGAGTCCGTTTCACCTTCAGCCACGGGAGGTCTAGTCAAAGTCAGGAAGGCCAAACTTTCGATTGAGAGGGGAGGACAGAGGATAAGAGCTGACAGGAGTGGGGGCGTGGGGTGGGAGTGGGGTAAGTAGATGGCTCACGAACTCATGCAAACACTGCAGAGGCATTTGGACGAGAAACAGTGGAGGGAGAGATATTGTCCCTATTTTGACAGAGAATGTCCGCTACTTCAGCAGAGGGGTTTTGTTTTGTTTTTTGTTTTTTGTTTTAGTTGTTCCTTTTTTCTCTCTCTCTCTCTCTCTCTCTCGTTTCTTTTGACATATTATGAGGCCAGCCTCTATGTAGAATCAAAAAGAAATCATAACAACAAGAATACAATATTTAAACAGGGAAAAAAATGCAGAGTGGTTCGCCTTGTTTGACAAAGAATCGACCCGACCCAGCTGCATCCTCCTCCTCCTCCTCCTCTTCCTCCTCTTCCTCGTACGGGGTTTCTGTCCCCGCGTCGCCGTCCAGCCCCGTCCGCCTCTTTAGGCTTCCTTGTAGGCTATCGCGTCACAGTCTTCCTCATTGTATTTCATAAATAGCCTATATTTTATAATTAAACTCGTCCTCCTTCATTGAGAAAACATAAATTACGTCCGTCGGTACTTTCTCGCGCCCCACCGCCCTCCCCTCCTCACTTCGCAAGCAGTTTTGGTTCAGTGTCTCCTCAGCCGCCTCGCGCCCTCGCTGTCACAGTCCCAACGCCGCCGTGTGTTTTTTGGCCTTCAGTCTCAGGTCGGCGATGCTGGAGTTCTTGCTCGTGTTCTTGGCCGCGGCGGCGGCGGCCACCACCGAGGCGGCGGAGGCCGACTCCGCCGCGAGCGTCGCCAGGGGCAGGCCGAAGGGCGGCGCGGGGAACATCATGTAGGGCGCGTGCGCCGCCAGGTGAGAGTGCAGGTGGTGCTGCGCGTGAGCCACGGCGCTGTCCAGCTGCAGCTGCGCCTGCACCTGAAAGGAGAAGGGCGGCACGTTGCAATGACTATCCTACGGGACGGGACGCACGGATGGGGAGGGAGAGAAGGGGGAGAACATGCGTTAACTTTGCAGTGGGATGGATGCAGGATCATTTTCACCAGAGACTGCATTTGTGACTGCATTATTCAATCAGTGGCAGTCACCACACAAATGATCATCCGTTTACATGTCCATTTCATTTTTCATATGAAGATTTTCAGATGTTTTTTTTTTTTTTTCAAATGTGACATATTATGAAATTAATGTCTTATGGATTGTTGATGGAAATCAACTCTGACAGGTATAAGCTGGCATTAAGTATACATGGCCCCTGCTTGATACACTACAAACACAAACAATTGGAAACAATTAACAGACAGGCATGAACGCCATTCTATTCCAGCAGCAACACAATCACACCTCATTGTACTTAATGACTGCTAATTAAAAGATCAGCTGAGACTAAAAGTAATATGAAGGACTGGTGGCTTTCATTGAGAGGCATAAAAGCCCTAAATTAAAATCAGGGTTATTCCACACAGTATTAGTTTTTGAACTCCTGAGGTAAAACATGGGTACAGTTGTTTAAAAAGTAAGATGGTCGTGTTTGCTTTTTTTGTTTGTTTGTTTGTTTGTTTGTTTGTTTGTTTGTTTGTTTGTTT
>VMRN01000005.1:2698222-2755030 GCA_010277015.1 Poeciliopsis turrubarensis
GAATAGAATAGAATAGAATAGAATAGAATAGAATAGAATAGAATAGAGTTTGCTTTGATGTGTGAGAGTTACCTTTATGTAACTGGTTCTCCTGCTTCCTGCATTTGGCTCTTCTGTTCTGGAACCAAACCTGCGGGGACAGAAATTAATTAGAGACTCGCTGATTGGCAGCTGCTTGTGAGGCCATGTGTAATTCCTCTCAAAGTGACAACAACCGCAGAAAAACAATATCCCCGAGGAGCACTGAAATATTAATGCCTCTGCTTAACCCCCGGATTTTAATTGTTATACATTTAGCCTCCAACGAGAAGAAGAAAAGCCCCCCCCCCCCCCAAAAAAAAAAAAGAAAAAAAAAAGAAAAAAAAGGGGGCTAAATGTAGTAAATCTGATGTCAAATTCATTAGGAGAATAGAATGACTCCGGTTGGGGAAAACGAGCAGGACTTTCTCTGGTATAATAAATAACCTTGTCAGCGATGGTTTCATCTTTCTATAGATGAGTGTCCCCGAAGAGTTGAATGGACTCTCCGATATCGGATTGCAGCAACGCCACCGTGGCTTTTTTTTTTTTTTTTTTTTTTTGAGATCAGAGCCGAGAGGGACGTGAGCGCTCGTCTCCCTTCCTTCTCTGACCGCCGAAATTAATTACCCTTATCTGCGGAAAATCCATGTCGGAGGCGCGCTCGAACGCCTAATCACCGCCACGACACTCAGTCCACAGAAAGCGAGGAGCGCGGTGGCTCACATTTCCCAGAGAACCGCCTCTGAACGCGCGTTAAACGGTTTATTACTATGATAATCCGCCTTAAATACCGCAGATAAAGCCCGGGCTGCAGCAGGCCACAATGCGACGCGTCTGCCCGCAGCCCCACGCAACGCGAGGCCTCGCAAACGACGCGAGCGTGATTGAAATATCATATCGATTTGGCTGTCAGCAGGCTTCATTTATTGATCACAGCGCGTGTCGCGCACTAGTTTATGGATGGGATGAAAACCCAAAACGCACCGAAGGCTTTTGTTGTTGTTGTTGTTGGTGGTGGTGGTGGTGGTGGCGCCCAAAATCACTGTCTAAATAATATGTGGGATGAAAAGCTATAATACTCATATGGAGATAAAAATAAATAAATAAATAAAAAAGAGAGAGAGATGGAGGCGAAAGCTGGTTTCAAATTGGGTTGAAAATAATACATAATTTATGCAAATCCCTGGAGCTGTGCTCCTTGTCCGGGGCACAATGCGTCTTATTTTGGAGGGGGGGGGGGGGAACCCAGTTGGGGGCTCGGGGAGCCCCGCAAAAAGCTGGTTTGAACTTTTTTTTCTCCTTTTTTTTCTCCTTTTTTTTTTTTTTGTAAAGGATGTAGTAGTGGTTGAGTTTGGGCCCCGTCTCTGATAAATAAGAAAAGAAAACAAAACTTATTCCTCCAGAGAGCTTGTTAATAGCAAAGCAGTTGTGAGAATTTGTGATATTGTTATAAAACAGAGAGGGTGGGGGGCTTTGTGTTTATCCTCTCCCCATGATCGTCTTACACAGGACATGTCTGAAAACCCCCCCCCCCCCCCCCCCCCCCCACACCCCCCACCCCCAACTCCTGCCCTCCACACCTCTCACATCTCCCACCACTCATACTGTGTTTCTGCACAGATGGTCTATCCCTGTGACTTGGTAACACATATCTTAAATGCAAAAGAAAAAAAAAAACACTGTGGGAGTATTGTTTACTGTGCAATTTGGATGATAAAGATTAGATGAACAGTGGTGAAGCAAATAAGGACTAATTGAGACAAGTGCTTTTAAATAATAAAAAACGACCAAGAGAGAGAGAGAGAGAGAGAGAAAGTGCATTTTGGGGCATTATCTTCACTTCTGGTGTGGAATCTGTTAAAGTCCTGGAGGCACTGTCAAGTTTTGCTGTGCGAATATTCACAAATCAAGACAGTTCTGCACCTCTACGCTATAATAATAATAATAATAATAATAATAATAATAATAATAATAATAATAATAATAATAAAAACATCCAACGAGACATGTTCATATCCTGGAGCCTTATCATGGAAAAATCAAAAGAAAAAAAAACCTATTAGAATTATTCCCCTGTTGTTCATTTTTATATTGCTGATAATATTAAAAAGTTACGGTTATTATTATTATTATTATTATTATTATTATTATTATTATTATTATTATTATTATTATTATGCAGTTATTTGTTTTACCTGCACTCGGGCCTCTGACAGTCCCAGCCTCTGGCTCAGCTCCTCCCGCATGAAGGCGTCCGGGTAGTGGGTCTCGTCAAAGAGCCGCTCCAGTTCGTTGAGCTGCTCCAGCGTGAAGTTAGTCCGACTTCTCCTTTGCTTGATTTTCGTTTGCGTCTCATCCTCGATGGGCTTCGAGTCCTCTTTCCGCTCCTTCACGTCCGTGGTGCCTGCGAGAATAGCAGGGGATGAAGGATGGGTAAGAGGGGCGAGTGGGGGGTGTACCGCGATCAGCATCGTGCACGAAAGAGCCTCCCCAGTGGGCATTTTCGTTTCTTTCTTTTTTTTTTTTTTTTAATTAAAAACTTAAATAAAATAAAAAAGGATTCACTGCACCGGATGACACAGAGTTTGCCTCGATTCTGAGCTTGTTTTTTTTTTTTTTTTGTTTTGTTTTTGTTTTTCTCAATAATGACATCCTCCTTCATGGAGGAAAACAAAGCGAGCCCTGCAGTGTGTAAAAAAAAATGACAACATGAAACAGGATCGCGTAAAAAAACAGACAAAAAAATACAAAAAATAAAAACAAAACAAAACAAAAAATAAAACGAGGGAGAGAGCAAAGGGGGAAGAGAAGGCTTTGCCCTCTGATGTCACGCAGCTATCAGACCTCGGATGTTTTGTCGGGCTACATAAAGCTCTTTAATTATTAACCGCTTATAAATATGCAGCGCCGTGCCTACTGTTGGGTGTCTGATACGCGCTTGTCGCGGTTCCGCTTTTAACCACGCTGCCCGTGACGAACAGATGTCACTTTTACAAGCCTCCCAACTCTAAGACATCTTGTCCAGCCTGTTGTCACAGGACGCGGGAGAGGAAATAGCCTGCACATAAACGCCACATGCATTACACAGCAACGCCATTTATCCATATATGTTTGGAAAAATGCAACACTTGCTTTTTGAGAGCACGACTTCATTTAGTGTAGAATATTATTTTTCTATTCATTTTGTTTCATTTTTATCATTTCCTTTTTTTTTTTTTTTTTTTTCATGTATTTAGCAGTTTCACGTTAACGTGGGACAAACCACAGCAAAAGTATCTCTTCCACCTGGAGCTGCAAGCCCGTTTCAGATATTTATGATGTGATTTTATCTTGAAAATTTGTATTTGTGACGTTTTTTTTGTCTTTTTCTTTTTTCTCCCCCCCCCCCCCCACTAAGACGCCGTTTACTTTGCATAGGCCAAAATGCGCTTTAATGAAACAGACATAAACAAGAATTCTTGTGGCAACTCACACTCGGTGGCTCTTATCTTCTCGCCTGAAATGAAAAAAAGGCCAGAAGATATCGTTTTTGGGAAAAAAAATAACCATCAGTTTGCCTATGACGTTTTCACGCGAGTAAATTGAGTCCTCTCGTTTCTTTTTTTTTTTTTTTTTACATCTGTCTCCATCAGGAACAGAATCCCCCTTTTTGCCTTCCGAAAAGTGCAACGAAATTGCATCGCATGACTTTTACATGCAATCGGGCTGTTCTCCTGTTTGTGAAGCTGCGTGATTTGAACTTCAGCAAACCTCTTAAAAAGATCGACGTGCGAAACAAAAAACAGACTAGTTTAGGACGAGTTGTTGCTCCATGAGTGACACATGTCAACAAATAACTTTAAACAAAAAAAAAAAATGCTTTCGCCTTTTTCACGTAACACATTTGCTGTTGTTGATTTGAAATGTTAACAATTTTTTTTTTTGTCCGGCCTTTTCTTTCTTTTTTCTTTTTTTTTTTTTTTTTTTCCTATTCCGCACCCTCTTCGTGAAGCGGACGCAGACCGCGGAGCCCTTACCGTCGATGAGTTTGGGACTCCCCGCGTCCCTGATCCTCTCCGGCCCGAGCATGTCCGTCTCCCTGCCCGGCGAGAGAGCCACGTTCCGGGCGACCGCGGCCGCCTCCTCTCGGCTCCCGGGCTCCGCGGATAAAGACTCCCGGCTCCCTGCTCGCGCCGCCCCGGTCTCCAACACCTCCCGGTAGGTTATCACTTCCTTCTTCTCCTTCACTTTCTGATCGAAGGACTTGGATACGAAAGCGGTGAGCTCTTCCATCACTGCTTCCTCTCCTCTCGGAAAAAACACCATGCACTCACTCCCTCTTCTCACACACACTCTCCCCACTTCGCTGCTTAAGACATCAATGGTGTGGCTCGTTGAAAATGATACCAGATGATGCAAGCCAAACTGTGGATGAAGGTGGAATATATATATATATATATATATATATATAAATATCTTCTCAGCCAATTCCTCCTCCTTTGGTATAGCGGAGTTAGGGAACCTGCTGGTGATCCTCTATTGAAGTCACAGTATTTATACTTTACGGCGCCTTGCCCCCTTGATCCGTGCAAATTACCTCCCCTCAGGATGCCGGGATGAGCCCCCCCCCACCCTCCGCCCCCGCTTTCCCCCCCACCCTTGCTTTTCAATGATATGGGAGGAAGAAAAAAAAGAGAGAGAGAGAGGAGCAAAAACATTAAGCAGCGCCGCCGCTATTGGCCATTAATCCAAGATTGACAAGAAGGACTAATTAATTTAATTACGCGCTCATTCGCCGCTATTGTCCTGAGTTAGTTTCTCTCTCTGTTTCTCTCTCTCTCTCTCTCTCTCTCTCTCTCTCTCTCTCTCTCTCTCTGCAGGGGCGTGGCTTAACAAAAAAAAAGGGAAAAAAAGAGAAAAAAAATCCGAAAAAATGACAAGCAGAGAGGGAAGCACACGGATGAGACGAGGAGTTCTTCCTCGCTATGTATCACTGTGATCTGCGGGCGAGGAAAAAATAAATAAATAAATTAATTAAAAAAAAAAAAAAAAATGAGACGCACAATAAGGATGACGCGGAGCGGAGAGAGGTGAGAGCGGACCAGGCAGCGCACGAGAGACGTGCGCTCCGAGCTCGAGTGAACACATCATGGGGTCCCCAAAACTTTGGCCCGAGGCCCTGCCGTTGTTTCGCTTTTAGATTGATAAATGTGACGCTAAAATTATTATTATTATTATTAAAATTATTATTATTATTATTATTATTATTATTATTATTGAAAAAGTATCACGTGCGTTTCTCACCAGTGATTGTGCGCTGCAGCCAGACCACATCGCTTAATATTAATCCTCACTGGGCCATTTTAAACCATTAGGGTGTTAAACAGCAAATAAACGCTTAATTATAGCTCAGTGCCTTCTTATACGACATGTTGCCATTGGGCTCGCTAATTAAAGTTTCTATCCCCCTGCTTTTTTTTTTTTTTTTCCTTCCTACCCCTCCCTCCTCTTCCAGCTGAAATAAATTTTGTATTATGTATATATATATATAAATGAGGGGAAAGGAAATCTCAATGTCAAATGCATTTATATAGCGCTTTAAAAACAGGTGCAGGTGTAAAACTGCACCAAAAGATTCTGAAAAGTGTTTGGGTTGAAGAGTAAGACGCAAGACATCAAGCGTGTTTATTGATAATCCATATAAAGCCCCATTTCTGCACACAGAGCCCGAACAATTCTCCCAATTAATTATTAACTGCGCTTCTACTCGGACCGCAGGCATTAATTTCTATTAATCCCGCCGCATCCGAGAGCACGGACGCATCCAGATAGCGTTAAACAGATTCTTTTATCAATTTGCAGCGCGCACTCCGGTTACTTTGTTTCTCGTCAGCTATTTACAGCCCGTGCGCGCCGCTGATCAATCAGTCGGTGTACGATATTAGTCGTTTCACCTTCAGCTCCGGTGTGTGTTTTAAAACTTCATCCGAGCAATTAATTATTCTGCTTTGCTGCAAATTGCCCGTGCGCTCCGTCTGACCTTGCAGTTTAGGTTGTGCGTTGTTATTATCTGAGCAGATGAGCTCGCTGGCATTTTTTTTTTTTTTTTTACCAGAAGGAATATGCATTTCTGAAGATATTGGTGGAGCAGAGCCCAGATCAAAAACCACAATACTAGAAGCTCGGAGTGCTGGTGCCTACATGTATTTCTTTGAAATGTTTTCATTTCTGCAGACAATAAATCTGCACAAAGGGGTAAAGCAAGCAAAACTAACCAAATAAATAAATTCATTTCTACACGTTTTTCAGGATAATTAAGCTACTCAGTTTACTTAAACAGAACTATTTCAAGTTAAAGGTACCCTGTGATCAGGTTACAAATAATCAATCAAACAGTGCAACTGCTATGGGCCTCCAAACCAACAGGTGGCACCGAAGAGCAAGGTCGTTGTCTCACGGATCATAATCACAAAGGCATTTGTTTCTGCACAAGCATAATTATTCTACATATTCAAAATTATATGAAAGTCAGTATAGTCATTTGTTTTTTAAATTAAAATATTTTGCTGCTCAATAGACGAGGATTTATTCAGCAATTTTTACGCAACTAAGAAGGAAGCTAGGTTTATGATTGAGGATTTTATCAGATGTAGACTCCAGCAACAGTTGAAGTGCCAAGAAACACTTTTATTAACAATCCAGGACAGTTTGGTTTGTGAGATTGATCACATTAGTCTTTTGAAATGCAAGTCAAAATGCATTAGTCTACTCACAAAGTTGCTACTCAGCACTTCTGATATCACTGGAATCCTCGAATGATCAGATTTTTGACCTTCTGTACATGAACCTTAAGAGTTAATGAAGTTGTTCCAGAAAGTTTGGTGTTTCTGGGTTTCAGATCTCACACATTTTACAAAATGAAGTAGCAATTGTACGTTTATTTAAATGCGAGGTTGCTTTTTTCACACATTTTAGAAGCAGTCTGTTTATCAGAATTAGGCTAGATGTGTATGCGTTTTAGTGTTTTTATCATTGTTTCTGGAGCAGTCTATGAGCTTTTTTGTTGTACCTCATCTTTGGAGTGGGTTTATTTTTTTTGTGTGTTTACAGAAAAAAAAATGTACAAAAATCAATTCTAAAACTGTTGCTGCTTAATTATGACTTTCAGCTGAGTTTAATTATTCAGTTTATTTACAGATACATCAAATTATAACTTTGAAAAGCATTCAATCCAATTTGTAGAGCCAGTTCAAGGCATATAGAAACTAAGTAGCTCTGTACTCCAAAGTAAGGAGGGCCCCAAGAGAGGACTCCATTTGACACATGAGTAAAATTTTAAATTGATTTTCTGCACTGGGAACACAGTGATACAACAAATGAGTGCAAATCATCGAGGTGTACATTTTCATATGTAAATCAGTTTTACAGTGATTTCTGACTTTGTGCTTTTTAAACATATACTGGCAGATTTTATTTATTTGTTTTTACATGCCATATTCTGAACAAAGTACTAAGACAATCTATTTCCATCTGTGTCCAGATGTAAAATGATTGACTTTCCCAGAAATTTCCTGGATTATTTTACATTTTAATGTTTTCTTTTGAAGAAGGAGGAGATTGAGGATAATTTGAAACCATTTGGCAGTCAATAGCAAACATTTTCTTAGAAAAAGAACCACAACAAAGATATTGAAGCATTTTGACAACACATGTAAGACGGATTTAATAAAAAAAAAAAAAGAAAAAAGAATCACTTTTAAAAATAAAAATTTAAACAAAAAAACTACTGCTGCTGGAGTAGAAAAAAAAATAACATTATATATTTATATAAACCAAACAATGAACATTAAAATACATAAAACGCGTCAATCGATTGTTTTGCGTTCAACTCTTAGTTCCTGAATTCGATCGATGTTTCCGTGCTCGATGAATCGAGTCTAGTAAGCGGTGCGCGTCTCCAGTCGTGGGGAATTCAATGGAGTAAAAGAGAGGAGCGGGACGTTCACTATCAGGTTTCTGTCTGTTTTGCTTCAATGAACGTTCACGTACAGCTGAGCTACTGAAACGACTCGCAAATAAGCCCGACACGAAGGTTAAATACTTCTCTTAAAACGCTGTGTTTTGAGGTTATGTATTTTAGCTAGTTTGGTTAGCACAGTTAGCCTGCTTGTCGCCTCAATACAAATCAATGAGACCTACGAATCACACAGGTTTTTATTGCATTATGGCACCACAGAGTCGTTGCTGCTTAATCAATGACACACTTGACACACAGACCTCCTTTCTGAATGCGGTCGTTAGTGAGTGACAATGTTAAATGAGCTCCACATGAGCCGAGACGATGTAAACATTGTGCATGACAGCTGATCTTCCATGTTTAATGTGGTATTTGTTTTTTTCCACCGCATCTCAACGCCGCTGTTATTCCAGCTGACCGGTAGCCAGCATGGGTCGGCGCTCCTCTGACAGCGAGGACGACAGTCGGAGCCGGAGGAAAAGAAAACAGCGTCGCCGTTCTTCGTCCTCCTCGTCTTCCTCCTCCTCCGGGAGCCGGGTGAGGAGTAGCCGCAGCAGGAGATCCAGTCGGAGGAGCCGCTCTCGCTCCAAAGACAGAAGGTGAGATAGGCGGCAGGGATGCAGACTGCCATACAGCAGTGGTTTTAAGGAAGATACTTTAAGGTTCTGATACAGGCGGCTGCTCTGGTGCTGCTTCTGCTCATGAACCTCGATTTAAAAAAATAAAAGCAATCATACTAACCTCTCTAAGTTTTGGTTTTATCAGTCTCTCTTGCAGAGGCACATCCATCCATACATCCATCCATCCATCCATCCATCCATCCATCCATCCATCCATCCATTTTCTGTTCACCCTTGTCTCTAATGGGGTCGGGAGGTGCTAGTTCCTCTCTCCAGCTACGTTCCGGGCAAGAGGCGGGGTTCACCCTAGACAGGTCGCCAGTCTGTTGCAGGGCAAAATAGAAACAAACAGGAAAAACAACCATGCACACACACACATACTCAAACCTAGGGAGAATTTTTAGAGAGACCAATTTACCTGACAGTCATGCTTTTGGACTGTGGGAGGAAACCGGAGTACCTGGAGAGAACCCAGGCATGCACAGGAAGAACATAAAAACTCCATGGAGAAAGACCCCGGGCTCGGAATCGAACCCAGGTCCTTTTTGCTGCAAGGCGACAGTGCTACCAACGGCGCCTTTTACATTAATCAATATAAAAAAATACCCCCCCTCTTACATTTATATAGCAATAATGTTGATAATCATAAAGACGCACAATGTAAATAAAGAAAAGTCAGTTTAAATTTAGTTGGAATTCTTAATACACTTTATACATTTTTGTCACATAAGTTTCTATTTTGTCGTGTCTTATTATTAACAGTGGTGGTCTGCAGAACTACAAAGTTCAGCAATGAGTTCTGTCTTCAGTTCTGCTCAAGTTTCTGAACTGTATGTGGTTTTATTTTCAATAAGAATGCCACCTTCCTGTCTAAAAAGTGTTCATAATAACTAATAAGTATTCATCATTTTAAGCAACTTAAGCCTTCATTGTCTCAATTCAGCCTATCACATCGTGAAGAACATGATAGAATTCACCTTCTATAGTCTTTAACAATACTTATGTTGTCTAACAATTTGTTATAAACAAGGAAATTATATGATTCACAAATTAAGCGGGGGTTTTAAGAGGTCTTCCCGCTTTCTCGCGCCAATTTCAAACTTTTACTTTGAAAAATAACTCAATGATTATCCAGTATCTTTACTGGATATTTTTTATTTGCTTAAAAAATACTTTCACTAACTGCTGTTTGTATAAAACTCCTTATGGCATGAATGAATTAATATGAAACTTGACTTTTTTGTGTTCTCGTTGGTGCCTCTTGTTCAACACTCTCAGGTTTTTAAATCGCTTTAATTGTTTTTTTTTTTTATTCTGGTAAAATGAGGCTTAAAAAAACCAAAAACTTTGGGATTGTAAATTTGTGTTTCTATTCATGTTGCTACAATAATTATTTATTGATAGCTTGAATTAATGCCTGGGTGTCATTGATTTTCTTCAAACAACTGTGGAGTTAGTATTTGCATCTTATATAGTTTCTCTCATCTATCTACCCACTAACAACTCCATCCATCCGTCAATCCCTCCATCCATCCTCTGACCCACACGCGACTGCCTTGGTTGTTCTGACAAGGCCAGTTGATGGTAATTATTTATGAGACCTGGTCAAGGTCCATTACCGCTGATGGAAAGTACTTGCGTGCCTGCACAGAGTGGGTCTGGGTGGACAGTGTAAACCATGGGACCACAGTCCCTCATCTATTAGCTGCGCATTTTGATCAATTAACCAAGACCTTGAATTTGTTTCTGTGCGTCTGTCGAAACAAGTTCCTTTAAATAGACTTTAAAAGAGTACACACACACGCAAGCCACCAACAGTGACCTCACTTGTGGTAAAACAGAAGAAGGCTTATGTTCTGGGTGGGTGACATCATGACCACATAATTAACATGTATATGTAAGGAGAGTGATTGTAACCGTTACTGTGTATGCGTCTGTGTGAATAAGGAACAAGATGGTGAAAAGTGTTTGTGAACGAATAAGAGAGATGGCAGCTGATTTGTTCCGTGCTACCGAACAAATCAGCTGCCATCTAAGAGTTTTCTATGATTGAAAAAAAAAAAAAGTTAAGATAAAAAAAAAAAAAAAAATTCCCCTGAAATTTGTTCAAGCTGTTGTTTTCTGTGACATTATGTCTGCACAGGCGTTGGTGAAAATGTGTGAGCAAACACCACCTTCCAAGGAAACCTCTGCTCACTCGCGTATGCGCGTCTTCTGTGGGATGTGTGAAGTGGTTTTAGCGGAGCAACTGTGGAAGTGATTTCGTAAGGCTTCGCTCTCGGGATCAAGCCTTGAGAATACTAATAGATCTTTGCTGCGCTGCTCTAAGTGGTACAAATTTGGTTTGATAGTCCAGCCTCTGTGTTATTTGTATTGCTATCCTCTCCTCTTCTCTATCTTGCTGAGGTCCCACAGGAATAAGTGTGTTTTTTTTTTTGGGTTGCGCTTTGGAAGGTTTGGTTATTATTATTTTTTTTTCTTTGCTTTGGTGAACCAAAAGGAGAGACTTCAGATAATGAGTATTGCACAAACTGTTTGTGGAGTACAGGACGGAGGTTTCTGCATTTTACATTCACCCCCGTCAATGCCTCCTACTTCACGATATCAATAGAAACATGGTGTTAGCTGTGTTTGGGAAAACAGGCACTACACACGCTGCTGTTGCTGCATTAAAGAACACCAAAGGGCCCCTGTGGAGGAACTGTAGTGCAGCCAGCGCGGTTTTTCAGCCTTGGGCCATGGATGAGAGTGTTTACTAATGCAAAGTTGCTATCAGAGCTGCTTACTTCAGGAATTAGCTGCTGAAAAGGAATGCTGCCTGTGTTTTTCAGGGGAGGGGAGAGTTTCACATTAGCTGCAGGAAACTGGTGAATAAAACAAAACACACAGAATTGTCTTTGTAGGTTGAAACATTTGGTAGAAGTTAAAAAAACAACAACAAAAAAACCCAAAAACTCTGAAATGTTCTTCATGGACTCGTGTGCATTTAGCTCCATCAAACCTCTCTTCTTTGACCAACTTCTCAATCCCTGCTGAAGAATAGCATCCCAACAACATGATAGCTCCATGGACATGGTGTGTTCGGGGTTTTGTTTTTGCGTATCGGGTGAAAATGTTCAATTTTGGGGTCATCGAACACGAGCACCATTTTTCAGGTTCATGTATCCCCTACATGGGTTGTAGCAAACTTTGATTTGAGCTTCTGTTTGTTCTCTTTCAGCAAATGCTTTGTTCTTGCCACTCTTATTTCAAAGCCTAACTTTTTGGAGTGTAGGCATAATAATTGTCCTGCTGACAGATCCTCCCATCTAAGCTGTGGATCTCTGCAGCATTCCCACACTTCAGCGCACCAGACTCAGTTTAGGAATATCAGAGGAAAGGAAGCTCAATACACATGCTTGTCTCACTTTTCAGGTTTTTATTTGTGAAAAAATTTAAAACCGTGTAATATTAACAGCATCTTTCTAGTTATACTGACCACTCAAAGCACTTTACACTAAAGCAACATTTTCCCAACTGCACTCACAAATGTAACTTCTCTAAGGCCAGACCAAAATGTGGAAAAAAACACAGAATTAATCTCACAACTTGTGGATTGCAAAAAAAAAAAAAAAAAACTCCTCTGCACAGTTTTTGTAGTTCAACAAGAAGAAGAAGTAAGTAGAATGAAATTGAACCAGGTTGTTGTGTGTCCGCTTCAGGAGAAGACGGCGTTCCAGCAGCAGTTCCTCCCAGAGTTCGTCTCGCAGGAGAAGGAGCCGAAGTGCGGACAGAGACAAAGGAAGAAGCCACCGCTCACACAGATCCCGCAGCCGGGACCGAAGGTAGGACATTTGACTGGGATTTAGCTTTACATGACCGTAACAAAAACGCATGATTTTATATTTATTTTCAAAGTTTTCAGATATTAGCAAATGGATCCTCATGTGTCAGTAGGACATAGTTATGTGTGCATGCAGTCTCAGTTGCCCTGGCTATGTGTGTATGCAGGAGGGCAAGTGCGGATGACGCAGAGACACAAGAGAAACAGCAGCATATATGCTAATATTAATACAATGATACACCTCTGCTCATGGACATTACTGCAATTACAACAGGAAGCATACAAATGCAAATGGTGATCATTATTATTCTAGTATTTCACTACTTTTGTTTCCTAATGGACACAGTTATTTATGCTAAACTAAATAAGAACTATATACACCTGCTCACACATGTCACGCGCACGCATAAACAGCGGGCTGTCTACTGTCAGACGATCTACATCGCAAGGGTGAAGATTAAATTATTTATTGGTTTTCTGTGTAGACATGCACCGATAAATAAGCTGGCCGATAAATCGGCCCTGATGTCTTTAATTAGGGGAGATCGGTAATAAGCCGATACGTTGACGTGACTATTGACTGATTTTATCCACCTCATCAAAGGCCTAAAAATCAACCTCTGTCTTCTTTTACTCTGCCGTGAGAGAGGTTTGACTGACAGACCGGGTCACGTCTGCATGTTTACAGTTATCAATAATCACCCTCCCCCCCTCCCCTGTTTCCAACTCAGCAACTTTCTTGCTATATTTAACAACATTTCAGACAAAAAAAAATGGAATCTACCAAAACCTGAATCTGCCTTTCAGGCTTTTTAAAGATGGTAATTGGCGATCGGCCAGAAAACTGCAATCGGTGCACCCTGACTTTTGACTCTGCAACATATCACATTATCCAGGAATGTGTAGGACTGTATACTTGGCGAAATCTGTTCCTATTGATGCTGCCAAGGACTTGGGCTGAGTTAGAAAAACACTTGGTTTTGATTTATTACATTGTTTAATCTTTTTACTTATGTCGTGGTGATCACTGAGGTTTAATTTATTTTATCTTTTGCATAAATTTTCTGTTCGATATTCTTTTAGTGCTGTTTTTGTTCAGGTCACCCCTGTAAAGGAGATCTTAAAAATCAATGGGTCTTTCCCGGTAAAATAAAGTAATAATTAATAGCGAGTCTCTTATCCCTTTCAGACACATAAAGAGAATATCTCTGTGTGTGGTGATCCATGTCATTAGCATCACTAATCTGTTGCTAATGAACCAGTAAACTGTTCTGTTTTTTTTTTTTTTTTTTAAATCCCTCACACACACACCAACTACTCTGAAACACACAAAAACATGCACAGATGCGCAATTGAGGGAAAGGTTGTTATAATATATGCGCGAGCAAGGCCCTTTGTTTACTTGTGTATGGCTGCGGGGGAGAGCAGAGATCATTTTAATCACAAAGAGAAAAACTGATTTAATATCTTCATTACAGAGATTTTGGGATGAATGGATTATGCAACAGAAAAGCTTTGACACGTGTGGCTGATGGTGTCATGAAAAGACACCACACTTCCACTCTCCAGCCACAGAATAAGCGACGAACTGCAACCGCTGAGGGGATTCGGACGAGTGGTTTTGTTTCAAGCGTCTGTGTCTCCCAACTCTCCGTGGCTGTGAGTCCGTCACTCGGCGGAACTGCCTCTGATTAAAACGTCGGTGCAAAGTGGCATCGCTGGTGTGTTGCGAGATGAAAGGTGGAAGGGATTTGGGGAGATTTAGGACTACGGTGAACGTTGGTGTTTGCAAAACGCTGCGTTGTGATTAGGAGGGCTCCGTTGTGTAATCGGCTTAATGGGGAGCGAGGAGCAGGTGGACTGGCCGACGTTGGTGAGAGAGTGTGTTGGGGGGTGCTGCTGAGGCGGAGTTAGGGATGTGCAAAACGAGAGCATTAATTATGAATTTGTGCGGATGAGTGATGGCGTCTCCAGTTTGTGGGTTTAAAATGCTTGTGGTTTTGTCTGTTTTTGTCTGCTGTCACACTGTTTCTTGTCTCGCCGTACCTGTTGATGTATCTAAAAATGTGTTTCACCTAAATCTAAAACTGAAAGAAATTAAGAACATTTCAGGGATACATTAATTACACGCGTCACCTGCGATGTGCCTCATTTTGTATCGTCGGTGTGTGTTGAGATAAAGGTGCCAAATTTGCAATTTTACCTTAGGCTGCTTTTGGGATTATATCCCGATCTTGTTTTATTGTTTTTCCAAACTTAGTGGAAACTAAATGTCTAATGATTAAAGTTCAATTTAAGATCTCCCAACTGGTCAAGTAATAATTACCTGAATTAATCAGAAAGAAGCCATGTAAGATTGCATGCAGGAGGCTGGTATGCTCACTATCGATTCAGTAAAAAGTAGCTATTCTAATTACGGGAGTAGCTCTAAAGCCATACTACTTCAAATGATTAACTTATCAGTCGCCGTGGTAATTGTTAAATAGTGGAATCAATTCTCCAAAAGCGTTGATTGCTAAGTTAGTCACAGCTAATAAAGGATTACTTACTCAAAATAAAGTTCTGTCTCTTTCCATGAATTGGTTGTTTGAAAAACACAAAATTGTCATTTTGCGTAAACTAATTCTTAAACTCAATCCACTTCAGCAGTTTTTCTAGAATCTCGTTTAAATGTCGTCTTAATTGTAGGAAAGTGAAATGGTGGCAAATTTAAGTGTAGTCTTTCTTTCCTTTAAACATTTATTGTATTATAATTACTATTTAGGTTTTTTTTCTTGCTATGCCTGGAATTTATTTACTGGCACATTCTTGTCATAACATTTTGTGTGTCAACCTGTGGTATTTTTACTCAGGATTATCATACCATGACAATCCCTGACATTAGTCTGCAGTAACCTGAATAAGTTTACATATTAGTTGGCAACTTCTTTGTACATAGTTTTTCTTAATTGCTTAATCTTTATCCAGCCTTTCAGTAATTAATAAAGGAGACATTTTACAATTTTCAAGCCTGTACATTTACGTTGGACACTGCCTATCCAACACCCAATAAGTTTAATAGATGTTGCACAATGCTTTGGTGCCAACACCACCATTTGTCAGGGCTCTGTGTGTTTGTGCGTACATGTGTGGATGAGACTGTGTGAGAGGCTCTCTGATGGATCAGAGGAGGATTGAGTGGACAGGACCTCGTGATTGATACTTAGACAAGATATAAGGCGCCGCCTGCCACCCGGTACCTGTCCGCGCACCAGAACCTGCTCCACCTTCAGAATGTGAAGGAGCATCTGGGAGATGGTGACAGGAGAGGGGAAAGAGGAGAGGAGATGAAAAGTTAGGGGAGAATGGAAAAAGCGCAGGTTCAGTTGGGAAAGCGAGCGGCGTGGGGAGCAAGAGATAGACTCGAGAGGGATATTATTCAAAAGAAATGAGAATAATCATGTCCACAACAGAATATTCCAGGAGGAAAGATTAGAACCATGTTTGGCTGGTGCGGGTTGAAGTGAGGATTCTTATTACCCCTTTTTTGGATCTCTCGCCTATCAATAAAAAATAGAAAGATCCATGAAATAAGAATAATGCTCCATCATGTGTTTACTATTTATTGGAGCTACCTGCCTCTCTTCTCTCCCTTCCTCCTTTTATTCCTGCCCTCAATCAGAGAAGCGCCAGGTCCCCCAGAGGCAGTCAATCTTGCCCTGAAATGTAAAACAGACAAGACGAACAGATTACCTATTTGCCATTAATGTTTATTCTCTTTGATGTGAGCAGGCATATCAGGCAGAGTGTGTGTGTGTGTGTGTGTAACGGGCCTGCTTGTGGAAGGGTGATTGAGCCTATGCACGTATGTGCAGATTTCCATGAATGCATGCTCATATGGGGGTGTCAGTGAATAGTCCGCTGGGGGAGAGCAGTGTGGATCGTGGCAGCTGCCTCGTACAGTGATCTGATCGGTGCAACAAAGACGACACGGCCTCTCATCACAGCCGGATCACAGGCTCTTCTTTAGGCGAGCACTCCAGAGCGCCGTAGTTCTCGCCTGTTAATGGCAACCGCATCAGGGGTTAAATGTGTGTGGCTCAGTCAGTCAATCTCTTCAGTTGCTTTTCCACCGCAGCCTGATGGCGCTAACGAAATGTGAGAAGGAATCTCTGGCGCAACAGACCCACCACTTGACCAAGTGGGAAGAAGCCGAGCGTATCGTCCTTTGTTAGGTATTCACACATGTGCTCATAGGTTAGCGTTTACTTCATGGGGGCTGACACGCCAATTTACTTCATTAATATTTCAGGGCTGCGTTGAGCTAGCAGGTCAGAGTGCTGGCGTCAGGGTTTGGCCCTGTTAACACTGGAGTACCTCTCTTCAGTCAAAGGAGAACGAAACCTTTAATTATCGGTGTTTCCCTTTGGGGAGACGGCAAACTAAACACTCCACCCAGGAAACTGGATCAGACACCTGTGTATGAGACTCACAACTGGGGCCTGGTTAAAGTAGAGAGGTAAAAACTGTGTCACTGTGGTTGAGTTAATCAAATATTTTAAAGCGGTGATGCTTTGTAACACTGTGGTTGAGACAAAGGCCCCTTTTCCTACCGACTGTGAAGTTACTGTACAACACCAGCCCTGCCCCTTGCACGAGGCCAAAGTAAAGCTCTTAGCTTGTGTGTGTGTGAGTGTGTGCGCACATGCAGCTGAGCGATGACCTGGTATTTATTTCACACAGCAATTTTCCCCCTGTATGAGATGAGGTGTCGTACATCTGCTAGATAGCTTTTTCTGCCTTGCTCCGACATGAAGAGTGCACAAGGTCATTCGGGCTGCTTGGGATTGGGGAGAACTGAGGTGAGGAACCGAAGGGTGGTGCAACAAGGTTTTACACACACACACAGAGAGAGAGAGAGAGAGGAAAGGATGGCCAGCTAGTTGATGTGTGAGAAGGCTGAAGGACTCCATTGTAGGCGACCTCTATGGCCTTGATCACCAGTCGTCCGTCCAAGTAAGAAAGGAGATATTGGTACATTTGAGGCCCTTGTATTTTCATTCACAGAGATTAGTGTGTGAATGCAGTGCAGCAGGTGGCGTTGGGTGTTGCTGGTTTCACCAGGAAACAACCCTGAGTGTGTTTTAAAGATGTGACAAGTGGATTCTATGTGCTTTTGTTGTTCCAGGAGAACCATGAGCTTTAATAGAGTGCTGATGGATGCAAAGTGAAATCAAGAGGAATAGTAGAAAAGCTTAAATCTTCTTCAGGGTGCATGTTCTCTCACCTGTGTATATTCTTCTCCCGTTGAATTAAAGTGTGCTGGAGTGTTGCAACACTGGAATTTAAGAGCGAGCTCCTGGCTGTTATTTTTTTTCTTCATTTTTTTTTATCCAACTGTCTGTTATCCCATGGCCTCTCAACATCTTCTCTTCTCCCCTTTCCACAAAATGACACTCTGCCCTTTCTTCCTTCTTCCTCTATTACTGGACCTGCAGAGGGTTGATTTAAACTGAAAGATGACCTGGTTTGGTTCAGCTACGTCTTCTCTACTCCATAAAAATCAACATGCTTCCAGTCGTAAGATCTGAACGCGTTTGTTGTTGCGCCTCTCTTTTCCTCCCTCTCTCTGTCTTGCTCTCTTTCTGTGTTGTCTTTTTTATTTATCTGCTGTAAAGGCCAGTCAAGCGCTGCTCAGCTTTGTTGTCAGAAACCTTTATTTACCAAAGGGAGGAATAAGTGACTGACACAGACAGCCTCTTTCATCCCCTTCTCGCCGCGAGCAGTGTTCCCCTCCACCGCCAGAGGAAACCCTCTGCCTCCCTCCCTCCCTCTGCTCTCTTCTCACTTCTGCCAAGCTGCCCCCTCCTCCCTCGCCCCTCCATCACACTCCTGCATCCTGCAGGCTCACAACACACCGGCCCGCTCCCTCGGGTAGCAACCTAGCTGTAGAGTCTGCACCGAGTAGCATGCAGACACACAAACAGAAAGTTCACCTCACAACAGTCATCAGCCGCTCCTCTCATGCAGGTTATCAAATGAAACAGACTCAAACAAAGATTAGCTTCACATCCTGTTCTGCGGCCTCTTTCGTTATAATCCTGTCTGGAATTATCATCTTAAAGTAAAGCTTAGTTATCAACTCTATCCCTAAATGAAAGAAATATCTTTCAATTGTTGGTAGTGAACACTTTTAGAAGAATTATTTAAAACATATTTTTGTCAGAAAAACAAGGCAGTACAACAATGTGGTTGCAGCGTGCTAACGAAAAGCAATGTTAGTTTTTTGGAGTGTTTATTTTTTGTAAAGCTTTTACCTTTTGGTACCAATTTCAGCATATTCCAAAGGCTTCTACGTCCTCAGGCAAGCTGCATATCCTGTCAGCCAAGCGGATGGTTGAGATTTTGTCGTTGATTGTACTGATTGCATAAATTTCTTATGAAAAATTCCTTAATTTCCCACAAATCAAAAGGGATAGTAATACTTTTGATGAGCTGATGTCCACCAGAACAGCGATTGCAAACCTGTTTGTGCGTCACAAAGTGGCAGCCTGACTGATGTACTTCCTTCCTTAACTGCATACAAAATTGTTTTATTGCAAACACTGCTTCCTACTGAACCGTTTAGCATGCAGCATTTAATATGCAGTCATAAAAATGTATTTTCTGTCTTTCATTTTACGTCCATAGAGCACTTCAGATTGGCTTGTATAACGATGCTGAATAAAGACAAGTGCCTTTTCTAAGATTAAACTTTTCTGCAACAGACACGTGTAACAGTGAAACAGGAGTGATTATCTAAATGCACTTCATCTTCATTAGTTGGAAAATATGATGCTGTCGGGTTGTACCCGATTCATGGCATCAGTAGTCGTTGGAAATGTGACTTTCAGCAACAAATTCTGCTATAAAACTGAAAACAAGCCATGATTTGATCTGTCAGTAGGAAAATAAACCAAACCAAAACAGAACTGATTTAACAAAATAGAAAATTAACTTTTTTCGCGGTCGTCTCGGGTTCAGTGTAATGTCTTTTGACCATCTTGACAATTCAAAGATTGCCCTCTCTATCTGTTCCAACCTTGTGAAATAGGGATGCATAATTATGAACAGTTGAGCCAATATTGATATCTGATATAACATCACTGTTTTGGCTGATGACAAATATTTACTTTTGCCACCTTGAAAAAAACGACCAACCTTCACCACTGCTTCAGTTAAACTCACCACGATCTTGATTACATCACTTTCACTGTGACATGACCAAACACATAGCACTTACCAATCTCTTTCGTGGCCCTTCAGAAACTGATGAAAATAGATATCGGCTATTAATATCAGCCCAGTTTTACTTATTACTGATCCCAATATGCTGAAAAATGACTAATGACAAAGGTATGTCCTGCAAGTTAAGGGGTTACAACTGTTAGCAGCACAGATATCGATAAGTATATATGTGGCAATTTGCCTAAAATCACCACATTTTAGACAAAATGTCTAAATTGAAATGTGTCAAGTTGAAACATTGGCCAGTTAATTCAGTCGTTGGCAGAAGTTTTTAAGACTGCATCTCAAATGATGCAAATATACAGTTAAAAGCTTTGTGACTGAAATGTCCCAGACATGGTGCCCAAATATATATATGTCTATCTACATCGGTTCACCAAACAAAGAATCTGTTCTTTTGATTACTGAAATCTAGTGGAAATCTGTAATGCCACCTTTTTTTTGGGGGGTGGAAAGGCAGATTTCACTGTTTTGGTAATGAAACCTCCAGGATTGCCAAAGACTAATAACATTCAGTCCGCCCTTCTTGCGTTTACTTTGTGACAGTGAAAAGCTTCATCCGTCTGGCCAGATCAACAGAAAGAAAATGAACACCAAATGTATCTCCGTCTCTCTCTGCCTCCTTCTAGCCTTCTCTTGGTCTCTCGCTCCCATTTAAGCTTCTTGAAGTTCTTCCAAATTGGGTTTTAAATGCCAATTAGGAGGTTGAATGTAGTAAAATAAAAGCAAATGCAGGCAGGATGGCCTCACCTTCTGGCTGGTTAGGCTTCAGAGAGAGCCGAGCCGGACCTTTGGCTCCCAGCGAGGCTTTGAGAGAAATATCCTGCCTAATGAACACATTAATTAGAACCATAACTATTTATAAGATGATAATTAGAAACGAAGGGAGGTAAACTGGGCTTTTCCTGCAATTAATGGAGGATTAATTACGGGAGCTAATGAAGTGGATTTTTGAAACGCGTGGAGGTGAAGTACAGAGATGTGCAGCTTGCTTTGTGATCACTGGCATAATTATTTTCTCCAGCACCAAAGCGTTTGAGGCCCTGGTCCTCGCTGGCTCAGACCGGCTAATAAGCATCATTGCATCGTTATATATGCACTTAAAAAGACTTGCCACTGAAATGACTGTCTAATTATTTCTAATTGGCAGGCCCTGTGTGTTGTCATTGAGCTGTTGGGAGCGGCGGCAGAGCCCTGGGTCTAATAACGCTCAGGGCGGAGAAGGTTGGGAGAGAGAGAGAGAGAGAGAGAGCGAGGCAGACAGTGACACGAATGGGGTGAAGAGGAGGGGAGGGTGTGTGTGTGTGTGTGTGTGGGGGGCGGGGGAGTCTCCACTGGTTGCCTGCTGCTTATAGTCGGACCAACACATTGGGCCCTGGTGTCAGTCTCCCAGCAGGACATCAGGTCATCGGTGGTCCGGCGCACTCCGAGGTCACCCTGACAAGTATTCAATTACCAAACTTTCATTTTATCTCTGCCCGTTTTCCTGTCATTTAATGAAATGCCTCTGGTCTTAATTTATGCACAAATAAACTATGTTTATGCGCTATGTGTGATTTGGTGGCCAGGTTCTGAGCCAGTCCTCTGAGACTGGAGCTGAGAGTGCATTCATGGACCAACCTCAGTCAGCTGCTCACTCCAGGGCTCTAACCATATGGATGCAGACACTCAGAGGACCCTGGCACAGACTTAAGTGTTAACTTTCTAACATGCATACATTAGGAAACTCATATTCTTTTATACTGTGCATGAAAAGACAACCTTTTTCACTGTTAGACTTTTACCACATTTTGTCTGTTAGGATTACTAACAGACTCTTTCTATTTGCTAAATGCCTGAATAATATGAGGATTTTTTTTTCACTTCAAGTTAAAAATGTACATACACTAAGATTACTAGATATTTAAATAATTTGAGGATGCCTGGATGATAATTTTGTGGATTTGAAAGCTGCTGTTTGCTTAATTCACAGCATTTGAGATAAATTGTGGCAAACCTCAGATATTCTACTGTCTTGTGCGGCAGCAGGGAAGCGTCAACATAAATAAAGGATATCAGGGAAAGATCTGTGGACCTCCACAAGTCTGGCTGCTCCTTGGGTAAAATGTCCAAATCCTTGAAGGTTCCACATTCATCTGTTGAACAGACCCTCAGGATTGTTCAGACATAATACTGTTTGAAAAGGAGACTGGGTTGTGGCAAAGGGGCTCGTGTTTGGTTGCAAATTGTGTGTATTAATCCCTGGAACAAAAGACTCAGAGACTTAAGTGAGTCATTTAAGTTGATGTAAGCTGAAAGGCCGCTCAGAGAAGAGGAAGCCATAGCCCCAAAAGCAACAAATGAAATGCAGGTTACAGTTTGCAAAAGCACTCAGGGATGATTTTTCAGAATTAATTTTTTGAGACGTCCTGTTGTCTGGTGAAATTAAAAGTCAACTGCTTGGCTTTGTCAATATTGTTACATGTCGAAATAAAAGACGCAGAACAGAACACAATCGCAACTGTGATCATAGTGTTTGCGTGTTTTGCTCCAGGCGGGCCTGGTGAACTTAATAAAAAGCTGGCGTTGTGACAAAGTAGCAATGTAATTCTGACACAACATCTTGAGGAAGGATGTTTCCCTCAAGCCATACGGTTTAAAAAGGCAATTCTACCAAATGCTGAGTAAATTTGTGCCAATTTCTGAATTCTAAGCAGAGCCGTGCATGTTGCCAAAGAAAAACTTTGTGGCACACCTTCTCTCACTTTTGCACAACTCGAGAGCAAATTGCCTGCTAATGAAACCACTGCCTGCACTTGTCAGTTCACTTTGGACAAGCAAAGCACGACGCAAACACACCCGCCAACATGTGGTTTCACTCTCACATTTGGGAATATAGCTGTGAAAGCACAAAAGAAAAAAAAAGGAGAATCAATAGCGGAGGGTTGAAATGAATATCATGTGCGTCTTGACTCGAAAACTTGACAGTCAGTTTGAAAGTAATGAAACACTTTCTCTGCGTGCTCATGAGGGTTTTATATTTGAGCTTTGTCCTTCTTTTTTCCGCTGTCTATCTAGTCAGGGTTTGGCTCAGCGGAGGACAAGAGAAGCATATTAAGGATTTGCTTAATGTTAAAACTTCTTTGTACAAAAATATGTGGGCATAAATAGAGATTATTTTAAAACAAGCACAAAATAAGAACACAGTTCACATTTTTAGCCTTCATTTATGTCTTTTGTTGGCTGTGGGTACTCCCTGTACAGTTAGTAACATGAAGAAAACTTTGGTATCTAGTATGATCAGCTTCCTACTTTTTGCTGGAGTCTGACTGCCTGCTTAAAAGAGGGAGCAGAGAGAAAAAGCCTATGCGCCTCCGTAGAAAATATTTTCTTTCCTAGAAGCTTAATAGATCTTGTGTGCTTCCAAACTTTGTTTTCAAACTTCTCCTTGATGCTAAAAAGTAGCTAACTCTTTTTTTTCCCCACTCAGTAACAACCTTGAGACAGAAAAATGTCGTCAATGTGACTGTATATTGTTCGGGTGCGGTGGATTCACTGTTTCAAATCAGAGCCGATCAAGTTCTAAATCATCCAAGTCCAGTCACTGGACAATTTCTCTGTGCTTGACGCGTTGAGTCTGCTCCGACGAAGGGAGTGTGTTGTCAGATCCTTTTTGTTAAACAGGTCTGCGTAGCAGAAATTCCCCCTTCATAATTTGAAAAGAAGCTAAAATCTGCCCTCTGTAGTCTGTGAAGCGAGAGCTTTACTGGAGAGGAGAGGGCTTTTCTCTCTGAGGATGGAAGCCTTTTCTTCGCTATTCACTTGTTGGTTTTTCTCTGTGTGTTTTCCTCCTCTCCTCCTTATTCAGCCTTGACAGTGTATGGGAAACAAAACTGATTTTTCTGAAACTTCTTTGTGAGGGAAGTCTCTGTTCTGTCAGAAGACAACTCGATGTTATTCCAGCGAAGAGGCAAAATTATCGCCGCTGTTCTTTTTCCTGTTTTTTTTTTTTTTTTTCTTTCCGCTTTTTATGGGGCGCTACTCCATTTGTGTCTTGGGTGTTTAATTAAGTGTAGTTTCCTTTTAATAGTGGAATGTGTGCCTGCTTTTTGTCGTCCTGTTCCTCGATGCCTTTTACAGTCCGCCCACATGGTTTGTCTCAGCGTTTATGATTTTTCTTATACCAGAGTTGTGAGGTTCCTAAATCACTTAAGCACACGGGGCCCGAGCAGTCCCACATTTAAACAGTAAAAGGCTGTTATGCTAAAGGCCCTTAGATCTCCTATCACTTCATAAATATATGCGTATAAAAGGCAGAAAAATACATCTTCCCTGACCAGAGCGAAAGAAGGGGGGAGGGAGTGAGTGTCTGAGAGCACACCTGCTAATTGGAGCCAGCTTGATGTGAAGCATGGCTGTCTGCTCCGTCTTCTCCATAAACCCAGAATCTCTTTTTTTATTCTATTTTTTTCTAATTTTTTGTTCTTTACTGCCACGTCGAGCGTTACTTTCCTATCCTTTCTTTTCAGTGCTTAGTCCTCCCGTTGTCCTTCACCTGTTTTCTTTGCGTCTCATTGGAGCATACCAGTACAGTCTTAAGATGTATGAAATTTGCTTTTATTGTTTTCTGGGCTGGATAAGTCTGGAAGAAAATAAAGTTTTTCAAAACTTTTTTTCTTCTTCCGTTGTCCAAAGGAAAATGTTTTTATATATATATATATATACATATATAAAACTAATTTTATCACTGATTTGTCACATCAGCATGTAAACATTTTACCCAGTGGTGCTTTAGTAATTTTTTCGTGTTTCGCTATCTGTATCGGTCCAATACTAACAAATGAAGTTTATTTCCTTTTTGTCGCAGTTTGTTTCTGTAGGGAGAGTGAATGAGGTTGGTCATGAGGCAATGATAGTGATGCACACAGGATTGTGGGGAGTTCAGCTGGAGCAGTGTTGGAGTCGGTAGTGTTGTCGTTTTTTTTCAAAGTGTCAAAAGGGTGCTGAAATATGCAAATAATAAGTAGAATTGCATCATTTTAACAGCAATATTGATATTGTATATATGTTGGACCAAATGTACATATCAGTGCATCCCTGGTATTCAGACAAACTGCCTGTTCGCTCATCAGTTTGCGTTACATTCAAGTTGAACTCGACCAATGACCTTAAAATAGGACTAAATCGCCAGAAAAGCTCTAAAACTATCTTTAAAAAAAAATGTAAGAAACAAAATGACAGATACCAAAGTTCACAATCTGTTTTGAATAATCTACATTTAGTTTTAGATTTTGAAACAGAGCGGATCTAATGTATTGCTGATGCCAAAAAAAGTACATTGACTAGACTGATGATACCACACTCTGAAAATTAGAAACTAGTTTAAGGATTGCCCTGCTTCCTAATTTGTGGAATTAATGAGTAAAATAACACAATCAACATTCAAGCAGTTTCTAGGTTGATATTTTGCTCTCGAATGTTCAAAAACCAGAGAAAATCAAAAAATTAAAGCCCTGCTGCAGAGACCCTCTGCATTTTATCCATCTATATTAAGCACCAAAATGCATTGCGGTGAACTGAGCTGTATAAATACTATAAACTGAATTGAGTTGAAACTGATATTTTTTTTAGTAAAAAATATCACAAAATAGCATTTTGTGATATTTTTTAGTAAAAAATATCACAAAATGCTGTCCCACTACTAAGTTGCAAATGGAGGTGTTGAGAACCAAAACAGCTCTCTCCTAACTCGACCACAGAGTATCTAATTGTTTCTATACCTAATGCACACGAGAAGGAAAGGAGGAAAAAAAGTGGGTTATGGTTGCGTGAGTGGCTGCAAGAGAGTTGGCAAGTTAGCACCTAGTTGAGAAAGAGACCTCCACTTGACCTCGTGTCTGGACTGAATGGCTGAGCCGGGCCACACAGAAAACCCTTCCCCATAACTCCAGCTGCTAATGGGTGTCACGTCGAGCTGCGGCTGCACGGAGGTCAGGGGTCGCGGGGGCGCGCCAGACGGCCAAGTTTAGGATTGCGATGAGGAGTGATGCCAGTCGTATGTGACTAAGCATTGTACACGTGCAGCATTTAACAACACACACGCACACACGCACGCACACACACACACACACACACACACACACACACACCTACTTGTGCACATATGCAAGCATGCAGATGTCGTCCATATCTAGCTGCTGAACGTCGTCTTTTCCCTTATCGTTGGCTGGCTGTTGTAGGTTCATATAGATCAGAGGTGCCTTTGAAGGCCTTTGAACTCTGCTAAATGACTTGACCTTGTGGCTTGTGGCTGAATCTGACTGTGTGAGTGTGTCTTGGTGGGACACAGCAAGTGGGTGGCCTGCATGGGGTCTCATTTCTGCTTCACGGCATCGCAGACGTTTGTGTTGACGACTGCTAAATTAAAAGCAAACTGAAGATTATGACAAATCTAAACACTGCTTTTATGAAGCAGAGGGGGGAGCGAAGAGAGGGAGGGGAGAAAAAAAAAAGAAAAAGAAATGATTCTCCGAATCTTTCATGCTCCATCTTTTGCTGTGTTAATTGTGCTCACAGTCAGCTACTTTCCCGTGATTCCCGGCGTGTTATTTAGCGTGCGGAGTTATATTTATGTTTTCACAGACTCGTGCACGGTGGATGACGGAGCCGAGCCAGAGTGTGTGCGTGTTCTGTGAACCAGGGGAACAGATAATGTGGCTGCTCGGGGGGAGGAGGCAGCTTGGGAAATGATTTCAACAGCTCTCATAATTAGAGGAATATCATAAATTAAACTTGTGTCTGCCGTTGCGTTTGAAGAGCACTCAAAAGTAATAAATTCTGGATGGTTAACATATTTGCATTCCATTCAGCAGGCAGCGTCAGGCGGGAACAGCTGTTTTCCACGTCTTTTTGGCAGCAGGAAATGCTCAGTGCTCACTCAAGGTGCTTTTAGATACGTAGAAATGGCAGCAGAAACAAAAAGAAAGAAAAAGGAAAGTCACTTTTTAGTCGAACATGAAGCTGCTGCGAGCCTCCGTCACTGGAAATAACTCGACGGGGAACGACACATTAATGAAGTTCTTCAAACCTGGATCGCCTTAGATTTAATAGACTCATTTCCTTTTCAATTAGTCAGCTGCTTGGAAAGTTGACTGGCGAGTTTTTCGGTAGTTTCCATGTGGCTTGTGGGTACTTTTTGATTACTTATTAGTCTGTGTTGCTCTGGTAAAATAAACTGTATCATCCAACAATTAGATCTAAATATTTACTGTTAATGTTGGGACTTCCCAGTTGATTCTGTTCTTGATCTTTTTTAGCCCTCCTCATTCCAGAAGCATTCACGGCATATGCATTTCAAATCCTTCTTTTTATTGACTTATCTTCATATGACATAAATAGTCCTGTATTCTTAACCCCGCTTTCTACTTGGAGCAGGATCCTACCAAAATGCCTCTTTTTTCCCTCAGTTTGTAAGGTACGTCATTAAGTTTCAAGGGAAAATCCCATGTTAAAGGTCGATGTAGGTTAGCGCATATATACCAGCAGATTTTTTTTTTTCTGTTTTTATTTCACCAACATCCACGGATGACTTTTACTGAATATTATTGAGACCTGATGCAGTATTGTTATACCAGCTCAATAAGACAAAGACTGAGGTAGATCAGAATGGAAATGATGGATAAATGCAGCGCAGCTTGTAAATACGAGCATATCTGAACAAACACAGATGTTTCCGAATACAGATGCCGCATTAAGACCCCTGGGAGCATTCGTTTCTTGTTCTGTAGAGTTTTTTTTTTACCTTTCGAACAAAACAAAACACACACAAACACACACTCACAAAAACACTTGTCATTCTTGTTCATCATATCAAACAGCTGCATGTCCCACAGAAACTGTGCTCATTTAATTTGATACATTTTTCCTTTTACAATGCTTCTGTCAATTCTGTTGTGTAGGATTAATGCCTGTTATGCTGAGTATGGCTGATAGTTTGGGTGCTGTTCATTTTTCAGGTGAGTTGAAACCTGTTGTTTCCTATATTTTGAAAAGAGATTTCAAGATCCAGATGGCCTGTTCAAATTAATTAAATTTGTGTTCAGCAGTCCCAGTGTATGTTGAAATGCACCCCATTGTTAAAGAAGGTGGTTTGTCTGAGATGCTGTGGGCGTGTTTCTCTACCAAAATGAGGCTAGTTAAGTTACACAGCTTATTGAACCATTTGAAATACCAGAAGTCTGAAATGACTGAAACTGAGGAAAACAATGTTTATTTTGCTCTTGCGCATAGTGAGGAGCATAATAAGGAAGGCAAAATACCTAAAAAAAAATACCTAATCTAACTTTTAGAAAGCAGCACAGGTTCATCAAGTCTCTGTGACAATCGTTTACTTTAGCACTTGTGTTCCAGTGCCTATTGAAGGAAACATAAACTTTAAGAGGGTGTCGCTATTAGTAAAATGAACACCTTTGCTTAAGGACACTCCTATAGTTGTTTCTTTAGATATGCAAATGTAAAAAAAAAAAAAAAGTAAAATGTAAGATAAAAAGTGGTTTTATTTGTTGCATACGCTACCATTTTCATTCAGGAAAACAAGATGGACATCATATTACATCGGAAGCGCATTTCTGCTTTTTAGCTAATCATTTGTCAGGCTGCCTTGAGACTACCAAGATGGAAATGGGTTAAAGTTACATGGACATCAATCACTGCTGTGGAACACTGGCTTAATGGGCATGCTAGCTCCTTTGGGTATCATCACTGATGAGATGAGCTCCATGTTTTACCGAATTCATATAATTTAAAGCTAAGCTTACCATTGTCTTCCTCTCCTGGCGTGGCAGTTTGGGGTAAAAATAAAACAGTGAATGTCCATCACTGCATTGAGCGGGGGGGAAGATAAGGTTAGAGGAACGGTTCTCGGACGATTCGTCTGTTTCTGCCAAATGATGTACTATGAATAATGATTTGGCTGGGGTCAGATTCCAATGGAGACGCTCAACTGTATCTGACACTAGTGGTATCGCATGGCAGCCGTTAATGTCCAATTTTCAATGAAAACAGAAATAGAATACAGATAAAGGCAGCACACCATCCAGCTTCACACCCGGACACATAATTACCCCAATGGGCCGTGGTGAGGGATCATATCCCTGCACGCCGTGGGGGGTCAGCGGCGATAAGCTTCAGCCCAGCTCCCAACATGGAGCATAATTACTCTATTGATAATTCACCAGGAAAATGGTCCCAGCCAATTGCAGAGCTCCGATATAATGGATTGGACGATGAAACGAGGAACGAATGGAGGTAGAAGGCTGCGAGGGGCCGTGTGTATGTGGGTGGGTTACATGTGGGGGCAAGCAGCAAGGGCCTTTTATTAGAAATGAAAATATGTTTAGGTCATAGGGGGACCCATTTTCCCTGGAGATAATAAAGCCAATGAAATGTAAAGCAGGGGAAGAGCTTGGAATGGGGTCCAACTGGGGCTGTTTATCTGTGTGTGTCCTGCATTAGCCCATTTATTCCCAGCCTCAAATTAGCTAATCATTCTCCAAGGGGAAGGACTTGGTCAGGAAATTGACATTTAGCAGCATAGGCTCACTCTATTAACTACAGTAAATTTAATTTGCTGCACACCCCAGAAGTGGGATGTTTGTGTTGCCATCAGAAGGAGAAAGGGAAGGGAGAACAAGAGCAGAGAAACTGAACTGGGGTTATTGCTTCCTCTGCTTCTGGCCAAAATTTGCTTGGCTGTAAATATGGCATTCAGACTTGGAACTCTGTGGCTTTGTTGCATTTTTCCTCATGTACTGCTGATTATAAACATACACAAACAATGTTAACTCATTTATGGTTTTCTTCATGTTTTTTCCATTAGAACTCATTTTCTGACTTTGGCCTTGTCAAGTTGTGTGCAGTGCATTAAACACTATAAATCACATTTCTTCTGACCACTTTCACATGTACCCCTGAATCACATGTGTCGTTATGTTTATTATCCTGAGTAGATCAGCATTTAGCTGATTCGAGCCTTAAATTTTCCAGTTAATGTTTCCAAGTGTGCCTGGGCAGAATACTAAACCACCGATTCGATGCAGTTCATTTTATTTATAAAACAGACATTTACAATAAATGTCATTTCCGGGCAAAATAGTCAGATCCCATTCATATTTGGTTATCTGGAGACCAGTTTGGTCCAAATTTAGTCACACAAATTTACTTGATCATTTAATAGCGTAGTTAAGAAGCAGTCTTAGGGAAACCAGCTGATTTATTGACAATACAGCAATCTTTCCTCCTTAGCAAGCATATTTAATGACATACTCTCTTTTAGAGAAAGAAACCAACTAAATTTGTCTTATTGAGGGAAGTGGTATACTTTCTGCCCCAAGCAGCTGTAAAGTGACAGAACAGTGAGGTGAATTGAAAAACACTGATATTCCAGGCTAGGAAAAGAAGCACAAATAAGAGCACAGGGTCGGGTGTATTGTCTCTTGAAAACAAAATTCACAGAGTTTATGTCAATAATGTCTGACAATTGCTTTGTCTATCAACAAAACTGAGTAAGCTAGATGGACATTTTCTAAGAATAAGACTACATATGATGGCAGCAATAGCTTCATCAGTGATTTGCTCCAGGAATGAAACACAGATAAGCAAAGAAACACAAAGTCAAGATTGGTTCTGGTGGAAGAGAAAAACAGACTATATAGAGTTGTTTTTAACAATAATCTTTGAAACCTGGTGTAAGGTCTGTCTGCATTGAAATGACACGTTCTCCCTTTTTCCGGCTCAAAACCCTGGTCTCGAATTCAGAGGTATGAATCTGCATCCTGCCACTTGTGAGCTCCAGAGAAAGCTGGAGATCACAATCTGAAGAAGCCTACAGAACCACATCATCTGCACAGAGAGAGACCCGATCATAAGGCCACGTAAACTCCTAATCGGATCCCCTCAACACTTCTGTTGCACAAAGGACTTCCATCCATAAAGGTTACAAGCAAAATCGCTGACAAAGGGCAACCTTGGCGGAGGATGATTGCACCTTATAGACGGCAACCTGCACCTTCGACCTGAGGGAAAGAGAACAAATTCCTCTAAAAGGGATCGTCTCTGCTGGCTACGGTTGTTTTGACCTTTTTCACAGTCTGTCTGTTCCAGATATCAGACACGGGGTGCTGCCTGAACGCCAATTATTTTGCTGGCCGTTTTAACAAGACAGAACAGACTGTTCTTAGTTTTCAATGACACATTGCCATGCCAAGCAGTAATACCAAATGTTGAAACAGACTCGATAAAAGATTTGCAACATAAAAATGGGAGTGTTTTATCAAAGCTAAAATGATTCAACTTTCATTGAAAATAAAATCATTCTAGGCCCTCCTTTCAAATTGCTGCAGTGTTCTGGTCGAAGTTGAATTCTCCACGATTGTCTTCGGGTATCTGTAACTGTCCACAGTTTTCACTAGAGATTCATTGATTGTTGTTGTTACAGCAGAGTGGGTAGTTTTCCTGAACTCTATGACCATGTCCTTTATTTTTCTGGCATTCAGCTTCAGGCAATGTTCATCACACCACTTCACAAAGTAGTCAAAAACAGATCCACGTTGAATCCCTTCCTACTGGAAGCTGAATATAACAGTGTCAACTGCAAGCTTGTAGGTTTCTGTTTTCAAAGCCACTCTTGCTGTAAATTAATTATAAAATATGCAAAAAAAGGAGGAGAGGAAACATCGCTGGATGGAACACCAGTCGCTCTTATTGTCTGCCTATGCATGTAAAATGTCTTAAAATCTATTTCACGAAGGCAACCTCAAGATTAAGATGGTGGAGGAGTTTGTTCAGCAAAATGTGGCGTTGAATCATATTAGGAGCTGAAGTAAAATCCATAAATGAAAGCTGTGCAAGGGTAAGGAAACTGTAACGGGTCAAGCTGGCCCAGTTCTTAGTCAGTCCGAACAGAAGGCAAATCCACCAACCGAAAATTATCATCAGCAGTGGATAACAAATGATCAATAGCTGTTGCTTTTCTCCTCTCTTTTGCCCTCTAACTCTTGTCACTTTTTCTTACTTTTCGCCTTAGGATAAGTTGTTGGTTTATATTGCATTTTTCACTGCGTTTTAGGGATTAATGTCTTGATCCAGTGGTTAAATATCATTTATGTGAAGAAAACAGTTACATTTTTCTTAATTCTCCCACAAAACAAGTCAAGTGAAAATATAATTTAAGAAAACATTCATCATTTTGAGACTTTAATTGCTAAAGAGAAAGTCCTCTGTTTGGGCATCGGTGACTTTGGAAAAAGTGCCTGGGGTTTTTGTATTTTTTTTTTAATTTTTTTTTTTCAATCCTCTTTTTTACTTTTCCCCAAGATTCCCTCATGGAGAGAGTTTGACACGGCTCGGTGGCCCTCGGGTGATCAGGATCGCCGGGGCCTAATTGATTGCAACAGTTGTCGGAGTGTTGTCTGCTGGGGTGGTGACAGGTGTCTGAAGAAAATGATTAGTTCTCTGTTGGGAGAGAGACAGCTCTGGATGTCCCAAACTGCAAACTAATAAAGGGGGGAAAGCAATAAAGCTCGCGGACAGCAGGTTTGACTGTTTTTATAGACAAATCAATAAAATGATAGATGATGGAAAATAACGGCATCTCAGCTGCCGATTTCTACTGAGGCAACCAATCATGGCCCTCCCCCCGACCACCCTGAACCCGTTTGGCACACACACACATGCACACAAACACACACACACACACACAAACACAATGCACTCGAGACACGAACTGCAATCACGTAAACACTCATATTTATACAGCATGTCTGCGTTATGTACTGTGACACATAAATAGGGTTTATTAGATCATTTAGCCGCAATGACACGAGTTACTTTAGATGTTTTTCTCTGCTGTTTAAATCAGCGTATAAATTTTTGTGTGCTACAGCTAACAAAGTAAATCTTCTACTGTAAATCTCTGGGAGACCAGAGGTCCGGCGTCAGGATCAATACTGAGGACAGGTCTTCCTCTAAGCCCGTCTCTAATTGGCTCCATTTCTGCAGTGCGTGTGTGCGTGTGTTTTATGGTGTATTGGTTTGTATAGAACTATTATTACACCCATCCAATGAAAGATGAATCCTTCCACTCTTGGGAAATTTGATCAGATTAAGTATCATTTTGTGGTTTAAAGGATGCAAACATTGCTGTACTGTGATAGTATAATGCAATCTGTACAGTGCTGATCTAATTTTCTGATGGGTGTTTGAGTAGATTTCATCAATTTGGTTTTGATTTAAGGTCTGCTGTAGTTCCAAAAACCCAGCTGCAAGTCTTCATTACACTGAAATATGTTTTGCTCGGAGAGTTTCTCTGTGAAGTACAAAATTCATCCAAAGAAACATTACCTGTTCTGTTCTGCATCTTCACATTCCAGGTTCACTCCTCTTCTCAGTTTTGTTTCCTGTTACTACTGCCACTTACATCTAGTTGATGAAACTGCCATAACTACATTTGGACAGAATGATTTATGGTCTTTTTGTAAATACCTACAGAAAATAACTCAAGTAGAAACTTAAAAATAGAGCAGGGAGTCGCATGTAATGAAAAGGGGTAAAGAAACCTGGGTTGTTTATATTAAGCTGATATGAAATTAAGAAGTGTGAATGTTATAAGAACAAAATAGATTATGTAAGAAAACATAATTTAAGTGTTCATGGCTTTCTGCTTTGGGTTCAAAGCAGACATAGACTCCAGATTCTGAGTGATCTACCCAGAAACATTTTAGAATGTCCTTGTCAAAGTCCAGACCTGAATCCAGTGTGGTAAGACTTGGAAAATGTGTTCATCCGACGCGGCCTCAGTATTCTGACAGCGGTTTTATTTTCTTCCAGGTCTCATTCTCGCCACAGACGGTCCCGCAGCAGGAGCAGCAGCCGCGGTCACCGAACAAGCCACAGCCGCAAAAGAAGCCGCAGCAACAGCCGGGAGCGGGACAGGAGTCGGCGCAAGGGCCGCGACCGGGACAGGGAGAAAGAGAGGGAGCGAGATCGAGGAAGAGACCGAGACAAGGACAAGAGTAAAGACAAGAAAGGGTGAGCGGAAGGATAATTTGCGTGTTGACACGGCTGCTCCTGCTGCACAGCTCATTTGAAACTATCAACCCCACGTGGGAACAGAATATGTTGATTGGTGATATACCGATACAAACTTTTGAGTCCAGAGTCTGCTGCTCCATCCATCACTCAGTCCCTCCATTCATCAATCCATCAGCTCATATTTTTCTTCTTCTCCCATCTTGCTATTAGGCATAGGCCTTGTAATGTCATGCGATTCCCTGCTGTCAGAAAAAAAAACGTCACAGTCAGACAAATAAGTGGTAGAAAGGTACGCTGTACAGGTTTAGCTTGTAAGAGCGCTTTGGTCACCAGAACAACATGGTGATTGTTTTTCCTCCCTCTGGGGTCAGGTGCAATAAGTCTAGAAACAAAACAAGATCATATGCGTCTTCAGTGTCTTTGTAGCTAGTGTCAGGGAAAAAAAAAAAGACGTCTTATTGAAGTAAGAAAGGTTGACATCTTCACTGGCAATTTTGTGGCCTCTTATGGCTGTAAAGCAGACCAAGATCGGATTTATTGTAGTAGATACATCTATGCTGCACTACCGCTATAACACCTTCAGAGGCCTTTCTCTGCTTCTACTAGAAACAGATTCCCAATTCTGCCCCAAGACAATAATCCCAGACGTGATGGGGAGGATACTGGAGTGCACACTATTGTTGCTAGATCTATACCTCACCACCTGAACGCACACCTTCACTTTAATTTAATTAGACCTACCTTGCAAAATTATTCTAATATAAATTTCTGTATATTTTCCTGAAAGATCTACACAGTAGCATGTAATGATCTGGATTATTTAGATTATAATCCAGTATTTTATAAGTACTGTCACCCATTTTGATTTAGGTTTTCCTGATCTGACTGACTCTAAATTCAAGCTGGCTACATCCTGTCACTCTACCATAGAGGCCTGATTGGTTAAGCTTGTTTGCACTTTCTGAATGGTTCTCCTGTCTCTATAGGAGAATAAAGATCTTTGCTATAATGTCCATAATAGAATTCTTTGTCACCTCTCTGACCACCTCCCCTCTTTTTTGGTTGCATAGTTTGCTTAAGTAGCCAGATCTATGGACTGTCCTGGTAAAACAAGCACAAAAAACATTTCTTTTGCTCTTTAAATACATTCCTTAAAGACAAGGAATTTACAGTTGGTAAATTTTGCTAAAGTAGAAATCAGATGTTTACTTCGTGCCACTTGGTTACTAGAAAACTAGCTCATCTCTTAGCAACAGATTAACAACAAATATTGTTATTGCTCAAAAATCCTAACATTTGTTTTGCTCTTCTGAAATACTGCTTATCTACTGCAGATTTGTGCATTTGATGAACACTGCAGAAAAGTGAAAATGTTTCTTTTTTTTGTCATTGGTGGTAAATATATTATAAAACAGACATTCGACACACAAGTAAAAATCTGGTTTATACGTCGTGGCAGTTTGTTACCAGAAAACAAATATTTATCTCTTAACACCAAATTACTTATTGTTTATAAAAAAATAAGCTCGTTTGAAATACTGCTTATCTGCATAGACACAAGAAAGTTGGTAAATTTAGAAGAGTAAAAATTGGATATTTACTTCAAGGCACTTTGTTTTCAGAAAACTTTCTCAATATTTAGCAACAGATTTACAACAAATATTGTTATTGTTCGAAAATCATAAGATTTCTTCTGCTCTTTTGAAACACTACTTATACTAAAGAATTTTGCATTTGGTGTACTTTGCAGAGAAGTGAAAATGTTTTTCTTGTCGTTGGTGGTAAATATATTATAAAACAGTAAAAATCTGATTTAAACTTCGTGGCAGTTCGTTACCAGAATAAAAAAATGCTAATCTATTAACACAAAATCAACAAGTTATATTATTTTCTATAAAACATAAGCTATTTTGAAATTCAGGTTAGAGGTTACAGACAAGGAATTTACATTTGGTAAATTTTGTTAAAGTAAAAATCAGATGTTTACTTTGTGGCGCTTGGTTACAAGAAAACAAGCTCGTCTCTTAGCAACAGATTAACAACAAATATTGTTATTGTTCAAAAATCGTAAGATTTCTTTTGCTCTTCAGACATAATGCTTATCTACTACAGAATTGTGCATTTGGTAAATTTTGGATAAAAGTGGAAATGCTTTTTTGTTTTTTGCTTTTGTCATTGGTGGTAAATATATAATAAAACAGACATTCGACAAACAGGTAAAAATCTGGTTTAACAACAGATTAACAACAGTCATTGTAATTGTTCAAAATTCATAAGATTTCTTCTGCTATTTTGAAACACTACTTATCCTAAAGAATTGTGCATTTTGGTGAACTTTGGGGAAAAGTGAAAATGTTGTTTTTGTTTTGTCATTGCTGGTAAATATATTATAAAACAGACATTCAACAAGAATGTAAAAATCTGATTTATACTTCGTGGCAGTTCGTCACCATAAAAAAAAACAATTCTAATCTCTTAACACCAAATCAACAAGTAATATTATTGTTTCTAAAACATAAACTCTTTTGAAATACTGCTTACCTGCTTAGAGACAAGAAAATTACAGTTGATAAATTTTGCTAAAGTAAAAATCAGATGTTTACTTCGTGGCACTTGGTGACCAGAAAACGAGCTCGTCTCTTAGCAACAGATTAACAACAAATACTGTTATTGCTCAAAAATCCTAAAATTTCTTTTGCTCTTCTGAAATACTGCTTATCTACTCCAGATTTGTGCATTTGATGAACATTGCAGAAAAGTGAAAATGTTTCTTTTTTCTTTGTCATTGGTGGTAAATATATTTTAAAACAGATATTCACCACAAAAGTAAAAATCTGATTCATACTTCGTAGCAGTTCGTTACCAGAAAGCAAATATTTATCTCTTAACACCAAATTACTTATTGTTTACAAAACACAAGCTTGTTTGAAATACTGCTTATCTGCTTAGACACAAGGAATATTACAGTTGGTAAGTTTTGCTACGGTAAAAATCAGATGTTTACTTCGTGACACTCGTTTACCAGAAAACGAGCTCGTCTCTTAGCAACAGATTAACAACAAATATTGTTACTGTTCAAAAATCCTAAGATTTCTTCTGCTCTTCTGAAATACTGCTTATTTTATTCTACAGAATTGTGCATTTGGTGAACTTTGCACAAAAGTGAATATGTCTTTTGTTATTAGTGGTAAATATTTTATAAAACACACGTTCAACACAAAAGTAAAAATATTTATACTTTGTGCTTTATACTTCAAAAGAGCTCATGTTTTATAAGTTGTCTTGCTTGCTGAATCCTTGAATGCTAAAGGATTCAAGGATTTTTTATTGTCATACCACCTTGATAGTTTGTGGTACAAAATTTGTACTCAGGTCCCGGATCAAGAAATCCACAAAAAAAAAAAAAAAAAAGATAAATAAATAAATAAACAAATGAACAAAAAAGAAATTTAATAGTTATGTGTCGGTGTGTAAATAAACAGCTTATGAGATGAAGCTGCATTTGGTGCAGCTTGAGTTAAGCAGTCTGACGGTTGACGGGAAGAAACTGTTCCTCAGCCTGGTGGTCTTGCTCTAGATGCTCCTCAGCCTCCTGCCTGAGGGGAGCGGCTGGAGCAGTCTGTGTGCAGGATGGGTGGAGTCCTTGATGATGAGGAGCGTCCTCCTCCTGCATCACGCTGTGTAGCGGTCAGAAGTGGAGGAACGGCTGCTCCCCACACGGTGATGCAGGTGCAGAGAAGGCCCTCCACCACACAGCAATAAAAGCTCCTCAGGACTGAGTTCCTAAATCCAGCTCTTCCTGAGGAAGTAGAGACACTAAACATAGATAATCAATAAAAAAAAAATTGTTAAAATGATTGCTCTGCAAGGCAGTGTGCTGGGGGGAGGGCAGTGAAATGCTAAGTTTTACTTAAGTAGTGAATGCTAATATTTTTCCTAATGCCTCCTATGTGTTGCTATTATAGGCCTCAATTAAATATGAAGGTAGGATTTAAATATTCACAATTTGATTATTTTCTTTCTTAGAATTACACAAGCTGGCCCGTATTTTGTAAACTTCAAAGTAAAACATATGTACCTGTCTATATGATCGACATAAAAGCATTTTGAGTGCAGATTTTCCATACCATAGCATGCATCTTTATTTCTAAAGGACTTAAATAACAACAACGTAACACCTGATTAAAGTGCTGTGCAGCAAATGTAACGCTTTTTTTCCTAAAAAAAAAAAAACATCCAGTCTTAATTGTTTTTTTTAACAGAGGGGGGATAGCAGCCTTACTTTGAAGGAAACGTGTTCCATTTATTTTAAGCTATTGCCTTTCTTAGATCACAATCGCAAAAACAAATAAAGCTAACAGTGCAACGTAAGGCCAGGAGACTATATCTATTTTCTTATTAAGGCTTCAATATCCTTTAGCATTGATAGGAATCTTTTTCTTTATCTCTGACCCTGCTTTCGCTGGTCTGCCTGCATGAATGTTTGTTGTTTTGTGTACCTGTGTGTTTGCATTTCCACCTGTGGACGTGTTAATATATTTCAAATGGTTGATACAGCTGTCTCGGAGGCAAGTTGATTAAACCTGCTTGGATTGAATCATTTTGATGAAACTGTAACACTGACTGGACACGAGGGGCCTTAACGTTAAAGGAAACAATGGATATTGTTGGGATGTTGACAAAGAGTCTGTAGGAAGGAGTGTCCTGTTGTCTTGCACAGTAAATTTTGAGCAGGATCATTTAGGCCTTGGTTTTCCTTTAGTCATCTTGCTGTGTTCATTTATTGCTTAATTTCTGATTGATTAGACAGCTAGATAATTAGCAAGCAAGGGTCAAGCGAGCTACCTTTTTTACGTATGTTATGGGTATGTTCGTATTTATCACCAGTTGGCTGGACGATGTTTGTCTTAGCCAGTGCCGCACTTCTGTTGCCAGCCCATCGGATGCATATATTTGCAACTTTCTGTTCTACATTTCTGTTGTGATACATGTCTTAAATTTCACTCATAACGGTTTTAAGGTTTTGAAAAGTCTTAAATTTGAGTCGGTGAAACCTACGGAGACCGTGTTTAAAGTGGGCCAGTCGGATCTGGTGTGAAATCGCCTGTAGAAGAGCTGACTCTCATCACCACACTGCCTCCTTTCCTTATCTACACCTTCCTGCCCATGAATGCCACACACTGGATTTTTGACAAAGCCAACGTTTCTCCTAAAGTGGACCAACATTCACCAGGAGCAAGGTTGAGAATGCAGAGCAACCTTTCTCTGATATTCTACAAAGACCAGAAGCATCTCTGGCATCCCTCACAAAATGCCTCCTGTGCTCCTCGGTTACAGTCAAAATAGTTTGATGTTTAAGCTTGAGTTTAGGGCTTAGAAAAAGTCCCCATTCTAGAAAAAGAAAATCTAAAAGACTTTTCCGTCACAGAATCTTTGAAACCTCATCTCCTGTCTAAAATAAGATATGTCCCTTTTTTCCCCTCGCTTCCCATCCGACTTTTCCTGATAGAGACGAGGGTAAGATCTATTCGTAAAGGCGCCTGAGTCTCATCCTTTTCACCTGCACCCAAAACACGCACTCATACACCTATTATAGCACTCCAACTTCATTTCCATCCAGGTTCCTTCGCTGGGTGCAAGAAGGAGAGCGAAGAGTGGGGTTGGGTGGTGAAGAGGCTCGGGAGCTTTATAGTGTCTGTCAGGATAAAAGAGGGGCCCCATCACAGCGGCACCCTGACACCAACTCTGTGTGCGCGCACATGTGTTTGGTGTTGTTGTCATTAAACATTTAAGACTCCTCTAGTATGACAGCAGGCAACTTGGTACTCCGGCGGTATGTTTTCATGCAAAATTTATTGAAAAAGACGAGTCGTTGTTAAGAGATCTTGTTGCCTTTCACCAGTGGCAAAGGGTAAGTGGTTGATGGTAGGGTTCTCCGCGTGTGTCTGTGTGTGCATGCGGGGGTGTTTAGTCAGGCTTGTGAACAAGGTCAGTAGTTCAGTTTCAGTCCAAGGTACCATCTTACTTCCTTTAGGAATCACTTTGTTTTTTTTCTTCTGTGAATGTTTAGCTTTTTACGTAGTCGGAGCTGAGCAGAAGAAATTCTGACGAGGCTTTCCTGAAGTTTACTTTGATGAAAGGTTAAATAAAATTAATGTAGAACTACTGGTCATTTCAAAGCTGTGTTCATCAGTGCATGGCTAATTTGCAACATTTGTATGATTACACATGATTGTAGGTTTGAAATTTTTCAGGCATGCTCTCCATTAACCTGATGTAATCCTCTGAAATGAACAAGGCGAAATGAATGCAATTTGTGCAAATAAGTTACTTTTTAAAATGTGTTCTCATCTGAAAAACTGTTTCAGTTATTTGTTTCGCACTTTAGTACATATTGTACATCAGGGCACATTTTAACCAGCAATATATAATCAGTCAGATTGTATAAAATCCAATTAAATAGATTGAATGTGGACTCCAGCTTCCACATTATATGTGGACTGTAGATCCCAGATTCAATGATGCATGGTGCAGTTGTATTGTAGCCATAATCCTGCATGGTTAAAAACAGTTGGTCATATAATAATGAGTTAATGGTAAATAACTAAAGAAAGCTTAATTCCACATACTCACCAACTGAAGGTGTGTTTTTTGTACATCATTTTTAATGCTCCTACACAATAACATATATGGGGTTTCTAGGTGGCTCAGTTTATTTTAGGCCGTGTCACGCCTTGTTCAGAGGCGATAGTTCTTGATGGAGTTTGTCCCAGGTTCGATTCCTGGACTTGACCCATTTACTGCAAGTCATTCTCTTCAGGCTCCACTTCCTTTTCTGTCAAGTCATTGTTCAGAAAAGGGTACAAGAGCCAAAATTACAAGTAGAAAAACAAAAGACGATAATATTTGTACAACAAAGTACTTTTCATTTTTGGTTAGGCATGAGTCGGTTACCGATATACAAAGGTTCTCAACAGCTACGCTTTCACCTTGAACCCTAAAATCTTCCATCATACCGTTCCCAATATTTAAAATGATTTTAGTGAATCGTTGGAGTAATCAATTATCCTTAGTAGTAAGAAGCAACATATTGCTGCCCGGGGCCAGTGAACTGGCTCAGTGAAGGCTACACTTTTCCCTTTCTTACTGATACGTAGAACCATACCAGTAACCGTACCAGAAACTGGTACGGTTACTGGTACCACTGTATGTTTGGAAACTATACGGTCAGTCATAGCATGGAAACTCAAGGAGCTCCACCAATTAAAATGACAAAAATTAGCAGCAGTTGGGTTATCCTATATTATTGCTGGTGTATGTAAATGAAAAAAAGTACAAATAATTGTTCTAGATGATTAAACCTGGCAAATTATATATATATTCAATTGCTTTATCTTTTTAAAAGAAATTCTCGCCCTTTCCTTTGAGCTCTGCCAGCTTTTTTTTCTCTGTGACGGATCGTCAGGGTTGGAGAAGAACGCGAACAGGCCATCGTCTCGTGCTCAATCAGCGAGGTCTGTCCAATTAGGCTGAACTCGGTGTCCACACTGGTTCATTGAAGTGCGTAGCACCATCTTAGTTATTTCAGTGTCAGCCGAGTAAAGAGTGGGCAAAAGCAAGGCCGTCGGAGCGCCATGGAGACCTCTTATCCCTCCAAAGACCTTTAATGTTCTTACACTTATTATTTAATACCGGAGCTGATATAATGAGCTGAGGGTTAAAGAAATGAGATAACTGCCCGTCTTTAATTAAAGCCTCTCATTGATGTTCTCGTCGAAGCATAGGAAGGATTTTCTGGCTCCGGGACTTCAGCTGGAATAATTTTTTATCAAGATAGGAATACATTTTTAACATCGTAGGTATTTGTCTGATTCGTGCCCATAAAGCAGTGCCCACTGATTGCAGCCGAGTGCCGTGCATGTGATTGTTTAATAATTCCTCTCATTACCGCGTCTCCTCCCCGACAAGCCAAACAGAGCCCAGCTTCACCGCAGGGATCCCGGCAGGACCTGCAGGCCCTGCTTTGGCTAGCTTTTCTCCATCACTCAGCTTTAACCTCTGAAAGGCGAGATGCTGTGAGGTAGAAAGAAAGTAAAAAAAGAAAAAAAAAAACAAACCCACACACATGCACACGCACACTCACGCACACATTTTGTACTTAGCGCTGTTGATTTTTCTCTCCCGTCTTTTCTCGCTCTGAGGAACTGATTGTCTGCTTCTTTGCCTCCGTCGAACATCTATCAGCTCATTAGGTTTGATAATACACTGAAAAAGTAAGCGTGATATGTGTGTGTGTTTGTGTCTGTAGCTCCTGCCTGCGGCTGCCTCTCAGCCTGCTGGGAATGTGTGTATGGGTGGTGTGGATGGGACCACAGGCTGCTGTGAGTGTCTGCAGGACTTTAGGCTGTGTCTGGCACTGGGAGAGTGGGTCTGGGGAGGTAAAAAAGACTTCAAACGCCGTACTCGGAAGGTTAGGATACACTCGCATTGACTTGAATCAGTGAGCTGTAAGTGTGGGTTTTTATTTGTATGCGCACCAATTGGGTGGGGGGAAGGTGAGTCTGGTGGCCAGAAGCAAGAAGAGACAAGGATGGGTGAGGCTGAAGTCATGTGGGTGTGTGCGTGTGTGTTTTTGGGTGGGTGGTAAAATATGGAAGTTGAAGTGTGATGTCTACATGCAAAATGGGGGACAGTACACACACCCAGATGCTCTCACGTCCCTGTACACTGACGCCTGCATGCACTGAGGGGTGCAGCTGCAGCGTTTCATGGCCCGTAGCTATTCACAGTCATTAGCTTTTTTTTTTTTTTTTTTTTCTTTTTTGTTTGTGTCATCAAACAAAAATAAGATTAACTGTAAGTGGAAAACAGCCCAAATCCTCACTTTCACATTAAAACATTTATGCACGCAAAGATCCTGATAAAATGCAAAACCCTCAGACATCTGTGCTAACTCTCTAAACCTAATAAGCAAGAACAAAAGTGTGTAAAAGCAATAATATTAACAATATCTTCTTGAAGAGTGTCTGTATTTTTTTTTTTTATGTCTTGATTGGGTGTTTAGGGTAATTCACTTTGGTTTCAGTTTGTTTATGTAGCGCTAATTCATAACACGCTGCATTTCAAAGCACTTTACAAGACAAACGATTGCAGTTTAGAAATATTAAATTAATCCAATCATATAAACAGATTCAAGATCAGTTTCATACGGTTTTTCATTCGTACATGCATACAGCACATGCTTATTTACATGATGTTGCTGGAATGTTGTTCCAAATACCAGGCAGTGAAGACAACAGCAATCCATGCAGACTTTTGAAATAAACATCTGAAATTAATCCCAACTTTGACTGGCTTCATAACTATGAGAAGGATAATTAACGTGTTGCGAACTGCTTTGATCGCCTTTTTTTCTTCTAAGTATTTTGTCGTTCATTCCTGTTTCATGTTCTTGTTGTCAGCATGAGCTAGTATAATAACATGAGTTGTTATACTAGCTCATAATAACACGAGCCAATGACGCCGAGGTATCCCGTGTTGGACCGCAGCTCAACCCTCTTTGCACCGTCCCTCATGCACCCCAGCAGAGGGTAGAAGTGCTGCGGGATGGCCTCGGGTCATTGCGAAGAGTGGTTCAACCACCGGGTGCTCCGATGAGCTCCGACCCCAGGCTCGCGACCCGCCATCCTTATGTTGTGTTGAGAATTTGACTTTTACGGTTTGCCGTATGACATCATCAAAACAAAAATGGAAGTAAAGAACACCAGATTTGTTTTCGCATTCACTTTACATTATTGATTCAAAGAGGCGTTTTAGTTGTTTGATTGTCAATTGAATTTGGAAAGCTTTCTGGAAAAGCAGAATTCCAACCGGAGTTGGAGGTTTCTGACATAGCCTGAGCTCAAAGTCCAATATGGCTGCCTTGCATATTATAGGCTACATAATGAGTTTTTGTTTAAAGCTCTCCACTTTTTTGGCACTTCTGACAATAATCCTTATATTAAATATATAACACTCACACAGTACTTCATCCCTGCTCTTAAATCATGTTGCTTAACAGTTAAAATACTATAACATTCAAAAGAATCAGCAAATGAACTTTAGAACGTTTGAAAAGGGAACTTCACAAGTGGTTTCCGTCTAATTTGACGATGTTCAACCTATATTGTAAAGAATAATAGGGAATGATGTCTGTCGATGTGCAAAGCCTGCAGAGACATGCGCTGAGACGCACAGCTGGAATTGAAGTAAAATGAGTTTCATATTCTCTATGATTCCAAATTACAATCTATACTTTATTTATCTTCACTAATAATATGAAAGCATTCAAAAAATGTACGAACGATAGCAGAGAAGTGTTTCCTGTTACTTATATTTGACTGTGTGTGTGTGAAGGGGGGAAAAAAAAAAAAAATCTGGCTATGTATAATCACCGGAGAGACACTCTGAGTGTGTGATAGAGAGCTGTGACAATCCACTTACTGCGCTCTGTAATCTGTTTAACCATTTAGTGAGGTGTTAAGGGAATATGCAAACACTCACACACGAGAGGGGAAGAACACAGCAGACACCCTGCAGGCTGCAGCGGCACACAGGAGAGTTTGACTCCTGAACCGGGTTGCATATTTGGAACAGTGTGTATGTGTGTGTGTGTTTTTCGAGACCTGCTGTAGGCTCTGAGAGAAGCCAGGTCCTGGAGCGTGATGACAGAGACCAGACCTGGCCAAATAGAAGACTCCCCCCGCCCCCGTCATCCCGTCCACCCCCACCCCCAGCAATCCAATTAGCCTCTTCCTCTCTTTTATATTCTCCTCTCCTGTCCTTCCTTTCCACTCTGTCCTCTTTCCGCCGCCGTATCTTAGCAGGTGCTGTCGAAGTCGCTGGCCGCGCCGCTTTCGCGGATCAGAAAGAGGATGCAGGCAGGATTATGAGCAGCAGGTTATGAGCTGCAAACATGACAGGCCAGCATCAATTTTGGAGGGTTATGTAAATGGGAATTTGACAAAATGTGCTTTTTTTTTTTTTCCCCTGGAAATGCTAGGTAGGTTTTGTTTGAAGGAAACAGAGTAGTGTTGAATCTAAATTTATTAAAAAAAAGACACAACTTGTTAGTGTTTCCTTTTCTCCAGGCTCTTGTGCTTATTCATCTGGGCCATGGTTAAAGGACGGTGTTGGCAGAAGTCTTTACAAAAACATATTACCAAATAAGGTTTTTTTTTTTTTTTCGGTCAGATAAAAGAGAAAGAAAAGTGGGAGGCGAGAAGAGAACAGCTTTCTCCGTGCACTTGACCCTGCTGCTCAGAGACAGAAATACAGCTCTGCAGATATTGCCTAATGGCATTGATCATTACAAGAATACCCCTCTCAGACTGGGTAAACAGCTTTTCAGACGTACAGTTAAGTACCATGACTCAGTGCTGGAAGTAAATATTGCCTGAGAGGCGCATATAACAATCGTCCTCAGTGGAGGCTTGAAATCGACTGCCACTTCCAGAGCATTTTCTTTTAGCTGAAATGAGGCGAAACAAAACAGACCTTGGTGTATTTAGCCAGTCACATGAGTGGGATTAATGTTAGACTGTGATGAGAGAGGGATGGGAGCGCTTATTAGTGTCACTGATAGAGTTTGGCATTTGTGCAGGGTTCTGATTGTGCTCCTAGGAGCAAAAGAAAGGTATAGAAGCATCCTTTCTCTTCTCTCACTTCCCCTCCATTCCTGCCCATTTAGCCTGGCACTTTTTTTTTTTTTTTTTTCCAGTAGAAGAAGTTCAGATCTCTTGGCCAATGTTTAATTCATTTGTACTAATGTCTCGCTCAGTCTTACTCTCATGTACTCTGTCTTGCTCTTTCGCCTGTCTAGCCTTGATGGTTGTCTAATGGAGGTATTCTACTTTGCCTCTTAGTCATTCCCCTCTGGCATACACACACACACACACACACACACACCTCAGGTTTTTCAACTTCACACTTTTTTTGAGGTAAACACAGTCCTGATTTGAGTGCATTAGCTATTCATAGAGTCGAGTTTTACGTTAAAAGTAAGACCTAGTCGATTTTTTTGTACCCAATTGAAGATGTTTCTCTCCCAGATGAAGCCGCTAAAGGAGCTACTACTGTCATTAACCTTTTGCTTCTTTTTAACAAAGAAAGTTCAAATTCTTTTGTTTCTTTTTGTGTGTGTGTGCTTTGACTTCTCAAACTCCCCGCCGGTCGTGTCAGATAGCTGTTCACACTGAGCCAAGTTCTGCTGGTGATTTCCTCCTGTTGAAGTAGAGTTTTTTTCCTCTAGACTGTCTCTACATACATGCATTTTGATGTCATGCATGACATGATACAGCAAAAAATGATGATGCAATTCAGTAAAATTCATTCTTTTTATATATATATATATATATATATATATATATATATATATATATATATATATAAAGCAGTGAATCTAAAATCAAAAATCCATGACAAAGTCTGCTAAATAGTTCAGTACATTTTACTTAAGCTTAAATAGAAACATCTGCGAAAATCAAAATCACTGTTATGTTTTATCCTTTCTCAAGCATTTAGTGTGGACATAGTTCACTAAACAAAAATGTCACTTTTGTCTGTGTGTGTGTGTAGCTAATAGGTCACATTTCATCCACACATGATGACTAATAACATGGATCCCTGCCAGTTCCAGGCCAAACATATGTACTGGGAAACTGGCATTCACACTATGTTTATGCTTTCAATTTGGAAACATTGTGTTTATGTGCTCTCATCAGTTCATCTATTTTGCTTCTCATCTTTTGATCTAAATCAAAAGATATTCTGTTTTTCAGTTTTTAGTTTTTAGTTGTTTTTTTTTGTTGTTGCTCTTTTCAAAACAGCTGAAAAAAAGGAAAACTCAGCTGTTTTGCTCTTTTCATTTTCACAGTTTTTCCTGTAAATGCCTTTGTGTGTGCCCAGCTCTGACGATACGGACACTGTGCACGGCATGTTTAATTAAAGCTACAACCCAGCAAAGAAAAAATAAATAAATTTTAAAAAATAATAAGAATCAATGAAAAACTCTATATATGTACACATTAATAGAGACTGTGAGAAATCAGTCAGTACCGCGCTCTGCCTGGAAACTGTTTAAGTGGAAAAAGGGAGGACAATAAAACAGTGTAGCAAATCATCTTGTTAAGTTTTCAAACAGATATTAATCAGGTTGAATGATGCAGTCGAACACAGTGTTATGGCACCTGCACTTTGGGAGGTTTACATTAAGGCCACATATAGAGTGTGTATTACAGAGAAGTATGAGATCATACAGGATGTTGGAGTCTCTCTTTTTGCAGCATCAAGTATATTGATGCTGTGAATGGGAGGTGATAATAGCTAATATGTTTTTATTCCTATTAAATTTTTTTTAACAGTTCTTGTACAAATCCCTGTGTGTTTTGAGAAATATCCAAAGTTCTGGAGTTTTACAAATTGCCCTTACGTATAGCAATTTAGCATGATGAAATAGTTCATTAGTATTAATAAAACCTTTCGTGATTGGAACCATGAATTTGTGTAAAAAAAAATAAATAATGATAATTAGACTGGATTTATGTTGTACTGCACTGGAATAATCTTGCACTCAAACATTTAACAAACAAATCCAACCTTCAGTTTGAGTAGACATATTTATTCTGAGCTGGTTTCTCTTCCAATGACTCTTGTTAGACTTTATAACGTTGTTAAATCCTTGAAATGTGAGGAGATTTCAAGTGCAAATCTTCTTGTCTCAACAGGAAAACCAAAAAAGGGTCATCTTATTCTCAGATTATGCCACTGCAGTAAAGTAAAAGACAGTCTTATTGTAAGTCTTTATGCAGTAATCAACTTAAATAAGATCCAAGCAGACATGAAATTAGACTTCCTATATTTGAGAGTTACTAAAACACTTCTTTAACAAACAGCACTCACCTTCCCACAGAGTTAATTAGGCTACATTTATGCGTTTAGAGTGGAGTATCTCGTTAACCACTTTGTGTGGATTTCAGCCTTGTGCTGTTTGTTTGCATTAGTGTGGGAACTGGGCTGGGTTTTCCTTCTACGCCCCTTTTCCTCAACGACGGCAGCCAAACAGAAAACCGTAAAGACACACAAGGGCGCAACAGAGCGCATACTCCAGACATCTCTCCCTCCAGGCCCGACTGCAAAGTGCTCGGGGCGATGTTGTTTTGTTTTCTGACAGACCGATAGAAAGAGTGGCGGACTTACCCAGGCCAGCGATTACGCCAGTTTGACACCGCGGATACAGAAGAGGGAAAAATAAAAAGAAGCGAGAAAGGCAACAGCAGAAAACGGCGTGTGGATGATATGAATAACAATGTCTGCGGCGTGTCTCAGCGGACCCCGATAACCTGCGGACCAGAGCCCGGTGCCTGTGACAGGCCGGGCCTTTGTGGCCCCTTTATCCTGCCCGTACACTTGTAAGGTAGAGCTGGGATAATCGCACCTAATCTAATTAAGGCTAAAGAGGGCCATGACTGCGGCTGGCCAGGAGCAGACTGGGCACCCAACACACACACCGGCAAATTCAGCTCACAGGCGGAATCCTGTTTGCATCAGAAAAATAAGGTTGTCATATTGATTATGCAGATGAGGGACTAACGGGGACTAACTGGCTCACAGACCAGCCGGTTACAGCTGACACAGGCTAAAAGAGAGGGATACAGAAAGAGGAAGAGAGGATTAGAGCAGGTTTAGCTCTGTTTTCTCTGCATGTACCACTTTGGGTTGCGGCGCAGCATAGCCTCTACTGGCACTCTCTTATTTGGCAAAGCAAATAGAACCAAAAAAAGTTCTGCAGAACATCCAACTAGGTGGACCAGGTGACCTGGTGGATATTACGGTACCAGTTTCAGGAACTCTGGAAACCCAGCAGAATACATTAGTTGAAATGCAAATACTTTATTTCACAGTTATTCAAATTTGGAGCAAATATCTTGTTTTTGTTTCTAAAATATCCCGTAGGATGGCCAAACATTTTAAATCACCAAACCACAAGCCATCATGTCTTGTAGATCACAATAAATAAATAAAACAAATAGCAATCAAATATTCCAATGAGGCAAAATTACAAAATCAAAATACAAACACATATGCAAAAAGTAGAGTTAACGCATGACAAACTGGAAAAGCACAAGCTTGCCAAATGTTTTTGTCTAGTTCCCTGTGCAAATATCTTACCGGTAGTTTTGTCTTATTTCACGTGGACCAGCTTTATTCACGTATAACCAGATATTATAAATGAAATAATCTGCCAGTGGAACTAGAACTTTTTTGTGTGACCTGCTTTACCTCAACTTTTTGCACACGTGTATACATCTATTTATAACTTTACTTTAGGTCTGTGTGTGTGCGCGCGTGTGTGTGCTTATTCACTGAGGATGCTGCCAGCAGCAGCCAGATTGCTATTTCCCCCTCTGCCCCTATAGAAAGATCTGGGTAGTAGCCGTCTGAGGGTGTGATGTACAATTGAAGGGCAGGATTGAAACTGATTACCTTGTTAACTCCTGGCACCCACCAGCAGCTTGAAATAGACCTGAGCACCAGGGCCTGATTTGCAAATGAATTACCACCGTCGCCCGGCCCTCCCCGCCCCTCCATCTTACTCCCTCTCTTGTGTTCTTTTTCTGCTTTTTTTGTGTGTGCGTCCATTCGTTGCCAAGATCATCTTTTTATATTGTGCCATGACAGATGCTGCACTGGGCTGCCATTGTTTCCCATCAGGTTTTCTGGGGCTGTGAGGAGAGCCAAAAGATTTCCACATGTGATTTTTTTTTTTTTTTTTTTTTTCCCCCCTTCTTCTTTAAAGACAGGCGTCCCGACTGCTGTGGTATAGCACAGCGCTTCGTTCTTTGTGCGCCAGTACGGCAATGTACATGGTTCAGGAGCAGAGAGAAATGTGGAGTGTCATTGTCTGGATCTCAATAATGGAGAGGTATTTCTTTGATTAGGATTGGTTGTAATTGGGAGCTAAGAAAGGGCTGAGCGCTATTGAGGAAAACCGTGGGGAAATTGATTGCTCTCTCTGTTCCCATTTTACTTTTTGTCCAGTCTCCAACTCCTGAATATGAAACACTGAAATTAAATCAGTTTTTCCTCTAAATCTGGTTTGGAAAAGTTCTCACAAAACTTTTACGTGCATTGTCACTAAAACGTTTTGTAAAAGCAGCTGCAAATCTCAGTGCATTTCATGTGATGGATGCTCACAAACTGATACCAAAAAGTGAGCAATAAAACGAGCATTTCAAACTATTTTTTTTTTTATGACTCCCATCTGAAAATGTTCAAACACCTAATTTAATTAAAGAATCACCCCATATATTTTTGGATATATATTGTAGAGATTAGACTCTTCTGTCATGATATATAGGGATGGGTACATGTATTACAGCTTTTATTTGGCAAATAAAAGAATCAAATTTAGTACACTTTGTCCTGTTGCACGCTCCTCCTGATTATAGGAGTCAGAGTAAAGCTAATTTTTCTTGTTTAGATTGCAAATATCAGCCCCACATGAGTGGGAATGTGTTCCAAAGAGCAGAAGGAGCAGCTATAAATTAGCTTATTTCGTTCCTATTCTTCCCTTCCCGACTTTTTTTTATTGACTACATTTCACCCTCCCTCCGAGTAACTTAAAGTGCTGAATTTGTTAGCTCCCTTTTTAATGGACTGCCTCTCTCTACCATTTTGGGATTATGCTAAAGTCACCCCGCCGCCTCACCCCGCCAAGTGTGTGCGCGTACATGCATGTGGAACTAGGCAGAGAGCAGGGAACGATAAGTCTGTGTTTTGTTCCCTCTCGCGTGTGCTGTACAGAAGAGTGACAGCTCCTGACTTACCTCCGCATTATCCCTCCCTGTCAGTCTGTGAGTGTGTGTCCCGCTAACTTCCTCTCAGCTTTATAAAACCCTGAGAGGTAGCTCTGATAGCACATACAAGAATACAATTTCAATTTCAATTGGCGGCTCTGTTAAAAAGGGCCTATGGAGATGGCAATCAGGCCTCAGGGAAAGCTTCGCCCTCCTGTATTGCAGTGTGTGTGTGTGTGTGTGTGTGTGTGTGCGTGTGCGTCTGTTCTTCAGTTGCATATCAAGCGTTTGCCTTCTAATAGTTAAACAGGCAGATGTCACTGATGCGGACTGTGTATTAGTGGATTGTGTGCGCTATCTGTGTGTGTGTGTGTGTGTCCCTCATCACATTGACTCTTTAATAAATACGCCTGCCATTCTATCAGCAGTCAGACAACATATGAATGCTCAATGACACGCTTGACAAGGCATGCAACTGTGGCAAATGGGATGCACACACTCGCGCTCGCTCTCTTTCTCACACACAGCGACTCTTATGTATGATGTCTCTTTTATAGCGTTGCCATGTCCCATCTTCCTTTGCTGCTCCTCTCAAGTCGTCCTCTCACCATCACTCACTGAGATCAGGCTGAGAGCCTGCTGAAGGGCAAGTTGTATTTTAGCATGCAAGCGATGCCAAGAAGAAAATATAGGTGTACTTTAACAACATCATTGTAAAAACAATCTTTATGTTTTGTTTACAAGTTATTTGGTCAGAAACAGTTTGAAGTCAGTTCAGGACATTTGTCTCCTAATATATAATTCACATATTGAATAATAATATTGACACATCTGTTCACTTAATAAACATTTGTTGACATTGCATTAGTTATCATCTTCACATTCTACAACTAAATAGAGTATTGTCAGCTACTGATGGGTGCTGGCGGACTGTCTTTTAGAGTTTTTGGGGCAAAAAAATAGTTACTCAATATATCGAACTACAATCATTATCATAGTATCAATGTGTGCAATACCACAATCATGAAGGACGTCTTTGTTGTAAGCATTTGGTAGAATGCAAATTTTGTTTCTCTATAGAGTATTTTAGTGAATGTCTTTTCTGTTGGGTTGCCTTTGATGAACACAGTTAATGCATATTTTTGGTGGCTATGATACTAACGCTCACAGGGAGCTGCTCTAGAAGGGTAGGGGAGACTAATGAGGGAAAATGTCAAGTAAATTGTGAGTTTCTGCATTACTATTTTCACTAACAGTATCATGACTATATGTTCTTCTGAGCTCTTCTTCAGCTGCACTGAGAACGCCATTTGAACCTTACAGGAACTTTTGTAGAGTCGCGACTAACAAGTTTTCAAAATACTCTATTGATCATTTTTTAAAAATCAAATAATATAAATCATTTCTTACAAAAAGGGGTAATTTATTTTGTTTAATAAACTTTCTTTCTTTCTTAAAGTCAAAATGTCACCACAGATTGCAGCTTTGGTACATCTTTCTCGTACTTTGTGTACAAACAAGCAAGTTGCAGGTTAAATTACGACAGTGACCTGCATATCTGTGCTCATGAACTCCTTTCAGAGACTGCTACTGTGGCATCTGAATGACACCACAGGCTCCCTTCTGGATCCCATGCAATTTTTTTGTTGGGGAAAATAGTCAGACAATGCAGTCAACTTGTGTCAACTTTCATTGACCGATTTAGGACCAGACAAGCGTGTCAATCCGTCTCCAGACAAGAGACGGATTGACTGGTCCACTGATGTGGTAAGACCACTTGGCTGTGGTCATGTAGAGGTGAGATGGCTGCGTACCTTTGGAGAAAACACCCCACACTTCCTCCCCTCACCATCCTCAAGAGCACTGGCTCCTAGGAACCGCCCTTTCTCTGGACATGATATAGACCTCAGACATGCATACTGTTTGGACGAAAGCCCAGGAGAAACTGTAATTTCTGTGACGACTCAAGCAGTACAACCAACAATCTTCTTCTAGACTGCCATCATTTTTTCTGTTCTGCGTTCGTTCATCTCTGTGGGGTCTGACTTATCGACCAAATAGGACAGACAACAACCAGCTAGGTCTGCAAAGAAAATCATCAAGCCTGACCATCTGTCTAAACTAGACTTGTAGAGAGCCAAGGTCCAGAAAATGTAGGCTAAAGTTTCTGCAGACCCCATACATCCTGGACACTAACTGGCGACCTATTCTCTGATTGGACAAGAGGCTCACTTTAAAGACTCGCTGTATTTGTTAAAGTGAGCCTCCACAGAGTTGAAGCACAAATTTGGTGGGTAAAGGTGATTCTGATGCTAAATTAACAGCACTCTTTTGCAGTGAATGCCTACCTCAAAATACAATAAGCAAATATTTGCACTGCAGATTATAAGATAAATATATAGCTGTCATGTCCCAGGCAGCAGAAATAAGTTAAACGGAGCCCTTATCTGTACACATAAAAAATGCTTTGAATTTTAAGGTTATCAAATATAATTGATTAAATTTTAATTTCTTTTCAGTTAAAGTGTGCTCTGCAGGAAGTTTTGTTTTCTATTGCATGGTCAGAAAGGCGAGTAGTGGGCGGCGAAAGGGTTAAAGCTTTCACTTTCAGGACAGCAGGTCTGAGAGGTAATGCATGGCTGATGAGTGCCGGGCTAATGGGCAGCTCTGTTAGCTGGAAATCAAATGACTGCCTCTGCATTTTAAGTCCCTGTGTCGCCTCCATTGACTGACTGAAGATATTCATCTCTGTCGTGTCAAGGGGCTGGGAAAGAAAAAGAGAGAGGCTAAGGGAAAGAAAAGGAAGGGCATCTTAGAGGAACCTGAAGACCTAATGCAATTATTAGAAACTTGACCACAAATGACAACTCATCTAGTGCTGGCCCTGTAATTAATTGTCTGCTAGCAGGAGCGCGTGGGCTCGCGGGAGAGCGAGAGGGGGGGAGAGAGAAAGAGAAGAAAAGGAGCGGCAAGCTGGTGATTGGAAGAGGACAAAATGACTGGAGAGGAGAGATAGAGGGACGGGGATGAGGTAAGGTGAGGCAACAACTTCAAAACTGTCATTACAGAGCAAGAGACAGAAAAAAAGGGGGGTTTGGACACTCGGAAATAGAACATGCACTGTGACTGATGAAGGCAGGACGAATGCGGAGAAGAGTCAGCAAGAAGAAAAAGTATGCGAGCGCAGGCAAGGAGCTGAGACAGGGAAGCAGCAGAGTGCAGACAGTGTGATGGATCCAGCCACCATGTTAAATTGGTCAGTATTGACCTTGCCAAGGCTCACTTTAACACTCACACTTGTTTGTCCAGTTTAACTTAATTGACCACGGATAACTAATTACCGTTTCCTGGAACAGCAGTACATTACTCTCTGTCTCTGTCCTCTCTCGCTCACTCGCCATTTTCTGTCAGCCTCCACGTCGTGGTGGCTTGAAAATCTTTCCAAGGGAAAAGAAGAGCAAGCTGGGAACATAAAGCTCATGTCTGACATTTGATCATTCAAAATTTCCATCTTTAACGTTTCTACCAGGCAGCGCTGTAATAGCTGATCATGCCCAAAACATGGGTTAGAAGACTTTTCATCATTAGCTTGGTCAGAGTCCCACACAGTCTGTCCTCTAATGTCAAATACTTATGCAAAGATGATAACAGGGTACATCAAGTTGTGGCTTTCAGACTATTCGTTAGCTGCTACAAAGAGAGTTTTACCGTCCTCTGCCCTTGTCCAGCCCTGATCGGAGCTTTATTAAATATTCATTTATGGTGAAAAAAAGTTTCCCAATCTCACCCCAACAGAATGGCTTGGGAAGGATTTAAGGAGGAGTTAGCGAGCCATTCCACATCAGTGTCTGACCTCAAAACTGCACAAGAATGGTTGTAAATGCTTCTGGAAAGCTTTCAAAGAGGAGAGCTGGAAGTGGGCCGACATGATTAGAAAGTAAAAATGCGATGTTCAACATTATTTTAGTAACATTTGTATGTGACGAGAGACATCAAAATGAACACCAAGGAGTAAAGTCATTCATGTTTAACTACAGCTTTTTCTTAAAATCGAAACTTAAAGGTTTTATGTTGAGTTTGGCAGCTTAGTAGCAGAAGTAGCACAGACATTTGAAACTTGCTTGTCAAAATCTTTTGATCAGCTGCTTTTGATCAGCTCTAGATCCCTGATTCTGATCAAGGTGGATCTCTGGCCTTTCTCTAGCACTGGTGTTAAAATGACAATAAGATATAGTCAGCGCTTGTAGGGGTGAGAGCTGAAGGAATTAGTGTTATTCTGTAGCACTGAAGCTTTATTTTTGGAAAAACCTTTTATGGTGTATCAAAAAGAAGACACATAGATCTGTTAAATGTACTTTAAAAAGAATAAAAAATGTTACATGAAGCCAAATTATAACTAGATACTGGAAGGAAAGAGACCAAAGAGCAGAGACTAGTTTAATTGGTGCAAGGTTTTCCGTCTTGCTCGGACATAATATAATCCCTGTCAAAGTGAAGTCCATCTTGGGAAGATCTAATATGAACAAAACGGCACTTGATCTGCCGCTGCAAGCTAATGCTACTTCAATGAGCACCAATATATAAAAGCAAGTTGTTACGGCCTGACAGCCCCCGCTTGGTCCTGAAGTAAAGCGATATTTCCCAATTTTTAAGGAATCTGAAATTCATTTGAAAAGTTCCCATTTAAAATCTAAAGTATGTCAACTGCTCAAATTTACCTTGGAAAATTTTGTTCTGTGGTTTGCAGTTTGAGCTTAAAAAACTGCAAACCACAGTTTCTTTTTTAACTATAAAACTAATTTGGCTCAAGACCGTCATGAATATTGCTAAAATATAACCTGTGATTTATAAAACTTGTTAAATCACAGGAAACAAAGTAAAAAAAAAAAACATATTCATTTAGTACCATTGTTCTTTCAAGTTTGTAAAGAGTTACAGGGATTGTAGTTTACATCGTTTTTTTTTTTTTAAGCCATGGAACGTAAGCACATGTAACTATATGAAAATGATGTTTTAATGTGGCGTTTGTACTGTTATATGATATTATCCCCCTCCCCCTCTGTCACATTCTTCACCTTTGTCCTTCCATGTCTGCGCTCTGTTTTCCTCCCTATGACTCTGGTCTCTCTCTCTTTCCCTCCCTTCCTCCCTCTCTCTCTCTCCCTCTCTCTCCCCTGGCGTGCCGCGGCTGTAATGTGTTCCTGCGGTTGTAGCGAGCAGGCCATGGATGTCTCTGAGGCCTTGTGCTACACCACCATTACTATCTGGCCTGCCTCCACTACAAATTGGACGAACAGGCACTGACACATTTTCAATATTATTACATTAAACCAAGTGGATTTTGATTGATAACCTAATATTGGCCTAATGCAAAACATCAATCACTGCAAGTATATTAATTATTTAATATTGTGGCGTAATTCAGAAATCGATGCTGCCTCTGTGTTGAAGACATCGTGTGCAGGGAGGGAGGGAGAAAGGGGAAAACTGCCTCCCAGAAGGCCTCGGCAGATTATATGATGTTTTGAAAAGAGAAATGAGGATGTAATACGGGATAAGTGTGTGTGTGTGTGAGAGAGAGAGAGAGTGTGTGTGGACGGAGCGATCCCCTCGGCCCTGCTGAGGACACCGCTGGACAGCTTGTCCTTGATAAAGTAAAAAAAAAAAAAAAAAAAGGCAGATGAAAGAGCAGGACATTAATTGTATGTGAAGAGCTAAATAAAGGTCGAATGGGGGAAAAATGCAAGAGGAGAAAAAGATGTCATTGTAAAAATGAGAGTGAGAAGGGAGATGAAAGGAGAGAAGTGGAGGGGGGAGAGTGGAGGAGGAAGGATGGAGCGCTGCGTCTCCCCAGTGTTGGATTGTTTCTCGCTAATTGCGCTTCATTAGCGGATTACACACACTGTCACCACAGTAACAAATGTCTTGCTGTCTGGTTGCCGGGCGCCCGTCATGTATAATGAATGTGGCGGGGTGTTTGTCAGAATGTAATGTAATTACAGCTAGATGAAGTTTGCCTTAAGTGGTCGACTTGTCTTCTTGCGGTTTTTCTGACGGAGCGCAGAGCAAACAAACAAACCCCCTTTCTCTTCTCTTGCGCATTTTTTTTTCATCCATCTGCCTCTCATTCTGTCCTCTCCTTCATGACATTATTTTAGAGAAGCCGAGGGCATATATGTC
>VMRN01000005.1:2755040-2924275 GCA_010277015.1 Poeciliopsis turrubarensis
GTCAGTAATGGAGGCCTGAGTTGGACGAGGAGGGGCGGAGTGGGTGCTTGGTGATCGGAGATGTCGAGCTGGTGGGGGGGGAGGTGGGTGCTGTTTGTGTTCTCTTGATCTTTTGATTTGCACTGCTGCAAATTTGAGATGTGCCAAAATTGCATCTATTATTTACTGCCAATTTGCTCTTTTTTTTTTTTTATTTTATTAACAGAGCCTCTCCCCCCCTACCTTCCTCAGCTCAGTCTTCTGATAATCACACACACATTTCTATTATTATTATTATGATGATTATTATTATTATTACTTCACAGATAATAAGCTCCCAGTTCTTTCTTTGTAGTTGGAAATGATCATCACGCCTGCCAGCAGTGTGGCGACAGTATTAGTTAGCCTCAGTCTGGTTTAGATGCAAAAAGCATTGAAATGCGCTCTGAATTTTAGCCTTAGAGGTTAGCAATTAGGATAAATCTGTGTGGTTATTTTCCTTTTGATTAGCCAAACCCTCTGTGATGTCATAAAGATCATTTACTCTGATTATTGTGATTTTCTTCAGTGTGAGGCTTGCTGACTGAACATCAGTTAATACTGAGATGATTTTGGATAATCTTTGTGATTCTCAGTGGGTGAGTTATGCAGTTTTTTCCCCTCGACTAAAACATGTCTCCCAGAGTGAGACCACAAATCCATGTCTTTTCTCGGTTGCGCTCGTGTGCCTAATATTTTCCACGTCTTCTCTCATGTAAATATCAGTTTTTTGTTTTTTTTTTGTTCGTCTTTCTAACATACAGACGGCACAAACACTGCTTTCGTCTTCAGCCTCCACCTGTTGCCTTCACTCACTCTGCCTGCAGCTAGCGCTAAGCCAGTTAGCATTTAACCGGATGTATGCAGCAGTCTTCAGGATGGTGTTGGTTGTCTGTCCAACGTGTTACCAAATTTATTGGACTCGTTGCACTGTAGTCGATAGGCTTCTTACCTCAAGTAGTTAGGGAAGTATTTGTATTTTTCCTGAAGCATGAATTGGGCAGGTAGACACAACTTCCTTAAGACATCCACAACAAGAACACAAAATATGCCCTTTCACCTTAAAATTCAAAATTTTTAAAAGCTCATGAAAATAGCTTAGAGGTGCTTCTCGACTCATAAAAGCACTGAAGATGCACTTAGCATAGAGACTCATACTTGCCAGTCATGCACTGCATACAGATACCTGAACATTATATTTGCTTATTCCATAATCAGTTGTTGGACTCCAACAACTGATTGTTGTTGGACTCCATATACTAAATATACTATTTTTGTATATTTTTTCCACGCCATTTTGTGAGAAACAAACAGAAATTGTATAATTTGCAACCCAAACCAGATCCCGAACTATCACATGTGGGCTGGCTTGTTTTAATATACATGATCACATATCATCTGGTATATTAAAACCAGAGAAGTACACTTAAAAGTGTTGTAGATTGTTTATGGTGTAAGAAAAATTCAGCTTTTATGGAATGAGTTTTGTGTCTGAATCGTTTTTTAAAGTAAGGGGAATTTATGTTTGTGTGTTTCAGGGATTCTGGGAGTATCAAAGACAAATTAGAGCATCTGGTAAGTTGTATTCAGCACACACACACACACACACACACATGCACTCATATGTGAGCACATTGATGTCAACATCCTTAATGAAACCTGTGCAGTCGGAGGTGAATGCCCACCACCAACGGTCAGGGAGGCAATGGCAGAACATGGACATGGATCATGGATATTGCCTCCACAAAGACACTGCTTTCTGCTTTCTTATAAGCATTGGCTTTCTCTTTAAAGTATCAACTTTTATCCCAACTGTTAGTTGATAACATTGGCATGTTTTTGTTCTTGTGTGTATTATTATTATTATTTTTCCACATTGAAAAAAAATTGATTATCACCCACACACACACCTTGCCTTCCCCGTTCGGTATTGGTTATCCTGCCGACATGGTCCCTTTCCTCAGTCTCTTCATGTCTGTGAATCAAGGACCTTCTGGTTCTGCTCTCCTGGGACGGGCCTGAAAATTTAATCAGCAGGTTTCCTCTTGCTGGTTGCTTTAATCCAGGGTCAGAGTTCCACGCAACAAAGTGAGAAGGTCTTATTTTTTTTCTCTCTCTCTCTCTCTTTTTGGGCGGGAAGAAACCAAGGTTTGATGCGCCCCATATTCCAGGGGATGAATTATAGACAGGGGTCAACAGGGTCCCGCCTCTCTGTGGATGTCACATGCCCTCCCTCCCCTGCCTCCCTGCATACTAAACTGCAGCTTCCAGCACCTTACACAAATGACCCACGCCCCACCTCGCTGTACGCAAATGACCCCGAGCGTGCCACAGAAATGTCCGACCCCGGATTCCAAACATTTCTCAGTGGTTGTCCAAGTTGAAATCAGTTCTTCAGAATATAAATTTCAATTGAGTGGTCTTCAGAGCTTAGTTATTTATCTGGATTTTTTCTGCATTTGGTCACATGGCTACAAAAAAAATGTCCCATAAACTTCCTTTCATATTTTTGCGATCGACCAACACAAAGTGGCACATGATGTAATCGTGAAGAGCAAAGAGAAGATAAACTGGAAAATATCATATGCATTTGCATTCAGCACATTTTATGGAAACAACTTTTACTACAGTTTTAGATCCACATCTCCAATCCAGTCAGAAGTCTTTTGTAGTCTCTAACATGTTTTCTTTCACAATTACCCCAAATCTTTGTCCCATCCATTGTTCAGTCAACTCTGACCAGCTTCCTTGTAACTGATGACACCGTCCCTCCATCATGATGCTGTCATGCCCACAGTGGGAATTGCTTGTTTAGTAGGATATCTGGTGTTAGTCTTCCGTATAAACCAGATTTGTGGAGTGTGTAACTACCTGGACCTCCTCCAGAGAACCTTCAGAAATTGTTTCATATCATACTGTTTTGTGGGAGACTTAACCACCTTTTCCTCTCCAAAAAATCTAATTTGAATATGAAGTACTGTATGGTGTACATTTTCCTAAAACGTTCTAGAGTTAAACATCCATTAGGCCTATCAGATCTTTAAATAGGAAATTAGTAATGATCTTTCCTGGGTATTGTGATTGTGTTGGTGTGGGTCTGCAGGTGTGATTGATGTACGTCTCCGTAAAATGTTATTTAAATTATTCACGAGGGGTTTAGATGCATAAACAGCAGTAATCAATACTCTTATGGGCAGTTATACCCAAGCAAACATTATGAGCGCCTATATCTAATGCTGAGATCAGTGTTTCCTCTTGCGTATGCAACTGAAATAGGAAAGACCACAACGATTCAGGGTCAGTGTACTGATGAATATATCTGCAAGTGCTTTACTCTTAAGTGCTTGAAGGCACAAATGAGTGCAACTGATGCAGTTTGTTTATCTACTTGGGAGAAAAGTATTAACCTTAAGGAAACGTTTTATTTTGAAACAAGAAAAGAAAAAAGCTCTGAAATTGTGTGGCCCTTTTGCGGTTTTCACATCTGCTGAGTCCTGCTGCAAATTCACTTAATTTACTTTTGTTGAACCAACATAACTAAAAGCAAAGCACTTATCTTAGTTCACGCATATATTTTGGAAATGCATATACAATTTTATGTTTTTGGTATCTTTGTGTGTGAAAACAAAGATAAATAAAAAGTTGGAAATTGATTTATTTTCTTGCATTAGTGTAACCTTACACTGAAAAGAATACAACAAATAAAAATTTTAATCTGCGCATGTCTATTTAGTGGGTTAAGAAATCATGTGTTGAAACACTAGTAGGTACTCCTATATATTTTTGTAAAGTACATTTTGGCAAGTTAGCTTTTTTTTTTAAGTTGTCTGACAACTTTTCATTCTTTAATTAACAGAATTTCAAATTTTTTGCCTTTTATCCCATCAGAACCTGTAGAAGACAGTGTTTGTGTTTTTGACTTTTTTAGTTTTTTTCTGTACAGATTTAAGATAACTTTTAAGTTGTATTAAAACCTAAAAGCTACTCCTGTTTTGTCAAAATGGGAATATTTGTTTTTTTTCATTTTTGAAAACAAACATCTAAGTATATCTCTTAGATTACAGTCAATATCAGCGCCAGTAGGTGGCGAGAAAATTGACTTTTTTAAATTATTTTTTAGCTTGACATTAAAAAAAAACTTTGGTAAAGCGCAGTTGTTTTGAAGTTGTGCTGTCAAATAATAATTATTAAAAAAAAATTGACAGTACCATTCATACTTTTTGAAACACAGAGCCCCGTTTATCATTCCAAATCTTCAAAATGGGAAAGATGTGAGAGCATACAATTTGATTTGGTCAGGTGCATGCTTTTCTTCAGACGTCAGAAAATGGCTGCAGGTTTTTAAAGGTTAAAAACAGGTAGATCTTTGAACAAAGCTGAACCAACTTGTGACCACTCACACTGAACAGGATCTAAAGGAATGTTAAGATATTAAAACAGTTTATCTGGTTTTGCCAATAGTTCTAGAAACTGCTGTTTGATTTCCATTTTAATCAAGATTTTCCAGACCCGACTCTTAATAATCTACGAAAGGTCTTTGTTACACATTTTGTTGAGCTCTCTAAGTAACATGCAACCTTAACTGGTTCAACGAGTTTACCCACAAGGACTTCTGATTAAAATGTATTGTTTAATTACTGCCTCCTGCTACGTCCTTATCTCCTCATCAGGGTGACCCTGTTTATAAGAGCTACATATTCACACACACAAGCACACATCTGTGTATTTACCGGGATATTTTCCGTATTTATATGTGAGGGAATTTGAATCCCTGAATACCGAGTGTTTGGATTTATGGGCGTGTTTATGCTTAGGGGGGAGATTGCACCCCAGTAGGCAGCTGCCTGCAGAGCGCAAGGCTCTGATTACGATTCGGGACGGAAAACTGTAAATAATGGAGCTCATCTCACTCGGAGCCGGAGTTTGCGGGGCTGTTCAAACACTTTTTTCTTTCAATGCCTCAATCTACATGTATAACGCATACCCCTGAAGATTTCTAAGCAGACATTTACGACTCCCTGTTGATCTACCACGCTTAAGATTGGAGCATAAATGATATTTACGCTTGGCCTGGGGTGTCATAAGGCAGAGGAACATCATGTCGTCAAACGAGTACCTTGAACATGCCATCTGCAAAGTTGCGTCTTTTTGATTGAAAAAGAAAATGAGGATCATTCCGTATTTTCTCCGCAAATAATTGTTTTTGAGTAGCTGTTAAGCATCTAAGCTGGTGTGACAGGCAGGCGCGTTTGTTCCTGTTTTCCTTGTATTTGATCTTGCCGGCCTTACCCTCTTCTGTTAACTGTAAAAGTGAATGACTGCTGAAGTAATTAGGCAGCCAATTAAGATCTGTGTGGTCTGAGGTTTGTTTCATTGTTAGTTTTTTGTATTTTTGTTTCCCTCCCTCCCCCCTTTGTGTTTCACCAGATTGACTGAATAGAATCAGTAGCGATGAGGAGGGAAACACTGAAGTTAATTGCTCCCAGCGCTCCGCTTTTACTTTCAGCTTGCGGTACGCGAATGTAACGCGTCCAAATAACACTCGAGCGGACAAACTGCGAGAAGCATCAAGGCGGATTTTGTTCCTCTGGGAGAAAGAGGTGGCCTACAGCAGCTAATCGGTCCAGATGTACTGCTTTTTAGAGCAAAGCAGAAGAAAGCCAGCAGCTCAATCAATAACGCGAGGAATCAGCATCATCAGGGCTGCTGGCTCAATCAGCAGCTGTACCCATCGTTTTAACCACACACACTGCCTGAGGATGGACAGAGAGAGCAAAAGAGAAAAAAAAAAAAAAAAGGGGAGGGGAGGGGAGAGGCGAATGGGATGAAGAAGACGTGTCAACAGTTTCAGGGAGAGAGGGCTGGACGCCCTGTGATGGCGGAGGCTAGTTTACAGGTCAGTCTGCGGCCATGGGGTTAAGTTGAGGTCACATTTTGTGGGACACTGAACCAGGAAATCTATGTTCACAGTGAAGTTTCAGCGAGAGCTCTTCAGGTGTACAAAACACGCGTTTGTTTTAATGCATTTTTAATGCGTATAAATATTGCAGTTGCCTAAAAATATGTCATGAATCAGAAGGATCTTGAACCCCCTAAATAGTCTGCATCTGTGGAATATAATGCTGTTTTATCATTCGAGACGGTTTAGAATCAGGCACCTTTCTATGTTTGATGCCAGCGTTCTGTCGGCCACATGGCCCATTTCAGGCATGGCTGCTGTGTAAATGTCCCTCGGTGAGTTGAAAAGTTTACTGAAGCGAATAGACTGGTCGGCCTGCTGACAGAGCGGCAGCAGCAGCTGTATACAAGACAACACGCTCCAACAACAACAGCGAGACGAAACCTGCCGTCACTTAAAGTGGAATACGATCCACCCAGAAAAGTCCCAATGTGTGATTCTAGACTGGAACTGGACCGTTGTGGATATTCATGGATATTCTTCTATCAAATCCCTTCCTGTCATTGCTGCTTGATCTTCTGCTTTTCCTCTCGATGAAAGTGATTGTTCGAGTTGTAAAGTTGTAATGAGTTAGCCTAGCTAGCACAAAGTCACGCACTTTTAAAACGTTAAAATAGTTCCAATCAATTTTTGTGAATTCTTTTTCTGAAGGTGCAAAGAAAGTAGTTCTGAATTTGTTTTGCTTGTTTGTGTTGATTATATAGTCGACTGATAAAGACTGTCCTTAGGGGTGGAAATTTGCACACACCAATGTTCAGCTGCTGGTAAAGAGGTGGGGAAGGTTGTTGGAAAAGATTTTAAAATTTCAACAACTGACCTGATTGAAGGCGTAGCTCTCCATCTGAGGTGAAGCTATTGTACTGCAAATCCTGTTATATCCTTTTCAGTTGTAGAAAAGGGTATATAATGTGGTTGACAGAGTCAACCACGGGTTCTAAATATGAGCTAAAGCATAAAAAAGGATCGACTAGTTTCTGGTGAATGCTGCAAGTCAATCTTCTCTAGCAATACTAACAGCTGGTGCAATAATATTCCAACCATTTGCAGTTTTGGTTATGCTGCTGCTAATTTAAAGCAACTTTATAGAATCGATTCTTGTCTACTGGAAAGAAATGATTTTTACTCCAATAAAAGAAATCTGTCTGGATGAGTGTGTTCAGGTGTTTTGATCAGGAGTCAACAATCCAAAATGAAAATCAGAATTGCAATTAACAAGAACATTGGGTAGTATAAAATTGTAAAAAAACTAATGTCAGTTTTCTGCTTCTCTCTGATTATCCATCTCCATAAGTAAACAAAAAACATTCAACTACCATGAGTAATAAACTCATATGAAGTCATTTATTTCTATGATAAGATCATAGAAATGCTAACTCGCCATGACGAGTTAGCATCTGCCTTGACTTTTCTGTCTGCGTTGCAGTGAAAGGCGAAAAACCTGTTTCTTTTGTGGTTTGTTTTTTTTACAGCCACCTGGGCTGGATTCAATCATGAATTAAAATTTTTTAGTACTTATTAATTTAATTAGTTATAACATGTTAGTTTGGTACAACACGTTATAACTTGGTTTTGCTATCATTTTCAGAATAGTATCTTTAAAAAACAGACTGATCAAACCTGAACTTTATGTTTCAACACTTTCAACAGAGGTTTGTCCACATTTTATGAAACCTTTGTTTTTATTTGGGAAAGCACAAAATCTGTGAATTTCTATCGCAATTTTTGACATTGCAGCCATTCTAGACAAGATACAAACTTCTTAACTCAGATCACTATCCAACCAAGAAATTTGCTTCTGTTAGAAAAAAGAGAAAGGCAACTCTCAGAAAAATTAATAAAATAGCATCAGTTTGGAAAAACAATATTTCTAATTAAAACTTGCATGTCTCAAATGATTTGTGCTTTCTTCATAATAATCAGCTACAAGTTCTTTATTGGCATGACAACAATCAGCTTTATCTTGCATCTGGACAGTTTAGCTTTGTTGATGTCTTTGAGGTTGGAAGGCCTCCTTGCCATCACCCTAATCTTCAGCTCCGTCCACAGATTCCTTCTTTGCCCCACATCTTATGATTTTTAAAATCTTTACTTTTTTGGTGAGCTGAATATATCGTTACGCCCTGAGTGATTGTTTGGGATAAAAAGGATAAAAAAGCGGAGCATATAAAGGGGTAGAACAGGGGGAGCTGATTGTGGTGGTTTCGTGGGGAGGGGATGTCAATAATAATCTGCAAACAGATTTCCATGCTTATTACACTAATGATTTTGTGATTTGATGCAGTGTTGGATGTTTGCAAGACGCGGGAGCAAAAGAGGGTGGCGGTGTGAATGAGCGGAGGGGGGGGGGGGGTGAATGTCGTTCTGTTTTTCTCTCATCTCCACGCCGGGGCTAAATGATGGAGTAATTTGACTGACCCCTGACTCGGGGCAGGCCTACACATAATTGCATGTCATTCTAGCGTTGAACAGGGGGTTCAAAGTGTTTGCAATACCTCCATTTTTGTCCCTCCTTTCTCACAAATCACATGTTTACCCCCCTCCACACACACCCCCCCCACCACATTTGCGTCCTGTCTTTCCATCCTCTCACATCCCTACCAAAAAGAAAAGAAAAAAAGCATCACCAAACAAAAGAAAGATTGCATTAATTTGGAAATGATGATATTACATTAAGCGCGGGGAGATCTCATACATCAGAACGTGAGAACTACTCCCTTACTGTATGTGCTTCATCTTAATGGTATCGCTGGATGTCAAGGGCATGGAGGAAATTAAATCGGAAAGTGCAGATAGACCAAAGAAGATATTATCTCTGGATGATTGCAGTTTTGATAGGTATTCCAGTGAATTTCATTTTCTCCGGATGGGGAGAAGATGAGTTAGCCTGCACATTTGCTCATTTTTCTTCTACATGATTTATGTGAGTTGAGTATAAAACTCCTTCCACCCCCTTTATCAGAAACGCACGCACGCGCGCCGGGGAGCGCGTCTCGGAGCGGCGAGCGGTAAACGGCCGCGGGTTTTCGCGCCGCAACTTGTTTATGCCGGCGCACGCGCGCATGCGCTCCGAACACACGCAGCGAAAGAGTCGCTTGAACTCGCACGCACGCCTTGGTGCGTGCGCGTTTGTACTTTTCGTGTCTGCAGCCAAGATAGTGGCGGAGCCATCAACGGGAATGAATCCAGGGAGACGGCGGGGTGGAGGAAGAAGAAGAAGAGAAGGAGGACGGGGAGGGGGAGTGTCATTACTCAGACTTGTTTACATTCTAAATACGTAATGAAATCTTGTTGGTAATAATGACGGGAATAAAAGTTTAGGAAATTGTAAAAGTGGTGAAGTTTGAGAAATGAGCCCCGGCCTGTGAAATAGCATTTGGGGGCAGGAAACGACATTATTATGCAGTGCTCCTGCCTGCCTGAGACATGAAGATGAACTGCTGGTGGGTCATAAAATGCTGTTAGCCCTAGCCTGAAGTATGGCACATTGTAAAAGAGCCCTGATCCCATATTGCCATTATATATAAAAGTATATCCATACACAACATTATTTTTCATATAAGATGAGCTCCGATACAGTGGCTCCGGCCTCCCAAATACGTACACTGATAGGCAGGATTATTCCCCCCCTTCCCCTCTCTCTTCTTATAAAATATATAAATAAACATATTGCCGTGGAACCCATCTCTGCCCTGATCTTATAGACCTCGATATTAAAAACAGAAATATTGCATTTTCGAAGGGCTCTGTTTTCCTCTGGCCTCTTTTGGGTACGGGATATATCTGCGTGTTTGTTTGGGAGGGCGGGGAGGAGAACGAGGAGATGCAGAAGAAGCCCGGGCGGGATTCAACAAATAAAAGAAAATGGAAACAGATGAAGACTTTAAAAATATAATGAGATGAATATTGAGCATATCAACTGCAGGATAAGGAGAGTTAGTTGGGGTGAGGCGGCCTCGCGAGCGCGTGTGTATATTGGAAACAGGTTATTGACAGAAAATGATGGTTAAGGTGTCGCAATTAGGATTAATGTTCCAGTGTATGGACAGATGATGTGCTCTTTTTCCTCAACATGGTTGCTTGAGAGAGATTTCAAATGTATGGAGAGTTTACTGACAGTTTACTAAGACATTCGTTTATTTCCCTGACTTTTTTAGTTTGAATTGCAAATCTGAAAGTTGGAATTTTTAGGATTTTTTATTGTCTTCAAAGTCAGAAAAATGGATAAAAGTTTTACTCTGTACTGTCTATTTTTTTTTTGGCTTACATCGCTAGGGAAACGTTCAGGTATGAATGAATAGTGAGCTGCCCTTTTTAAGGGTGGATTGATTATTTAGTACCATCTTGTACCGGTACATATACATAAAATTTGGTAAAAAGCCCTTTACCAGTCATGATTGTGACTGCATCACCACTTTTTTTCTTTCAGAATTGTTGGAGTTTATCTAAATTGGTTTCCTGGCACAGACTGGGCTTTTAAAGATACTCTATAAATTTTGAATGATGTTAAAGTTTGGCCCATTCCAACAGTATAATGCTACCCTGTTTTATCCATTACAAAAACCAGTTTTTATATCTATTTAGTATTGTTGCTCTGTTGAAACACCTGGACATATCTTAAGTTTTGAAGTTGTTTGATTTGTGGTAAATTGAATGAGTTGTGGAGGCGGGTTCTTTTCTGAATTGTTTCAACCACTTGATGTTTGAGCACTTTCCAGTTTATTCTAAGTTTAGCTTTAATGGTTCTTGGCGTATTCTTAAACTCCAAGAACTTTCTAACTTTTATCTTCTTAAGTCTGTCAGTGTGGGTCAGAGGGGGAAAATCAGATTCAGTAGGATCATTTGGGCCGTCATCCCAAACAAACACCGGAGCTGGTTCCGGATTGGATGAGTCAAGCTAATAATAAGCCTTTGGAAAAGCCTGACCCAATCTATACTATATATTTATAAACTGGGCAATTGAAATTGTTTCAGATATCGACAGAATCTATTAATCTATTCAGAAAAAAATCTGAATCAATTGAAACTTTTGTTCTAGTTTAGAAAAATTACACATCTTGTCCGTCCTGAACACAGATTATTTGAGATTAATTCTTCAACACCAAAGAGAAATTACATTTATGCTCAGGCTCAGTGATTGTGGACTTTCCACGCTGCCTTTGTGTCGGAAATAAATAAAAAAAACATTATGTAACAATAATTTGCTTCTCTGTTCAAACAATGAAGCAACTTTTTGACTGAGAAAATCACTGTACATCTGACTTCCTCTTCCATTTTCAATGGAAATTAACTAGGATAGTTATAAAACGTGAACATGTCCCTCCCTCAGAGAAGAACTGACACAAGGTTGTTAAATACTTATGGTTGATATGAATTGTGAAAAAAAAAGAAAAAAAAAAGAAAAAGGAAAAAAAAAATCAAACGTTGGTCTGCGCTGCATGTGCTTAGTGATCTACATTTCTGTGCCTACAGAGACATGCAGTTAGGTCAGAATAGCTGAGTAAAAAGTAGCCTACGTCCAAAAGATGTTAGTATTTCATCCATTTATCATCTCCCCAGTTTCCCAACAATTTAGCATGAATTCCCTTCTTCTATAATGTTATTAACAATTTCGGGTTGGGTCGTTTTAAATTGCTGAAAACAGCATCGCCTTTTCACCAGCTGCGACGATTTATCCACTTTTCTGCAAACCCACTTTGATATGCGGTCTTCATTAATTTAGCACTACAGGTAAGTGAACCATCAGTGAAAATACCTTCACTGAACACCTCTTCAAGCCATTCCAGCCTTCACGCCACTACCAGAAAAATTGAAAAGTCACACTTTTTTGTGCAAAAACAAGTGTTTGCATGTAAATATGATGGGAGAAAAGTTCCAGTTTGCAAATAACTACATTAATACAGCCTCAGAATTCAGTAGGTTGATCTATCATTATTTCTGTTGATTGCTCCACGATAGAAGTCCTTTCTGTTTCCTTTTCCAGCTTCAATGTTGCTTCGCTACACTTTTTTAAAATGATTTCCACCTGCTTTTAAGCATAAAGTAGTTAATGGTGCAAGATGTTTTGTTTTGTTTTGTGCAGTTTTCCTCCAAAGTGACCTAATTTCTTCCTGAATGGTGCTCTATCTGTGATAATTTACAGTTTCTGCTACTCCTTGGATCTGCCTGAGTGATGATCGCTTATTGTGTCTGCCGATTCAAGAGATCAACTAATCATGGAGAAGATGAGCAGCGCTCCCCTCATCACCCCGTCTTCCCGCTCTCTTCCCCAGATTTTATTAATTTCTCACATGAGCTGGTAGACTGACGTGAATTGAAGATCATTATCACAGATTGACAGAGAGATTAGTGGAAAACAAACGGGCGCGCAGATTATGTGAGGGACAAACTGCTGCTGACAGTGAGGTATTTGGCACAATTTCGTGGTTTGTTCCTTTTCTCTCCTGTTTGCCAAAACGTGAATGAGAAAATAAATCACTTAGTGAGACAGAAGTCCAACAATCTGGGTCCCGACTTCAGCAGAAACGTCCTGTTTGACCTTTGCTCTTCCTTTCTTTGTGTCCTCCAGTTATGGACTGACCGACCACACTCTGCTTTGCCTTCCTGGCCTCAGCCTCAGTGGTAATAATGACGATAATAATCTTCTGGTTTACCAGAACAAGGCTACAAATAGATTAAATTTCCTGCATGCTCATTATACACAAGATTGCATTGTCTTTACAAAGCAGAGTGAGGATAATTTATTTTTCTAATGGGATGTGTTTATTTTTGAGTAGCGCAACAGACACTGGGCACTTAACTCGGCTAAGCGTGTCTCAGTGCGTCTGTCGTCGCTGTGATTAGGTAGCGGCGCAGGCTATAGGCTCACTGGGAGTATGCTGGACTTCCTGTCATGTGTAAGGCAAGTGTTATCTGGCAGTAATAAACAAATAGTGGGAGATTTGTCTAAAGCAGGACTTTTTATTTCCTTTTTATTTTATTTTCTTCCTATAAGATTTTGCCTTAAATGCATTCAGTGGTGCTCCAACTAAAGTGGTTCGCTAATAGTCTGCTTTACATATCACAACTAGAAAATATTTGCTCTTTGAATTTTGGATGGTTAATGTAGACTGACAAGATGAACAAAAATAAGGCACTTTTGTGAAATTGGATGTTTTAATCGAAACATTTAATTGAAATTAGGAGACGGCAGCAACCAAAATAACATTGTTTGTCACAAAAAAAAAACCCTGAAGTGTGAGAATATATAAAATCTAGAAGAATCTGATGAATTCTTGCGCTAGTAGTTTTCAGGAGAACCAGCGTTTTAGTCATAAAGGAGCAACAGTTAATCCGGGTGTGTATGAAATGTCCACTTTTTACAGCTGATGTGCTTATTTTAAAAGTTTAAGTTTGAATCTTCAGTTTATTTACTGTAGCTAACAACAGGGCTCCCCATTGATCTGGCTTTGTATGAAATAAGTAAAAAAGAAAAGAGTTTGGAAGTATATTTGTATCTATATTTCAGTAAGTGTCTGGCTTTTGCAAAGAATGGCCTAAAGAGATTTAATTATATAATTGGATGGATTTCCTAGAGACATTTCAAACAAGGCTACTTTTCAGCAGTTTCTACTCTATCCTCATCACATTTTCAGCAGTAACATGTTTCTTGTGATCATTTACTACTCTTATTTAATACCGATTAAGATTTCAGGTCTGTTCTCCTGCTCTCATTACTGGGGCGACGCTGTCAGCCTCAACGGGAATTTTTGAGATCTTGAACCGAAAGTGAAAGAACAAGTGTAATTGTTCTTTCACTTTTCACTTTTCGCAAAAAACTGCTGCTGGCTGCAGCAGTTTTTTGTTATTTTTTCTCTAGGTGGCCGCATACGCCGTCTCCTCATTAGGAACAAAGGAGGAAAAAATGCTGGCGCTCAGGAAAAAAAAAATCAAAGAGGAACAAACAGCGTTTGGACACAGGCACTACACACTACATCAGTTAGAGTTATTGCCAGGCACGTCATCCTTTTCACTGGTTAACAGCACTGCAGTACATAAGTGAAGTCCATTAACTGTATGAATTGCTCTGTAATGTAACGCCGTTCAATAGAAGAAGTGTATTAACCTTCTTCCTTCTTTCTTCCTCTCTCTTTTTCTTTCTCTGTCTTTCTCTCTCTCTCTTTTGAGCAACACAGCTCTGACTTATCACCTGGTTCTATTTAGCGTTCGATATCTGCTCGTTTAAATCAAAATGTCTCTCTAAACAGAAACCCACTCAGAACATCTTCTCCCTCACGTTTGTTTGTGTACGCTGGGATGGCACGGTCCTAATTGAGGTGGGATGCCACTTCAGACGCCTTCCTCCCTATGGGAGGTGCAAAAATCTGCCTCTGGAGAGCTCAGTTACTGACTTCTTTATTGTTTGCTAATTAATTATGCGCAGAGGAAGTAGCTACGTGAAATACGAGAAAAATGTGTTGGAAAGCAAAAGTCTGTAGTTTTATGACTGTTTAAGTGCCTTTAACAGTCCTTTATACTTTGGGACACATTTATTATTGCAAAACTGGTTTGTATTCCACTTATTTCTTCAGTCTCGTTAATGCTTTTCAAATAAACTGACAGGAATATAAGACACTCCTCTCCTTGCTTGAAAATGTTGTTTGACTGATGGAAGACCGGACACTGTCTACAAATATGTACAATCTTGGAAACAGTTACTGATGCTAACTGAGCTAACTGCTAATACAAGCTACTCAAAACAGTTTAAATGTCCTATTTAACACTATAAACCGAAGGATACTCTTGTAGCTTTTGAAAGAGTCACAAGAGATCTGATACCACAGAGTAACGAAGATGCAGCTTAACTTAATAACTTTTCTCTCAGATCATGGTACAGGTGGGGGGGGAAATCCTGACAGGGATTTTTGTGTAGAGCTCCAGTGCTGAGTAGGACCACTGTTAGGATTCACTGTTTAGTTGAACTTGAGCTCGTTCTGTGTGTGTGGTTGTGTGTTCACAATGCATGGTCCTACATATACCTCAAGGCCAACATAAACAAATGCTAATGTAATTACTGGTCGTGCATGGTAATAAACTGTAACTAAAATGATTGTGACGTATTTATGTGTGGCGTTATTGCCTAAGGTGACTGATTGCACCGTGACTGAGCTGTGTGTCATTGTAATTGTTCAGCAGGGTAAGCTGAAGAGCAGCGGGTTTGAAACCGGTGTTGCTGCCTCTGATCCTTCGCATTTGATGTCGACAAGGAAAAACAGCTTCAAAGGCGCTAACAGATATCGTTGTATCGGTTTCTCGCGGACCGCGATACGGAAGCAATCGCTGTGCCTCTTTTTTTTTTTTTTAAGGCATAATGGTACATTTTATTTTAGGTTTTCAATCAGAACCCGTACACGCATGCTACCCCTGGCTTGCATTAAGTGCCTCCCGGTGGGGTGTCTGCGCGGCGCCTTGTAGCGCGTTCAGTCTCGGATGCGGCACCCTGACATCATGACATTAAAGCGGGTCATTATATTTCCCCCGACTGCCACCGAAAAGTGACGTTTTTACAAAGTGACAAGTTTACAGTTTGATAAATCTGATTTTTTCTTTTTTTGGGGGGGGGGGTGGGGGTGGGGGGATGAGAAAGACGGGAACAGTGAGAGCAATAGCTGGGTGAGTAGGAGGAGGCGGAGGAGGGAGGAAGCGCTGCCTGTCAGCGACGCCCCGGCCTTGTCGTCTAAATGATGCTCCCAGGCAGCAGATTCAGATCCCATCCCCATTAGCATTTAATTTCTCTCTAATCCTACACGCCGTCTCCACCGCTGCATGGTAACGAGGGGCCGCCGTGCGCCGGCAGCTCCACAAAACCTTCCAGGAGAGCAATCTGCGGCGCGCGCTGCCTTTTTTTTTTTTTTTTTTTTTTTTTTTTTATAGCTCGGTCGTAGCTATCATTCTTTCTTGACAATTAAGACCCACAAATCTAATAGCAATGATATTGGAATTACAGCGAGGCCCTTTTGAGAGGGCACGTCAGGAAAAAGAGCTGCGCCTCCCGATACAGCTGTCAGAGCGCAGGGGCCTCCCCCCCCCCTCCCCTTCTACCCCGCTCGCTCGCTCGCTCCCGCTTAACGTGTCCCGCGCACGCGCAAGAGAGAGAGCGAGCGAGCACGCACACAACAGGAAGGGGAATATATTGAGCCTCTCGCTGTGATCTTTGTAAAATGTGCTCTCTGTGCCCTCTTATCCAACTCTCCAAAGACTTGTTACAGCAGCTTTTGTTTTCTCTCTTCCCCTCTCACTTCTCTCGCTCTCGTTCTTTGTCTCTAAATTTCTCTTTATCTCTTTTTCATTGATTCTCCCTGGTGTGTCAGAGTTGTTGCTTTCTTTTTATTTTTCACCAGCAGGGTATGTTTTTTTCCCCCCTTTCCTTTCCTTGCACAGATGACGGGGTTAGTAACTCGCTAAAGTTGTCCCTAGGTACTCCGTGAGGACATTTTTACGGGTACATTCACTCTAATAGTGGCAGTTAAAGATTATCATGGGTGAAATCTGTTTTAGCCTAAGGGACACAGCTGTTTTATCACAATATTACACAGATGAAGTTGTGCAAGTATGGCATCTGTCCTGGGCTGTGTGATCTCTCAGGCGGCAGCGTGGCAAAGTAAACGAGAAGCAAATTAACTTAGAAGCTTTTAAAAGAGTTGGCACCCCAGTTAAAATGCCATTTTCTATCATGAAAAACTAGATACTAATGTACTTAAAACTTTTTTCTACTGTAAATATAATTGTTTGGCCGGTTTCCAACAGAAAAACAAACAAATGAGTTTGCAAAAGTTGCAACGGCCTGGTCGCATAAGTGTTCGCATCCTTAAACAGACTCAGTTGATTCAGTTTTAAACTTCTCCAGTTCACTCTGGTCATCAGTTATGGTGAATTTAATTGGACTGAAATAATGCAGAGCTGTCCTAGAAGGATATTCTTGACATTTAATTATTTATGTACTTTAGCACAACAAATTTTTTTGAAGATGTCACAAAGGATTTTTTACAATCATTTTGTACGAAGGTATCAGTCAGGAAAAGGGTAACGTGACGACAGTTGTCAGTAATTGGATAAAGAATATCGATATCATGACGTGATTTATTTGAAGTTTCTTACAAATGCTTTGTTCTTAAAGCCAAACAAATCTTTTTTTTCCTGCTTATTTGCTTTGAACAAACTTGACTTACCTCCTGATGGCCTGTAACCAAGACAACTCCGCCTGTTTGTCACTTTCCTGCAGACTCCAGCAGAGCAGGCGAAGGTTCGGATGCATTTGGTTCTACAGGCAGCAGGTAAGTGCATAACTTTCATGTTTGCTCTCTTCCATCTAAGTCTCTGATTTCTCCATACATTTAGAGACAGAAAGAGTTGCATTGTTTTAAAAATATAGATTCTTAGAACTGAACTTTGAGCCATCCCAATAGATAACTTTGCCTTGATTCAAATCATGCCAGAGTTTATCCGACTGCTTTAGTGTTTCCAGTAGTGTTTTTCTCCAGAATTACTCATCAGCACTTACTAGATTCTCTGTCCCTGCTGAAGAAAAGCTCCCACACATCACCATGCTGCCAACTTCATGTTTCACAATAGAGATGTTGTGTTCAGGGTACTTTAAATTCATTTCAAATGACCTGATTTGTCCTCTAGAGGCCATTTCAAGGAACATGAGTAGTACAAATGGACTCGCAAGTTATAACATATGTGTTGTTTCTTTTACTTCATTTGTAAGGGCAACGAGTGATGTAAGTCTTTTTTACACTTTTCAATGTCAGCTTTCTTGCTACTCTTCCATGAACTTCTGACTTGTGTAGTCCACAGCTAATAGTTATCCTGTCAATAGTTTCTTCTACCAGAGCTGTGGATCATTGCATCTCATCCAGTGTTACCACCGTCCTTTTTTGGCTGGTTTTTCTAATCTCTTTACTCTTTAATCACTTCAGATTAAAAGCCAGATATTTGTGGGAGTTCGCATCGAACTTCTGCCAGTCTCTCCCATGAAATCCTAATAAAACACGCCGAAATTTGGGGCTGTAACTTGATAGACTGTGAAAACGAACAACGAATATAAATACTTTCCCAGAATACACAATATTCTGGCTGGGAAGAAAAAAAAAAAATCTAATTACGAAGTAATATAAGAATAGAGGATAAATAAAGTCTGAAGTAAAATCTGAAGAGCTGTCAGCTGTTTTCTGAAATTTTACCGCAAATGACATGTTCTCTGGGTTTCATTGTCAGTTTCCCACACGCAGTCTCACACTCCTCTCCCCACACGTACCACAGCTACGGCTCGAACACACAGCGTCTCAGACGACCGGGAGCGCACGCGCTGTACCCACTCTGACCGCTCGCGGGCCCATATTCACTGCAGCTTAATTTCAAACGCTCCTCCCAGTACATAAGTCATAGATGTCACCATGCACACGGTGTATATATTCCAGTGTGTATTCAAGGGGTAGAGTTGCGAGCCAGATGTGACAGGCAGAGATTGACTGTGGAGAAAGATGTCTTCATGTTTACAGTCATGCACACACACACACACACACACACGCACACGCACACACTCAGATACACAGAACACTTCAGAACAGGGCTCTAATTTCACCACAGGAAATATATGAAAGGACCAGGCATCTATACATCATCTATAAAGCACCCGCCAGCTACATACGCACCTCACTTAAGACTTGTTCAGCTGCTGCGGAGGCCAAAGAACAACACTGCCATCCCTTGATCTGATTTTGCTGAATTGCGCTTTGTGAGGCATGTATTATGTACTTCGTCATGCTTTAAATTTACTCGACATGGTTTACTTCTGGTTACAGGAGGGGGGTTTTTTTGATGTGGGAACAAGTTAATTTCTGCGTAGCAGTCAAGTTTAAGAAGAACGCTTGATCTTGATTCAGTATTTATCCTCGGCATGTGAAATGCCCCGACCTCTCCGTCCCACCTTAACGCTAATGTTCCGCTAATGGCAATAAAGCCTCCTGGCTTTGAGCTTGTGGCTTTGAGTGCTTCGGGCCAGACAGTTGCAGACGAAGGCTCAGGGCCTGGCGCACCGTGAGAGGAGAGGCTTTAATGCGCTGGTTGGGTTTCTGGTTTTTCTCTCTATCTCTCATGGAGGTTTCCCAATAAAACGTTTATGGCCCAGTCAAAGATTGTCCCGACAACAGAGAACCGAACGGTCTGCATCAGGCCTGTGGATACGGTTGGTTTAGCGGCAGATTTGAGCTAAAAATAGAACTGTGATTGGTGATCAGCAGCTGAAATAGTGAAAAATAAAGAAAAAAATCACATTTCCCTCCTGCCATCAGACATATCTAATGGCTGGGCCGGACTTGAGAAAGAGCTGACAAGGATAGTAGCCAATGCACCAATTTTTTGGGCGGCCCAAACATTTTTTTTATTTTTTATTTTTTTTAATGAACGCACTTTTTGCAATTTACTCTATGTAAAACTCATAGGTCTATATCAGATTAACTATGTTCATATTTTGGGCTTTTTATGAATATAAACAATACTCAAGTAACTGAAAATGATGAAGTTCCAGTAATTTTATAATTGAGGCTAGTTTTCAGAAGATGTCTTAAACCTGCCGTGCATCAGTTCATGTATAAAGCTACCTATTTTTATGGATTGTAATTTGCATTAGAAATATTTTTCTGACACAAATACGGCATCAAAACTGGCTCCACATTCTTGTAAATTAGCTGTGAAATGTACTTTGATTGGCTTTGTTTTTTAGTTTAACCAATCAGATGAAAGCTTGGGATGCATATTGTTTCCCACTGCCACCTACTTTATTCAAAAATCATTATTAATACTTCAGTTAACCAACAGATGCTAAGTATCCTGGAGTCAATCCTTCCTTTATTTTACCTACACTTCTTTATTAGTGACTTTTTTTTATTATTTGTCCCTCTTGTGTCTCTCAGCTCGCCCGCCATCCTCCTGTCTTTGTTCCAGAGTTGTTGGTGGGCAGAGGGAGATAGGGATGGAGGGCAAGGAGGAAGCAGCAGATGTTGGAAGGTTGAGTGAATGTTAATGTCCTGACGTAGCCGTGGAGCTTAAGCTTCCTCCTCCTCCTCCTTCCCTCCGTTCCTCTCTGAGCGCCCGCCAGGCTTTCTCTCTCGGGGTCTCCTGACATCCTTAAAGCCCGCGGCTCTCCTCTCCTCTCCACTCCTCTTCTCTCCTCCTCTATGCTCTCTTCCACCTCTTCCCCTCCTCCTCCCTTCTTTTGTCCGTCTATGGACTCTCTAGTCAGTAGAGAGCAGATCATCCCATGGCTAAAGCGGCTCAGGCCTTTTGTGTTGGGGGGCTCTGTGAACCTGTAATGAGCCCCCTCGGCTGGCCCGCTGGCCTGCTTAGCGCTCACTGGGGGCCTTCGATGGGTGTGTGTGCATGTGTGTGTGTGAGTGTGTGTGTGCGTGTATGGAGTAGGATGAGGAAGGCAACACTGGCCCCCAATGAAAGAGCTGGATGGATATGTTTATGGGTCACTTCCTGCCTGGCCTACATATAACACATATAAACACTCACAGAGGATGCTGCTCCACGACAGGGATGCTTATTATTTTGATGAATAATTAAAATTATTACATAAATATTTTTGTTGCCACCTTAGTACAATGATTTGAATGCAATGCCCTTAAATTTAGTCGCAATTTGCCACATTACAACTGGAAACTTATGTTTATTTTATGACAGAAGAACGAAAAGGAAGAAAAGTTTGTAAAATGTGCTTTAAATAATAATAATAATAAAAAATAGAGCATAAACTTTTATTTAGCCCTCTTTACTATGCTTCCCTTGAATAAATTTGAGTGCAACCCTTTGCTGGTGGTCGCATCATGCTTGGGTTACGCCTTTATGTCAGAAATCGTGTTGGGTATCAAACCTGATGGGGAGGAAAATACAATTCAGTTTTGTATGCAAATATATTAGATTGTAAAATACTTTTTAAAATATTTATATTATTTTATATTATTTATTTCATTTGTTTACAGTTTCACATGTTGAAAAAACTTTTGAATAAAGCGAGGAGTTTCTCAAAGAGCTAAAAAATTACTGAAAACCTTCGAGTTTGTGGCCGTCATGCGACACATTGTGTTGCATGTTTTTAGAAGGCCTGTATTTGTGCAGTTCCAAGCAGCTAACTCTAAGTAGCAGCAACAATGCTCTGTATTATCTGCTAAATCATGATCCGTTCCGCCATGTTTTTTGTGTCTCCACTTTGATTTCCACAACACAGGGAAACCCTCTGGACAGGTGTTCACTGCAGAGGAAGTTAAGCCTTTTGTTTCTCATCGCTGTGCATTTTTGTGTCGTCATCTACTGAACCGCAGCCGCTGCAGCTTCCCTGCAAAACATTCACAAAAGGAAACATTTTTTGCATTCACATATTTTCGTGCACACACACGGCAACCATGACACTTTCACTCTTCATATTGTGCTCTCTGCTTTTCAGCCACTCGCTCGGGTCTTTGCTCTTTTCACAGCGATGTCCATTTCCACTCAAATGAGCATAAGTACTTTGCACGGCAGCGGGCTTCTACTTATCCACACGTCAATAGGGAGTGTTTGCAGAACACCCACTTAGGACCTGAAGGCCGGAGGTCATCAAAACCTTCTCCTTCTCCCTATTTAAACCTTCGACAGCAGAAAAACAAACAATCCTTAAGATCTCATCAGAGGCTTGAACTTGGAAGGGCCTCACTGGTCTGAATTAATTTTCTCTCTCCGGTTTGATACCTCGGTGGATTTGGTAGGAGGAAAGCTCAGTTCTTCATTCTCAATCTTAAATTTGTCAAAGTTTTGTTACTAAATGCTGCTTAACTAAAAGGTATCTCTCACTATTGCACTTTCCTTTGAAAGTTTTGTGCTTTCTGTGAAAAGCATCTTTCATTACATTCACAAACATCAATGTGACTGATTGGAATTTTTATGTGATAGATTAAGGGAACATAGATCATCATTGTGAAATAAAAAAAAAATAATAATACATGGTCTTCAAAATTAGAAATTCTTTTCCATTTGGGATTGCCCTGAACGGCTGAAGAAAAGCGCTCCCAAACATGATGCTGCCACTACCATGTCTCAAAGTGGCGACGGAGTTCTTGTTAACACGCAGTGTTAGTTTCTCACCACATGGAGCGTGTTGCATGTTGGCTGAAAAGTTGGATTTTAATCTCAACTAACCAGATGACTTTCTTTCACGTGTTTCCCATGTTCCCTTCACAGTAAACGGGAGAAAATGTTAAAAACTTCTAGAGGCAGAAATACTTGGGCAAGGCACTATAGAGGCCGAAGGTGCAGAGAGATCTATGATGGCCAAAATCATAAATTGAACCTTCAACCATAATTGTTTAATTTAAGAAGGTATTTATTATGCTTCCATGTATTTGTGAAATTCTTTAAAAGCTACTCTTGCAAGAAAAATAAATGAACAAAACAGATTTTTTTAAAAAATCTTATTTTAAAGCAGAATGTGTTTCTCTTGCGTTGATGTTTTTAACTTTCCTGCGACCTGTGTAGAATCGGCCATTAAAAACTTCGACCACTCAGTCAACAATGGCAGTGTTAAACAAAACACCCTGTTAAACATTTGCTTTGAAGTCTAAGTCATTTTTTTAACATATTAAAGACAGTCACCTTCAGCATCTCATGTATCAGTCTATCTCTACTGTTCTCTATATATTTTGGTGTGTATATGTTTGCTTTTTTAATGAGTGACAGGCACGAAGGAGCAGAATGCTAGTAAGCTGACGAGCTCAGCTTACTAGCATCACCCTGTATGATTAATACTTCCACAGTGAATACCGTGTTTCAGGCTTTTCTGTCTCTGCATGGGTCCTTCACACACAGACACACCCTTTCTCTCAAGCTCTCAGCTTCCTCGTTGCTTCCACTTCCCGCTTTTCCTCCCACTGTCCCTCGGCACACGCCCCCGCACCGTGACAGATGTGTGCTGAACAGACCACATACATGGAGGGTGTCACCTTACCCCCTCTGGAACTAAAGGGCTAATTTGCCACATTTAGGAGGCTGCCATCTTTTGTTCTGTGAGGATAAGAGTTGATTGGGACAGAGACTCGGAGAAGATCTGGTTGCTCGGATTCTGTGTTTTCTCGGTTTTTATGTGTTTGTTTGAATGCAACACAGATTCTTTTGGGAATCCAGTTGAAGTATTTTTGTTTTAACTACCTATCAATGTGGTCATTTTGGTGTTCTTCTAACATGACCCTCCTTTCATAGGGGATTTCCATTAGAAAACTTCAGGGGAGTTACCCTGTAATAACTACTAATAACATGCTATTTGTCAGTGTTTCCAAATGTCTTATTATTCTACCCTCAGCATATACCACTTTGCTGTGACAACTGGGTTCTGTAATGCAATAAGGGGATTTTTAAGATAAAATTAATGGGGAGCACATTCTGTTGTTTAAGAAGAGAGGTGTGGTGTAATTACAAGAGTAAAGAATGTTTTCAGCATGTCAGCTCATCTGTTGCCGTTTTAACAGGTGAAATCTAAATATGGTTCAGCAGCATTCAAAAGTAACCACCAATCATAAAATAATTTTAGTTTGCAGTTCTTATTGATCTCTCAAGTTAAAAAAAAAATTGCAGACGTAAGAAAACGAAACAAAAGCGGTTTTAGAGCCTCAGCTCTTGTTGTGGTCCAGCATGTGGATGAAGTACCTGGGAAGGGCTCGTTTTGCATAAATTCCTGCATGTGATCATTTTGATTTTTCTGGCCAATCAAGCACAGCAACACATTGGCCATTGGCGTCTTTGGCAGAGTGGGCAGGTGCCGAGTCCTGCTGGAAAATAAAATCAGTGTCTCTGTCAAGCTTGTCAGCTGAGGGGAGCATAACTTCACTTTATTGAGATGCACTTATAACAGTAATATTTTTCTTACAAGAGATGAATTGAGTGGTGATAAATGAGCAGCGCCATGATGATTGATAAGGTGGTTTGTGCTGTCAATATTCCCATGTGCAGTCGGAAAATTACAAATTACACTCTTATTTTGTGTGTGAGAATCCAAAGATAATAGGTTGATGTCATGTTTGGATCAGCTTCAGAAACGGAGAAGCACAGAGAGTGGTATGCATGTTCATCCACATACAGGTCAGGTGAGGTTAAGATTCAAATTTAAGAACGAAGTAAATGGAAAAAAAAATGAAGCCGTCACTGCACAGTCTATAAACTTTACTTTGCAGCTCACAAATTAAGCTTGATATTTCAGCTGGAGTACTCTCACGTCATTCATCTATTTTATTTTCATTGAGATTCTGTGTCGTAAAGGTAGAACCAGTTTCGTGCAGCCTCCTCTTTGTTCGTATTAATGTAAGTATTTGGGACCACCGGTTGAAGTCCCTTTGCCTGCTTGCAGGAATGCCGTCCTTCAGCAGGATAATGGCACTGGGCTGTCCTGTAATTTAGCCTCTGTAACCATTGATCAGCAGGATTTATGTGCCATTACCTCACTCTTCCAGTCAACGCTCGTAATTATGTCTTTGAGATAGAGAGGGGAGTGGGGCTTGGCCTTATATCGGACTCAAATACCTGAATTAGATTTTAACAAACAACCTCTAATGCTCACCTACTTGCAAACTGACAGCAGTGTGAAACAGACTGACCCACCGATGGATAGAAAGCTTTTATCAAACTTCATATACAGAGTCATATGTCATACTTGGAGCCTCTTGCCTCAATCTGTTTCTCCCAGCGTCTCATAAGAAAGTGTGTTCAAAGAAAGGAATTGCCTGACGTTCTGTGCTCTGTACCTGTAAGTGTGTTTCCTTTTAATGAGAAACGGATTTTTCAGTGCGGAGGTTCCTGTAAGCTGCAGCGGGGAGGAACGGGTGACCTAAGAACTGACGGGATCAGAGGTTTATGTACAATTGATTTTTTTTGGTTTGTTTTATGGGTATAATAAACACAAGGCCCTTCTGCGTCCTTTTTGTGTTGCCCAGCGATGCCCTCTCTTGTCCTCTCAGCCCTGCCACTTATGGGGTCAGTTCAATAAAGCTTGACCCAGTAATGCTTTATCCTGGAGGCTAATGCTAATAACAAAAGTTTTAAGTAAGCATCATCAGAGCACTAAAGATGGGCTGATTATTTGCTGTACAGAACTGCCAGCTGAAATTCTGAACAGCTATTTACATTTTTTGGGACTCAAATGCAAGTGTATATAACAAATTGTGCTGTGTGCACAATTTGTTTTTCAGTTTTCTCCAAAACATGTATAAGAAAAAGATAACAAATTATGGGGGTTATTTCTCCTCGTTTTAAAAGAGCATTTTTTTCTAAAGCTGACTAAAATATAATGGATGTGAAACCAGAATTGTTCTCTGTGGTAATACCTTGAATGTCTGAAATGCATTTCAGAGAAATACTATAAAAAAAATATATTTTTTAATCATTTCATTTTATCCTTATCAACCTGACATTCATGAACATAACAGCCGATCTTGGTCATAGAAGGCTGCATTTATGTCAATATTAAGACTTGATCACATTTTCATTTCAGACCATAAACTCTATAGGAACTTGTCTAAAAATAGATTTCGTGACAAATGTCTCACTGTGAACAAGTTTAAATACAGTTAGCAGGGTTTTTACAGTCCAAGCACTTCATGTTTGTACTGATACATGGAAAGGGGGGAAAAAAATAAAACTGAATTTTTAAATATTTGCTGCCTTTTGCTCAGGTTGGCATTGTGAATTAGAACTAGTAATCACTAATTAGATAAATAAAAGCAAACATATCTTCAAAATAATTTTATTTGTGAGATTTCTTTTTAGTAGACTTACACTAAGAAAAATCCAGGTCAAGGCTTCAAAATTGGTGTGAAATTCCATGTTATATACGGAACATGTTTAATAATCATTTGCTCGTTTTTCCAGTAATGAGTTAATTTATTGAACTCTGGAACAAGCCAGGACCTGCATCTCTAAGTTGTATATATTTTTTTGTTGATGTGTGTTATTTCTGTGTGTTATTTTTGTGTTCGCCATCTTCACATTTCATTGATATCGGAGGTGTTTCTTACCGTACATGCTTGTGAAATTATGCACCAACTTTACTCGTCTTACCTTGGGGAGCAGTGTGTACTTTGCCAGTCGGAGCCTGTTAAAGAAATCACTCTGATTCTGTGAACGTGTGTGAGAAAGAGCAGGAGAGTAAGTGATTGTGTAAGTTTTGTTTACCTTCAGTGGGCAGATTTCAAACGGCATCTGGCGAGCTTTTGAGAAAGAGCTCCTCCAAGTAAGCCCCCCCCCCACCCCCCCGCCAGCCCCTCAGGTTTTTCGCTCCCCTACTTGTCGGTGTTCGAATACACATGCAGACGACCGCTTCCCTCCTCCCCTCTTCTCTCGACATGTAGGCATTTCCATAACAGAAAAAAAAAAAAAAAAAAGAATATTTTTAATTTGCCCGCTTTCCATAATCTTCCAACATATGGTTTTAAACGATTTCGATGCAAATGCATGCGCTAATTATTTGCAGACGAGCCTTGTAGAGGCCAGCCATTGAAGTGGAATAAAAGCAAATTTGCAATCACCTTAAATTTTGCTAACCATTTACTGTTAAGTAAACTTTGCGAAGTAATTTAATTACCTTGGACTGCTGGCGGAGCATTTTGGGCGGCGGTGGAAAGGGAAGCAGAAAGGTAAAGAATGCAGATCTTTGGTGAAGGAAACGGAATAAAGAAAACTCAGTAGAGATTGTATTTTTGAATTCATGTGGCATTATTGCTGGGTAATCTTTGTGAGGGAAGAGCTGTAAATATTTTAGCAGGCTGTCTTGTGAAATCATGTTTTCATAGAATCATGCCATCTCCTCCATTTTGTAAATGTTTCTGCAGGGATTTAATGGATGTGGCAGCTCAATTGGCCTTGAATTAGACATAAATGGATTACAGCGGCGCTGACCTGCACTTTGCTTCATGATTTGGAGTAATTTCTGCTCTCTGACACACTATTCTTCATGTTAAGGCCAGCGCTGTGCAATTATGCCTGGAATGTAATCGCATCTTTACCTATTACAGAAGTGTTGGTTGTTAATCATGATTGGTGGTCTGTGAATTTATGCAGGGTGAGACTGCTCCTTGTGGCACCCTGAGCACACAAGTCTCATCTTTTACAAGGAGTACTTTACCTCCCAAGTAGCGCTAACCTCTGACAGGAGGAGACACTTTAACATCAAAGGAAAAACTGGCCTCTACATAAATTTTAAAGTGATTACAGGCGTAGAGTAGAAAAGACACACTTTGACAAGACATGTTAACTGTTAACAACTGTGTTTTAGCCCTTTTTTTTAAATGTAATTGTTAAAAGAGGTAACTCGTGTTGAAGACTGACCTCTCCTCTACCCTAAACTGAATACGAAAATTGAAAATGTCCTTTATAGTGCTTGTATTTATTCAATGTACTGGGATTTTATTACATTGTGAGGCATCGTTTTAAAATTAAATGCGTTTCTAAGCAAATATTAAGTTTAATTTAATTCAGTTTGTCTCATTTCAAAAATAATTCACTAATCCAAAAGGAAAATTCAATTCAGCTGCTCAAATTAGGAGTAATTTGTAAGGCACATAAGAGGTAAGGCTGCACATATTAGTCAAAAGCTGGTACTCTGACACCCTGCAAACGAAATGGAAATATTGTCAAGTAGTTAAGTAGCTTGATTATATGGCTGTTTGTGATGTTCCACAAAAAGCATATATACAGACAAAGAAAATATGTATTAAATATAAATATTATGTTATTGTCATTCTTATAAATGTGACAATCTGGGATGGCAACTAAGCATGTAGAAGTATTTAAAATATAACATTAAGTTCGCTCACCAGCTTTGAAATCATATTTCGGTCTAATCTTTGGTGAAGGAAACAAAACAAAAACGTTTTTTCTTTCTTTAACAATATCTAAAGTATGTAAATGAAAACACGCGTTAGTAATTAAAAATGGACAGTCTCAAATAAACATTCTCTTTGCTATATTGCCATCAAAATAGGTAAAAATAGCCATGAATGTGGACTTTTAAACATCAGTGTGTTTTTGTAATGAGTTAGCCAAGCATAAATACTAATGACAAACAGAGTTAGCCTTGATCTGCCAAACTTTAGTTCGTCTGCCTCCCATTTCTCTGCAGAAGAGATAGAAAAGGGAAAGCAATATGTCTTTCATTCATTTTGTAGTTAACTGCTAAATGTTTACCCCTACCCCAAAAATCTGTGATGTTCTAAAAAATAATAATGAAACATTATTTAAATCCAGATGGTCAGTCTTGCGGCGCCTTTTAAGGCCTTTTTGTCCTGTTTTTATTTTTAATCCCTTGCACTCAGTAGTACAGCATGGAGAAAAACGTGGACGTCCCATGCTGTTTTGGAAGCGTTGTGGTTACCCTGCATCAACAGGCTGCAAACATGCTGGTTAGGTCCTTGAAGCCTTGCATGATCAAGAAAAATCTCTGACTTTGCTGCTAGTTTCTTCATCTTTATCAACTCCTGTGGGGGGTATGTGTGGTACACACACACACACAAGTGCTTGCTGCGTAACGTTTGTGTGCATCGTAGGTGAACGGATTATGCACTTGTGTGTTTCTGTGTGTTGCCGTCACGGGTTCGGTTGGTTCAATAACAAGCTCACCCACTGATTTCAATTAAAAATTTAACTGTGACAGAAGTTTCCATGCATAAGGCAGCCTTTTGCTATCATATATAACCAACTGTCATTTCAAAGAAGTTAATACTTCTCTAAAAGTTTTTTTTTTTCAGTCCCTCCCCCCCCCCTTTTTTTTTTTTTTTTTCTTTCTTTCTCATCAATATGTCTCGGTGGTAAAGTTGAAACGGCGTCTCCCCTCTTTTCACACCAGGAAGGCAAAGGCTGGAATGGATTTGAAGTAATAAAAACCCCTTTGTTTTAGTTTGTATTGGACCATTCATCATCACTTTATTTAATACGAGGCTGTAATTGTGCCATCCCCAGCCATCACTAATGGCTGTGTTCGTCTGTGTTTGCTTTGTTGATGGAAATGAATGAAATTAGGATAAACAACCGCAGAGTCGCGTGTAATCAAGCCCTGATTAATGCACCAGCATTTCAGCGCCGTTTCTCATTCCACAACACCTGATATCTTTCCCATAAACAAATTGTGTTTGTCTAAATGAAGAAATTAAATGACGCATTTGATGAGTTTATGATTGACCCGGTCCGGCTCGTGGCTCATTACTCTCTGTCTTTGAGGCCAAGAGGTATGTTACTAATGCTCTGTCACTTCCCACACGAGGATTTATCACCACTGCTGATTAATGGCAGCCAAACAGCATTTTAATAATTTTATGATTGTGGTTTCTGGCAGCCAGAGGGAAAGATCTCCAGCGAGGCAGAGAGAGAGAGAGAGAGAGAGAGAGAGAGAGAGAGAGAGAGAAGAAGAAGATAGAGGCTAACAGGAGGGAGGAAAGGGTGGGGGTGCAGAGGAATAAGGTCCAAAAGAGGGAGAGAAAACGACAGAAAAGTGTTCATTGCAGATTAAATGTTTCATTGCTGGGGAGGCTATGCAGACAGCGGCTTGATTGCGCGCCGCATGAACATCCCCATGAATCTTCCTTTTGCACTTGAAAAAGTGTTTTACACACATGTTTAAAGAATTTCTTCCCACTCATTATTATGTTTATTTTGCAATTGGAAAGCAACAAATTGGCTGCAAATCTGCATAAAATGCTCAAAGGGGATTGACATGTGGAGCTGGATGAAGGATTGGAGCTAAATTGTGGGTTCAAGAAGGGTCTCGGTCAAATAAAGATTATATGATGAGTCGATGTTTCTGCAATGTGATGAAATAAATAAAGTCGGCCCCAGTAGACATTGGAGATGCACAGATGGTTGTTTTAATTAATGTTTAAGTTCAGATGTGTAACTAATATAACGACGTTAACCGAAACGGTCATGTTGCCTTGCTTGACACTGGACAGATTTAGCAACTAGTTCTGCTTTGTCTTGCTTAATGATGCGCTATAATTTCAATTTATTTGACTTACTTTCGGGAAGGTCTTTTTTTTTTTTTTTTTTTTATCCCTAAAACAATGGAGAGCCATTCTCATCAATGTAAATGAAGCATACTACAAAATGTGTTGAATACAACATGCTAAACATTTAAATTAAATGTATGGTTTAAACATTTTTGAGCATTTTAGCCCTATTTCATCAAAAATACTCAACTGTCACGAGAAATAAACTGGCAACATTTGGTAAAGTACACAAAGTAAAAGGAGATTTAGGACCAAATGGTGACAAGAAGTCACAAAATGTTGCTGCCATTAAAAGACAGTGTTTGATTTTGTCAAAATCAAAAATGTAAATCTTTTGAATGAAGTTCTTGATATAAACTTTTTTTTTAAGGTTTTATCGGCTCTAGTGGCCTTTATTTGACAGTTAATTGACAGTAAATTGTATTGACAGTAATTGACAGTAGAGAGTTATGAGATAAGGGGAAGACGTGCGGCAAAGGTTACCAGACTGGGAATCGAACCAGCGACAGTCGCGTTCATGACTAAGGCCTCCATATGTGCTTAACCCCTGAACCACCACTGCACAACCCAGTGCTGTGGTCTGTTGTGTTTTTTAAGGACTGTTTTTACCTTGGGAAATATTTATACTTTTTACTTAAAAAAGGTTGTAGTATAATAATTAGCCATACATTGAGTTAACTTTACCGAAAATAATCGTCTTAAGCTAGTCTTGTGTCTTTGTTGTTTTTAGTCTTTAAAAAAAGAGCTGAATGTCCCTGATCATCAAAGATTGTGAAATTGAAAACCTGTTTATCCATTTGGCGTAATTTCAATACATTTCAGATCTCAAATGTAAACAGATTTGTCTTTGTAGCCTTATTTTTTTTTTTTTTTTGTTAATTGATGTGCGAGCTTATGCGAGTGCTTGTGCCTAATTTGTGTTTAACCTCATAGTTGTATAGAGTTAAACTCTTGTTGCCAAAGTACATGTAGTCCTGACTCCCGAGGTTTTGAACAGCACATGTTTTATTCTTGCCACAGTGAATGTTAGTTTGAGTAAGATTTGTGCAGGTCATTTTTCCTCCTACCTCAGAGACACAAGAATAAACGCAGCAGGGCTGATAAACATTTAGACACCTGTCGTCTCCAATCTTACATTCCCAGCCTCAGGAACAGATGGAAGTCATGAGTTGTTTTAAACTTCTAATGGAGTCCTAATTGTGTACAGATTGCAGCGTTACCCGGATCCCCAATAGACACACGCACAGCCAACCACTTATTTCTCTCCTTTTGCCTTCCTAATACACCATTTTATCCCACCCATCTCTCATCATTGTCCTCAGTCTTTAGCCACTCCTCTGGTCTCTGCTTCCTAGTCCCTCGTGCCCTCGCCTAGTACTTTTAGTATTGCATTGCAGTCGCCACTCCAACCTAACAAGCATAGCGGTGTGACTAATGACAGAGACATCCACCCACATTCATTTAAAAAGACAGCGCTGACACATTATTTACAGAAGGCCACACACACACGCACACGCACATTTACAACTGTCAGAGTCGTTCATTTGTCCAAAATGCCACGCCCAATACTTCGTCCACTCTTCCTCCACATCCCACGGCCCAGATCTGGTGGTTCCAGGGGAGGAGTGAAGAGAAATAAACAGTTAATTAATCCACCATTGGCTCAATCGTGCAGATTTATGCCTAATTAGCAAACCAGGCAATAAGGGGCCCCTGGGTACCCCTTGCAGCCAAGGCCCCCATCTACCAAACCAAAACTCCAGTCGTGTGTTTAAGAAGACATAAATATCAGAACGCACACAACTCCTCTTTCATCTCCTCGTGCTGAGGAGAGGGAATTTCTAAGGGAGAATTAATGTTCATTTAATTTTCCTTCTTTCTTCCCCCCATGTATTTGCATTCTTCAGGTATTTCTTGTCTGTGTTTCTCTAACTCACTTTCTTTCTATCTCATATACACAAGGAGAACAGGGGCCTTTTTTCAGGGCTACTACATCTGCAGGACACATGTTCAGTGTGTGTACATTTGGGAGGGTTTCTGCCGACCCGTGAATTAGTGCGTGTTAGCTTAAAAGAAAGATGTCCAGGCTTGTATCTGCTGATGGTGAAAGTATGTTTTTCTTATGTTCTGACCATTATCCCTTGTTACCAAAGGCTAATCTGTCTCCCTCAGTTTGATTCATGTCTTTCTCGAGCCAACGGACAGAGCCGGGGCCGGTCCCGGCTGTGGACTCCAGAGTAAAGATTGATGTGATCAGCTTTGCCCCTACTCGCAGAAAAACGTTTTTGAGCTGTTGTTTAATGAGCACGTTTCAGCTCACCAGAAGCTACCAAAGATGTTCCCAAGTCATTTTTCCAAGTCAAGTGTAAAGTCTTTCAGTGGCAAGTGCAACTTAAATCCTGCCTTTTATCTAAGTTGAAGTCCAAAGTCTAAATCAAGGCTTAGGTCAGTGGTGTTGCCTTAAATCCAAGTAAATATAGATAGATATAGTCTCAAGTCTTTTGCTCCAAGTTAGATGTCAATCCAGTAACAGCCAAATTAAAGTGAAGTCTCATGTCACTGAAGGAAGAGTTCAATTAAATTGTCCAGTTTTTCACCCTACGTTAAGTGGCAAGTCAAAGTCATGCTTGATCCTCTGAGGAGCAATTTCTGCGGATGTTTTAAATCTTTCACGTCATATAAGTTTCAAGTCATTAAGGAACTAGTAGAAGTCAGGTCTCAAGCCTTTGAGAAGTAGGTCAAAGCCACATTTCAATCCTAGTTTTAAACACGCCGGTTTTGACTTGGTCTTTGTCCTCTTGGACCTGCAGGTATGTTCACAACTTGTTCAATAACTACTCTCCGCTAACATTTGTTTGTGATTCGTGTACTCCATCAGAGATGAGTAGAGCGGCCCAACTGAATTGCGTGTGAAGATGTACTACTAAATTTTTAACCTGATGAAGCTATGGATTCATGGGAGACTTTCTCAATCCCACAGGAGCAAAATCTATAATGTCGCGAAAATACAGCCCAACAACAGATGTCTGAGAATTAGTGTAGATGAGGGGGAGTGTAGTGAGGGTTGTCTCCAGATCAGACCTAATCGGTGGCATCAGCTGAAGTGAATAAGCTAGGTGTCACTCCTATTGGCCAAATATGTGGATATGTGATAGAGAGCTGTGGATTAAATCCCTCTGCCGGCATTGTTGGGTCTTCCATGCGCGCTTGGCTTTTCTTCCCTCACTCTTAACACACCGACACATAACAGCACCAGAGCAGTAATGATAAACGTCTAATCCCCGCACACACACACACCATTAAACCCAATGGATTACAGTTTGGGGAATTACAGGAAGGATTTCTCTGTCTTGCTCTTTCCTCTCCTCCTCTGCTTTCAGTGCCCTTGCTTGTCAACAGCCCCACTTGGCCCAGGCTGCCAATCCAAAGCTTTGATGAGGCAGTGTCAGCTATTTGTTTGGCCAAGCACAAATGAATATCTGAATGTGCAGAAGAGAAAGACAGAGAGATGCAGAGACAGAGGAGCTGATGAAGAGGCAGAATGGCCATCCTAATCTGCCACCTTCTTCCTCCTATCCCTCTTTTTGTTGTCTCCTTCACAGGTCTGTCGCTCTCTTCCTGCCTCCATTCTTAAGTCAGTCTCTCGCCCTTTATCTCTTAAGCACAGACTGAGCCAGTGTGGGCTTGCAGATGATTACCAGTGTAATCACTCACATTTTAGATGATCTGATAGGAGAAAAAGCCTACAAATCATCTTAACACCCCCTAAATCCGCTGAACTCCATCTCCCGTAGACGGTGGCCAACAACTACTTTATTTTTGTCCTCAATATCTTCTTTCTTTAACTGTAGGCCAGGAAATTCCCTGTGAAAGCTCAGTTAAAACAATGCCCCAGTAAGCTCATTCTCCCAATATTCACTGCTTATTTCTGTGTAATGTAAGCCCTGGATTTGCCAGTGTAAGAAGATTGATGCACAATATGAGTACAAGTGGGGTTGATGTAGCTAACTTTGTGCTAAGTGGTGCTTTCTGCGTCTTAGGGTGGGTTGCTGATCAGTCACAAGGATCAGCAAAAACGGATCAACTTAAGTGTTGTTTTGCTTTCGAATGGGTCAAGTGATGGTTTAAGAGTAAATCGAATCTTCAACTCACATAACAAGCAACATTTTAACAAGGTTCAGTAGTTTTAACTTCACAATGAACACTCCTCCAATTGAATGTTGTGACATTGTTGCATAATGTCTCACTTTTACTTGTGTTTAAATAGATTCGATTTTATATAAACCGGACTTGTTTTCTTTCTTTGTACTCCACCTTTAGTCCCGTCTCTATAAGCTAAACTCGAACCAAAATGTACAAACATGATTATCGTCACATAGAAGAGCAGAAGGCTTATTTTAATCGCTGCAGTTGAAGACAAATCAGATTAAACACAACAGCCACTGAAAAAAGTGTAGTAAGTAAACAAAATTTTTTTTTACAGAAAACTGTAAAATCGGAGTCTTTCTTGAGATTTAGGAAGATCGTGGGTTTTAAAATCTAAATTATTCCTTCTGGGTAATCCCTCCTTTTCCAATAGATGCAGAAATATCATCAGACCTGAATGCTTTTAAGAGTGTTTCATCGACATTGTGGTGATCTTGATAATTGCAGATTTATGCTCTGCGTGTCTGTCCTGTAACAATGTTTCGGTCCTGAATATGTAGAAAATCTTGCAGCTCGGATGTTGGTAAATATTTTGGTTTGGTTCGAAATTGTGATTATATCTTTATGACACCATTGGCTCCTGGCCCAGCCATGTATTTTGAGCAGAAGATGACTGTGGATAAATTTATTGTGTATGATACTTCATTTCTAGATTTAAATGTAATCTTTAAGCCTTTTCTCATTTTACTACACAAATCTACGTTTAGTCTGTTGAGCAGCTGCACTACAAACATATTCTATATATAGGTTACCAACAGAATAGTTCTACAAATGTTTGGCAGATTTGGTTACACAAGACTTTCTTATCTTCTTACAACACAGCTTCTTATGATCTATTTGAGGTTCTGTCGTTTTGGGCTTTATTCACACAGCAGGTGAATTTGACCCAAATCCACTTTTTTTGTCCATATGCAATTATGTCCAACTTTTTCATGACAGACTTAACAACCCAATTCCAATCTTTCCACCACAACAGAAATCTGACTTACTTCCATATGAGGTACTAATTTTAATACGTATCTGATCATTTTCAGATCATCTTGATCTGTTTCTGGACATGAACACAAATCCACAAGCGGTAAAAACCCAAAACTAAGTGTAGAAATCTGAGCAAGCTGAGAACACAGTGTAATTGTTATCCTAATTGAGTTCAAATAAAAAAAAATTAAAGGTCATCTGAATGTATTTAGTGCTTTAAGACCCATTACCTTTTTAGCATGTGTGATTCAGCTTGGAACTGCTAAATATACTTGAAGGTGTCCCCAAGCATCAGAACTGGAGTCCTAAGAGGCCAGCAGTGAGGCTTGTGGGGCAGAGGAAACAGATTACTTTGGTCTCGGGGCACCAATAGAAGGCCAGATGCAACAGCAGGGGCCCCTTTTCTTTTATTCATTATCCCAGTGGATCTGCCCACAGGTCCACATGAGACCTGCTCACTTTGGACCATGCTCACACTATAAACCAGCTTCATATAAAGCGCTTTCTGCAAAATGATTTATATCGTCAAACAAGAAACACTTGGTGCTTTCACCGTGGGTGATGAGATTTATGGTGGTTAAATGTAGCTACAGTTGTTTTTAATACACCATGAACAAGTATCTTTAATAAATGCATGTGCATCATTTAGCACTGCTGTTTTTCTGTAATGAGGCATATGTGTGCGCGAGTGTATGTGTGTGTGTGTGTGTGTGTGTGTGTACAGGGTGATAATCCTGTCCCCCGTCTGCAAAGCCCCAGTGAAACCCCACTAAGCCACTTCATTCACTTTGATCCAGTTTTGGGGGCCAGTTTAATTTCCCATAATGCCACTGATCAATGATTTCCTTTCAGCGCTGATGTAATTAATGGTTTTAAGCCAATTTTGGGCTCCTATTTGACAGTGTTTTGGGGCTGGAGGGGTGTATTACCAGAGGAGCTTTAAAGAAAGATCAATATCAACTCACTCATAGACTAGCATGAACGTTTCAGCTGCAGAGTGTGTGTGCCTAGAAGCATTTATAGTTGCGCGAGCTTCATCAATTAACATTTACTTTGCCTTTCCTCTCAAACCACAACATTTGGTGCTGTTTGGAAAACTATGAAAATGAACGGTTCCAACAATTAAAGCCGTTCCCTTAACAATTAGACCCCATATGCATAATTCATCAGATTAATTATGGATATGGTATTACCCTATTAAGAAAGGGTTGTTTTATTAATTAACATGATTAAGTAGTTAGCGCTTGTACAGGGTGGCCTGATTGCAAATGGTCAAATAATTAATACAGGCTTTCATTATTGTTGTCAGTGATCCTCAAGTGCTGTTTGGTCCCTGGAACAAATGAGTTAAACTTTAATCAAATGGCCAAAACACAGACCTCTGATCCATAGAGCAGACGAACAGCAAAGCCACGCTCCGCACTTCGCTATATCTCATCCTGACGGGCGCACAGAGACACTACCGACTGATATCAGTGTTAAAGGTTGAGTTAATTACTTTGGTTTGTGATGAAGAGGCAAAACATGGTTTGGATATTCAGAGTATATTGAGTTCTCCTCTATTATTGCACCTATAGATCAATAAAAAGTACAAAATCAGTTTTTCTATTGTCTTTCATTTTGATGCAGTTTTCATACATGTGACCTGCGTAAGCAGAAGATAGTTGATGAATGTAGTTTGACCTCGAGCAGTCACAGATGTCAATTATTCAGAAGAGTTGACCAAAGTCTGAGAGTAGAAACTTGTCGGGATATTGAGAAAAACGTTGAACACTGCAAATACTCGCAGCTCCACTTGACTTTCTATTGATTGGTTTTTCTAAAAGCTAGCCATCTAGAATGTAAACTTGTTTAGATATTTCTGTCCCTTTTCAACAGGGAGCCGCCAGCCACACCTGACCAGCAGCCTTCTCTCTCATTTACCTCTCTAGCCTTTAAACTACGTCCTTCCTGCGGGACTGACACACTTGTGTGAAGAGCTCCAGCCTGAAATTACCAGCGAACCATTTGCCAAGTCTGACTAAGTTGTCATTACTTAAAAAGCCTCTGAGTCTTTTCACCCTTTTGAAGTGTGTCAGAACGTAGATGCCAGCACCCTTCAACCTTGTTTGGCTCTTAAGTTACGTGTGTATTTGAGTGCCTCTGTGTGTGCGTGCGTGCGTGTGTGTGTGTGTGTGTGTGGACTTTGCTGTTTCCATTTTGCTGGCCACTCTTTAAAGTTGATCACTGGCCTGTTTGCAGCCAGGGAGGACGGGGGTTGGGGGCATGGCATTGAGTTGTTTCAAATGGAACCAACCTAAGCCTATATGCAAACAAAACCCAGGGAATTAGGGGGAACTAAGCTGGGCTGCTCACAGTAACTCCCCCCGGCCAACGTTGAAGCACAGAAGAAGAGCTGAGTAAAACCGAGGAGGGAGACAGGGGCAGGGCAAGGCTTTCGGTTCTCATGAATGGCCTGTTCTTTTAATTGTGTTAAACAAAGCATCAGGGACTAAGTAATGGGGTTTTAAAGTGAAGCACATTTGGATGAATTGTGTAACGCCCTGTGTGGGTGTGGAGCAGAGAGAGATAGAGACACCAAGGGCGAGTGGGCGGTTATTGTGTGGCAAGAACAAAAGGTAGAAGTTGGCAAACTGAGGCACCCGTCAAAAAAAAAAAAAAAAAAAAAGAAAAAACAAAAAGAAAAAAACCCTGGATCCAAACTGGTCGGCTAATTACTGACATGCATTGTTGAGGTGGGGGGGGAGAAGAAATAAAAAAATCGGATAGAGATTTGTTTTACACTACATCCTCCTCGCGTTTAGTCAGAAGCGAATCCTGTAATTTAAAAAAAAGAAGAAGAAAGCTAAGAAAAAGAAGCAAGCATACAGAGGTAAAAGAGGGGATTGGAGATATAAAGCCATGGGAGTGTAAGAGAACAAAGCGACGCTCGTAATACTTTCTTTATTCTTTCAATCCGAGCTCTCAAACGCCAGCTATGGACTGGTATTTACATTTCTCTGCTGAAGAGTTTTGGGGCAGTGGAATGTTTATGGAACTAAATGAAGAAAATAAATAGGCCTGGAGTGCATTTACACTTGCTGACATGATTCATATTTTTAGGTCGGTTATGAAAGGAACAAGAGCCTCAAAGGTTTCCAAGGTGGTCGGAGTAATGTAGAGGCTGCAGTTAGGAAACGCAGAGGCCGCGATCTTGAGTGGGTTGTAATGCACAGTTATCTTGAGGAATAATTTACAAAGAAAACCGTAGGTGGAGGGAGAAAAGGTAAGACTGAGCACTCAGATTATTAATATCTCTTGTTTTTTTTTTCTTTCTTTCTTTTTTTGCAGAAAGTGCTAACATCTCCTGACATGTTTGCTCTGCATCAGACTTTGGTCTGTCAGTTTTCTCAGTCTTTGCTCCTCTGTTGTATATTGACAAGTGTTTTGGAAAAAGAAATAGCTTGTCATCCACAAACTATGCCGGGATTTTCTTTCTCTCTCTGCTTTTCCACTTTTTTTTTTTTTTTTCTTCTTCTTTTTTCTTTTTTCAAATTACCACGGAGGTTTCATGAGCGTACGCCGGCGATTTGGAGATGAAAGGAACTGAATCAACCCGATTCCTGCCCTGCCACTGAGCCGCTCAAACTCCCTGACAAAGCTGTCAGACTCCATTTTGGCTCCAGCTGACAGAGTAAACTTGCTCTGCCATTTACAATCAACAAGAGGCAGTGCAAAGAGTCCCGCTCCAGCCCGTGTCAGAACCCTCTGACTGTTCCTCTATTCAAAGGCATTGAAAGTGTATTTTTCTCCTCTTTGTCTTTTCTCCCTTTACAGCATTTTGAACATATTCATACCTCATACTTTTAGATTCGGTCTTCTGTGTCTTTTTTCAAGTTTCATCATTTTTTTCCAAGTGAATTAGTTCGATTTTTGTAGCACCAACACACTCAAGCACAGGATGTGTACTATGGTAGAAAAATGGATAATTTTGCCCGTCATTACCAGAGAAAGATCTCGTTGTATCACTTTTGATTAACTTACATTTCGCCTCATTTTCTGCCTTCATGATGCTCCCGACACTCTTTATGAGCTTTAGCATCACTGTCATCTAAATCAATGTGCGTTGAGGGAAATGAGAACTTGTTTGACTTTAAAAACGCATTATTGGTGTGATTAAGCATTATCACCGTATGATAAGGGCGTCTGCAAACATCACAGTTTGACTCATCTTCTTTTTTCTAGCTGATCAGCAGGTTCACGGCTGAGGAATACACTCTCAGGCCTTTTGCTCTTTCTCAAAACTGGTATACTTATAGGTGAAAAAATATATAATTTAGAGCTTTTACATCAGTGAAGCCATTGCCGCAACAATACGTAATCTTGTTTTTTCATGCCTAAGCTCTTCACAGTTTCGTGGTACTTGGCTTGTTAGTTTTTATTGAACGTTGACATCAAATCGACAAACACTGAGAAGCAATAGTAGACCACAACAGGAGATTAGTGTGCTTTACATTTACGAGACTTGTAATCTGACTATGGAGATCATTTAGAAAGCTGTGGTGTTTGGCAGTCAAAGTAGTTTTGGCACAGCCTCGTTTAATATTTATATATTTATTTAACTATGTATAAATTTAATGAGTTCAGATAGATTTTGTTTGCTCAAACAGATATTCGGCACAGATCAACTACATAAATGTAATAAGCATTGTTCTACTGCACCCACACACACAAGGCTGCTTTCAGTGCAGCTGTTTCTGCTCTAACTTTTTGTCTTTACCCTTATGAGGAAATGATTGGCAGCTAATCTTAAAAGAAGAAATCATTTAGTTGTTGCACATTGTCTCCAAGCTTCTCAGCTGAATAATCTGTCTCTACTGCTGCTTAACCTTACCTCAATGTTCCCAGGAGGAGCTATCAAACTTGTTTACAAGTGAAAGTGTAAAGTTCTGCCCTCGATTCACAATTATCTAGCCTTCATAGGTCTTTAAAGCCAAATCAAGAGGTTTGTAGCCATGAAGGTCAACTTTGGTCTTCATGTTCAACCCAATTTCTTCTTCATATAAAGAAAAAAATTTGATTAAAATGACCCGGATCCTTCCAGGAACCACCCAGGCTCAACCCTGCCATGAACTATAATCTGCTAGAACACAAGGGATGCTTGACGAAAACATAATCTTTCCCATCGTGCCCGACAGTCTGTTTGTCAGTGGCGTTGGTGCATTGGACCAAACGAATTTATTAATGAAAACAGAGTTCTACCTCAGTATTCTTCAACTTTACATCACTAGCTCAAGTCATTAGCTGCATGACTGAAACTTGGACACGGTTGTGTCCAAAGGGGTCAAAAAATCCCAAACCAAACTAGTTTTGGCAGTTTACCCTTAAGATGAGGAAAATCCTCATTTTTACCCTTCTGAAAAAGTGTGTCTACTTTGTTGTTGAGTACAGCCAGAATAACGTTTGCTTGGTGAAAGCCATGAAAAGGGCATTAAAAAGCAAATGCTGAATTTGTGTGGCATTTTTCTAAACCTTAGTGTATGTTTCTCATTTTGAATATGTACGCTGCCAAAAGATTCACAATAAATTCAAAGTTTGCACAAAAACTCCTGTTTTTAAAAATAATTTGTTACCTCATGTTGCACTATTAAGAAGTTAATTTATTCATTAAAAGCCTCCAAATTAACCTAAAATTAATAGGTAAGTGTGTAATTCTTGCTAGCACTGTAGGCAGTCAGTAGTTTTCTGGTGACTGCAGCACTTCCCTCTCACGAATCCCTGTTGATATTTTTGTACCGACGTGTCAAAGAAACAAAATAAGAATCTCGTGTCCAAGAGGACATACAAAGGACAAGAGACAAACATGAGAGAGGGAGAAGGTGAGGAAGGATGCTTGTTCTCTCAGAGAGTGGTGCTCCTGGTGTGAGAGAGGAAGAGTCTCCTTCTCTTGCTGAGCTTTTCATGTCGAAATACCCGGGAGAGCACAAAAGAAAGAGATACACAGAGGTGAGATGGTGCCATGAGGTGTTTATCAGGAGCTTTTAAGCTTTGACCCAGCTTCACCACCAGTCTGTGAAACGGAGCTGCAACTGCAAGGCCTATAATTGGCAAGTAACTATTCCAGCTGATAAATCTACTACTAAATAATAAGAGATTCACATTTCAAAGTATTCTGGACAATTTTGATGTTATTTCTACAGCTTTCCTGCTGTAAACAGTCATCAGTTGTTCAAACTGTTTGAGAGAGCAGTCGTAGTAGGACGTGGTTTTGCTTTTGTTTCAAAACAAAGTCAGAGTAATTTCAGAGTTTACTTTTCAAACTGGCTTTAGCGCCTATTATTAACAGTTAGCATGCAAATGTAAATGCAGTTTACGAGACAAAATGATACATAATGTTTTGATTGTGAGAACCAGATAAGATTTTGGTTAAGATTAAGAATCTTTGCAATGGCATGAAAAAATTTTTCATTTTTTCATGCCAGGAAAAAATGAAAAATTCCCAATAAAATAGAATACAACTTTTAAATAGCATGAAACATTTTTATGGAATCTCTTGTCAGTGTAGAATTATCCATTTAAAGTTTGTCTCTTGAATTAATTTAGGTTTCATGCAAGAAACCTAAATAAAATGTCTTTATATAAACTGACATATTTTTTTTTTTTTATATAGACGTGCTTTGCTCCGAAACAGATGTTGACTTTGGCATCATTGGCAGCTAACAGTTGCGTCTCACTGTACTTTGTAGCTTAACTGTCAGTATAGCGAGGTTTATGTTTTTTGGTGGTTTATTGGAAGCGAGCAATTTTAACTTGGTTGGACCAGGCTGGCGTCTTCAGCAGTTGGTGGCAGTCAGCTCCACAAATAATAAGAGCAGAAAATATTCATGCCAAGATAAAGATCTCAATTCTTATTGGTTAATAATTTAAAAACCAAAGTTAAGCGACCTGCACAGGTTTTAAATTGCAAAAGCTATCTTTGCTATATGACATTTAGCCTTTCTGTCATGTTCTGGAGATTTTATTCCCTCTCTCACAGTTTGAATACATTTCATACGTGTCTTATCATATAATTGAGACAACAGTTTCCTTATAGGTAGATTCTTGACTCTGATGTACTTCTTTGGATACCATTTGAAAACATGTCACTAATGCAGGACCTAACAGACTTTAAGTCTCTTTTCTCAGTAACAGCATCCACACTGAAGAGCTATGAGGTCAGCCTGACCTGGCTGCTCTCACTGTGGTGCATTCAGTGACCTGAACATGATCAGATGTGTGTTTTTAACTTGTTGGTCAAACTGAAGCCTGTCTGATCGCGGTCAACGGTCAATTTCTTGGTGCAACTCTGCAAATAATAATTGTACAATAATAATTTATTACTATATATATATCCATATATATCTATATATATATAGAGATATATACATATCTATATATATAGATATATATATAGTAGACAAAGTTAATGAAAAGATTTTATTTGTGATTTTAAACTGCGACACACACATATAATAGGTTGCCTAACCTTTATCAAACTAACTTGACTGCAGAGTTTTTGAAGCTCTACCTGAGATCTGATTGATGCTTAAGAGGAGGTTTTAGTCTGCCTTTGTGCACCTTGCACCACGGTTACTTTCATTGCTTTGAAGTGGAATAAAAATTTCAAAACCTCGTTTCCATGTTAGACACTAAAACGGCTCCCTCACCATTACAAAGAGCAAATTCCTCTCCCAGATTCGTTTATTCTGCCGTTGCTCCACCCAGCCAGAGTTGTCGTCCTGGCCGGACTCAGCATGGTCCGGTTCAGCTCGGAACGAGCGGGCGAGTCCTTAATCTCTGTGCCGGCATGTTAATTTTCAAGTCAAAGGGGCAGCTCCCTTTTCATCACGGCGGAGGCTGTGGAATATTCAGCACGCTGCAGATGTTCATGAATAATGTCTGTGGCCAAACCCCTGGCTGATGGGGGTGGGAGGCGCAGAAGAGGAGGGAGGAGAGAGAGAGAGGTGAGGGGGATGAGTAAGAGAGGGGGGAGGTAGCGGGGCCAGATGAATTACACGTAGGGGGGATCTGACAGGCGGCGTGAAGCTTTGTGATCATTCCAAAGTTCTAATAATCTCTCTCACCTTCTCCATCTCCCCAGTAATGAAAGAGAATAGGTGATTGCACCCCAGGCTATGTTCCCCCACGTAATGACTCCTCCAAAGGCACAGAGCCGCCAAGGAAAAATGAACTTTGAAATAGTGGCGAATTGGCTCTGACAGAGTGATAGACCATGACACAGATTCTGTAGCAAAACAGACGTAGTGCTAATTGATTATCAATATTTTAAGCAAAGTGATGAAAATAAGCATTAAGAGATGAGAAAGAGGGAAGAGATAAGGTAGCGCAGTGCACTGCCTTCAGCGGGGGCTGTCATTTGTCCAAATCTCCCTCAGTCTTTTTTTCCCCCCCTTGCATTCAGGCTCCCCCCCCTTTCATCCCGCTCCTCACCACACACATGCCTTGTTGTTTCTATGGGTTTTGTTCATCCGCTTTCATAATCTGGTACAGTAGCTTTAATGGTCCAAAATATAGATTAACTTATTAGGATTGGGCAATGTGGCTTAAAAGTACAATCTCTAATTTTTTAATGGAAATTGGATCTGGTGAGAAACTTCCTTTTCTAAAAAAAGAAATGATAAATGACAGGAAATATTTTTTAAAAGTGTGTTTTATGTCAGTCAACCCGTCTGAGAGTTGTGCTATTGTGTTAAAAGGTTGTTTCCATTAACTAATAAGTTTTAGCATTTAAACTAATACCAAAGTATAACTTCACAACATGTAAACACAAGGAGAGCATTAATGGGGAACATGTTTAAAATTTCCCAAAGATGTCATCTTTAAAAACCAAAAAATATAACTGATAAAATCAATTTATCACCCAGTCCTGAAAGTTATGTTAATTTTATAGTGGTTTGCTCTGTTACGTTTACCTGCAGTTCATGGTTGACTGCACCATATCAGGGCTGTAGCAATTATGTTGCCACTTCAACTTTAGTCTTTAGAAGGACAATAATCTCTAACTACAGTGTTAGCCTAACCCAACATGGGTTACTCACCTCCACATGGGTACATTTATGAAGTGGAGAGTGAATTTGATCAAGTAACAAAGGCGCTCAAGCTTCCAGATGTCGAAGTCAGTAGAAGTAGAAGAAGAAGAAGAAGTGAATAACAATGTGGCATTACAGGCCTGATTTAAAGCTGCTAGCACAGAGCAACAAACTTTCTCGATAGGAAATAGAGAGTGAGCTAAACTGGCCTTGATGCCAAAGCTGTTTTTCAGTAAGCAGTGGCTATTTTAGCAAGTAAGCAGACAGTATTGAGTATCTTAAATATTCTCTGTTCTGCCCTTTGCAGCATTCGCTGACTTTTTAGCAGCATGGAAAAATTGTTTTTTTTCTATTTTATATCTCTTGTGGAGAGATCTAATCTCTCATTACCTGGATGAATTACCTGGCAAATCATGAGAGCTGCCATCGACAGAAATTAAGCATAATATAACGTTTTGAGAAAATGAAGTGATGTAATTATAGCTGCAGAATATTTACGACCTTATTCTATTAAAACTGCTTCACAACCTGAGAAATAAACTGATGTTCATTTCTGATGTTTATCTCTTCCTATTTAATCAGGAAGTGATGGATTGGGAAGGGATCGCTATGAAGTGGTGGTAAAAATTTAGACATATTGTCTGTTCTGTTTTTGTTGGGGTGATTACATTATTAAAAAACTGTAGGGGGGGTCGTTTGTTTTTTTTTTATACAAGAATACAAAATTTACATTAAAGCGTGTTCAGAAACAAGTGGCTGGTAAAATTTTGGAGTGAGTGATTCTTACAGCTTTTGTTTTATCAATTGCAATGCCTGGAGAAAAAAAAAAAAAGGATTTTCACCCCGAATCTTACTAATATTCATCATATCGACACCAACCATTGGAGCAGTTTAAACCAGGACCACCAAGTTCGTGTCTATGCGCGGTTGTTTCTGTAATGTCAGTTGTGCTTGGCCCCGCTGACACCGCCGGGGTCCCGGCGCTCCAGCCTTTCTTTTCCAATTGGCCGCCCTTTTGAACCCCCTAGTGTCCGCGCGGCGAGTAGCGGCCCTCGTTTTACCTTTCATGTGCGGGGGTCCAGAGAGATTTAAGCCCCATTTGCAGCGACTGCCGCCTCAGCGAAAGACATGAGACGCACTCTAGGTGGTGTGCCATTACAATGGCATCCAACAGGCTTTCAACTTGGGAATCAGAGCCTATTCTCTGCTATTCAACAACACGCTCAAGTGCATTCATACTTGAACAACTGAACAGATACAACTCACACATTCACGAGACACCTCTAATCTACAACACAACCTCCTTATCTTTCGGTTTCTATGTTCATCCCTGTTTTTCTAATACTAAAGAAGCAATTTTTACAATTCATGAACTCAGAACTGCCTTCAGATTTAAACAGTAATAATGTCATAGGCATTATTAGTTACTATTCTGCATTTACTGTACTTGGACAGCAAAAAGACAGCTTTTCTCGTTTCTACCTCGATTGGCTTTCCTATTACTTTAGTTCAAGTGCAGTCTGTGTTCAATTTGCAGAGGCTCTTATTCAAAGCAAGAGTTTTAATATGCACACATGCAGAATTACTGCAGTCCAGCCGGTTGATATTAGCTCTCTGTTAGCTAATAAATAACTTAAATTTAAATGCATTTTATTTTTGTTTTAACATGTGTAATCCTGAGTCAGAAACCTTATTTCTGTAGCCCAGTTTTGTTCCAAACCCAACAGTAAACTATAACCCAGTTGTACAGAACCAGATATTGTTGGGGAATACATCAAATGCCTTGTGTTTGCTTATTTTCACATAATATATGGAAAGTATGGAATATATATAGTAAGAAATAATAGAGAGAAATATTTCAGTAGTATATCAGTTGTCTTGTGAAAATGTGAATGTAAAAAAATCCAACATAATGTGGATTTTTTTTTTAGTGTGCATCAGTCTTCTTGTATTTTCAGCAAGATAATAGATAAATAAAATCCCAAGTGGAAACAATTGTCTTAAAAAGTGTATTTAGAATTTTTGTACAGCTGATTTGAATACTAGAAAACCAATCGCATTGGTTGATGTACTTCCTGAATCTTTCTGATAGCGAACAACACAAATATGCTTCTTCTATCAGACGTTTTCTGGTTGCTTGACTGGCAGGTTTTCCATCTGATTTTTCACATCAATACGGTGCAGTTCACACCTTGTTTTTCTCCACAAATTTCTTCTATCTGGAAGAGTTGCTATTATGTAATAGTGTGACAATTTAAAGGTTAAAGGAGAGAAAAATAAAAGGTGGAGGAAAACAAAGTACACCAGAGAACATAAAAGAAACAAGAAAACTACATAGGCATTAGGAGGAGATAGTAGATTTTAGAGATATGAAAGACTTGAACTTGAGGTTGAGATGTCATACAAAGGCCCCAGGATACTTAATATTTTACTGTGTGATCCCTGCATTATAGATTTTTTCTGATTGCCCTCTCGTGACCTTTTTGATGCTCATACACAATGCCGATAGGAAAGTTTCCGTCTACAGAACTTTAGTGTTTATGCAAAATGGATGCTTAGACTTTCAGCAAACCAACAAAACTAAAACTGCCATTTTAAACCTAAGAAATAACAGGAAATCTTCTAATATTCAGAAAGAGAACATGTTTGATTTAGAAGTGGTTTTTCTATGCTGAGAATTTCAAGGTTGAACTTTGGCTTAACTGGCTATTATGGTACAGAAACCATGATTTATAGTTTGTATCGACCTCTACATTATAAGTTCACACTACCCCTTTTTTCGCCTTGGCTTTTCACATTTTGCTAAGGTAGACTTACTAAATTTGATGCCAAAACGACAAGTTCTTTCAGTTACTTAACTTCAGTGTACACCCACAGGTTACTACTTGGTAAAACCCACACAAAACCATGGCAATTTCACAAAGGTGTGTGTACTTTGAGATGCAGTGTAAAGCACTTTGCTTCTGGTGCATCATTGAGTCGAAGACTTGAGTAAAGGTTTAGGAAAAGAACGTAGTTATTGGTAAATCTGTCAGTCTGATTCTGAATAGATCAATTAATCTTTCTGGGGCATAGGCAAGACAAAATGTCTAAAATCCACTGAACAGTTTAGATGCTCTATCTAATTATTACAACATGTCTTGCAAGAAGAGAACGAAATGAAAGAACCTAATGCTCTACATGTTCTACACAGTCAACGGAGTCAGATTCCCTTTCCAAAGAAGAACATTTTCTGAACATACGGATTAGACTGGCCTCATTAAAGCAAGGATCCAAATCCAGGTGGAACATCGCTAACTTGGATTTCAAGTTTCATACTTTCATGTATTAACTTCCACCGTGAACTCTCTTTTAGTTGTTATAGCATGGTTAAAAAAAAAAGAAAGAAAGAAAAGGAAAACTTTTAAGAAAACAATTTTCTTAGAGTTTAATGCAGGACGCTGACTTGAACAAAAGTGAAAATCTTTAGCGGTCAGATGCATACTTAAAATAAAAGAAAAAAAGTGTTGAAAAACCTAAAGTTTATGGATCGAGTTTACATTTTACATGAACATTAAAGCGAACAATTCAAACCGTCCCTATTGCTCCATAGCAGCGCGCAAAGATCAGCACATCGGCGTCTTGCTCCTTCATTCAGACAATAATTAGACTCTGAAGCATCCATTACATCTAAACTGTAGAGGACCTAATTGATGTAGCGCTCAGCATCACAATATAGCCGTGAAAAGAAGAGAGCTTCTCAGACGATTTCAAATGAATAATTGATTGATTTTGTAAGATATCTCTCTCTAATTGTTTAGTTTGTGAATATTTTATGGGTGTCATTAATTCAGCTTTGTGATTGTAGTAAAAGGAAACACGGGGATGAGAATCCCTCAAGTCTCCTGACTGAAAGATGTCTCGGCAGCACAGGAAAGGACTGCAATTTTCTGTCCTCCTTTTAAGAACTTTTGTTTTTATTGATCTAAAATAAATGGCTTTATTAATTATAAATCGACTCCAGGATCTAGAATACCCCTGTTGAATATTATCTTGTCATAATATTCCAGATTAGAATATGCTTTATAGTTGTTAAATCTGTGCAAACTTGTGGTACAGCCGCGAACAGATCCTCATGCACCTGCATGTTAACGCTCATATCTAAAGACAGACTTGTGCTGTGTGCTGTGCCACCCAGTGGATCTTCAGGGTATTACGCCTTTCTTTTCTTTTTTTTTTTTTTATCAATTTTTAACCTAACACCAGCAGTGTCCAAAGGCCCAGTGTCCTGCATGTCTCAGTTCTTTTTCTACTATTACTACTATGGTTCAACGCACTTGAATCGAATGATGGCTCATTTGCAGTACCTCCATCTAACTTTGACCTGCTGAGGAGGAAGCTGGACGATTTGAATCAACTGTGTTGGAGCTAAAACGGACTGGACACCTCTGCGGTACTCCTAAAGTGAAAGCATCGTGTGTGTTTTCGCTTTAGAGACAACACAGCTGGCATCCTCTGAGGAAGTTCTTTATTATACGACCCAGCTGGGGTATCCAAGCCTGTTAAACAATAAAACCCAACTTTTGATTAAAAAAAAGAGTGATAGTAGTATACTGCTCAAATTGGTGTACATTTTGTTGTTTTTCATACAGAGTCATCGGTTTTATACTTACATTTTCTAACTATTATTACATTTTAATGTTTTTAAAGATGCACGAATCAGGCGTTTTCCCTCTGCTGACGCTGATAAACTGGGTTCTTTGGAGATTGAGCTGCCACTGATCATTATGGCTTAGGACAATAGTACCCCAAGAGGTTCTGCATGTCTTTTTGTTTCTTATTGTTGTTGTTTTCTATTATGGTGGTAGGACTTTGTATACAGAAAATGAAGGAATTAGATTATCCTTCATCAAAGCAGATGACCAAACTGCTATCTAGGTTCAACTACCTCAAAAAACACATGCTGCTGGTTGATGTATAGATCTACCTTGAATGGTGTGAGCTCTTAGTTTTAATTCATTTTCATGCATGCATCAAAAAATAGAAACAATTATAGTATTTGATCTGCCAATAACAGATTAGCCCCAATAAATAGAAAAGTAGGTCACTGATTGGTGCATCTCCAACTATTTTCTGTTTTAAGGTTGTACACGTGTGGAATCTGTCTTCTCTCGGTCTGTCTCATCATCCGTCTGTCTCTCTGCTTCGCCTTTCTTATTTCAGACCTGTTTTGTGTCAGTCAGTGCGCGTACCTGTCTGTCCAACAACCCATTGTTTTTTTATGATTCTTTTGTCTCGACTTTTCTTCCTGTCAGGATTGCTTCTCATCAGCGCGTCAACACTTTTGTCTGCCCGAGTTCCAAACTCCTCTGTCTTTTATTTTTGTTTTTTGTTCCTTTATTGTCTTAGAAGCCTCTCTGGTGTTCTGTATTGGTTCGGGGGGCCCGGCTGGCGCTGTTTACTGTAAAGTGCTCAGCTGATTGGAGGGGACAGTTTTCCAATGGCGCCGCGCTGCCTCTAATATTCTGTTTGTCGTCGGGCGCAAGGCTGATTTATCACGCCTCCTCTGTTGCTGACATTCGGATTCACTTTGATTGGCGGTTGGACAGAATGACACCCGCCGCGACAAAGCCCCGCCAGCATTTCTGTGGCTTTTACCATAGCTTCACAATGGCACAGCTGCATAAAAGTGATTTTGAATATCATCAGAAAGTTATTTTTTATCTTAATCTGAACTTGGGTTGTATTGTTTGATTGCTAAGATCAAATGGGATGGTGTCGGACTCTGTCTTCGTGATTGGATTGAATTTACTTTTTTTTTTTTTTGGAACGTTCCTTGAGTCTTTATGTGTTGTGGTGCTATAAAAATGACCTGAATCAAATTAAATGCATTGAATTCAAAAAGTAAAAGTCATATCGTAAATGTGCTCACTGCACAACTAATACGTTGAACGTGCTTGTTTTGCTTGAATTTGATGATTATTATGGTTTTTAACTGATGAAAACCTCGTAATATTTTATATGACCAAAGAAAAAACATATTTTTTGTCAATGATGTGAGCACAAATGCAGCATAGCAGGAGCGGTCTCAGCCTGTGTCTGTGCTGATGTTCAGGAAGAGCAGGTTTCACTACACTGTGATGAGAGACCTTTATTTTGGTCTCGCATCTTCTTCCTGCCAGTAGAAAACATTTTAACCAATTTGCATAATAAACTGAACTTGACTTCACTCTTTGATAACTAAGGAAAAACGTAATGTATTTGATTGACTTGAAATCTGTCTGTCTGACTGGATCAAATTGACATTTATCTTTATAAAGGGGCTCGAGATGACGTCAAGATTAGAAAATCTGGCGACGGTGGTAATATTTGTAAATATTGTGACATAGGAACGATGATAAATGCCAGATTTTCTTTTTTTAGCTGTTTTTTTGGCTGTTCTTCCATCTGTGACTTTTAATAACACTTCAAATATGTCGTCCAACTATTGTTGCATTTCAAGCAGTCCTTTGCGATATGAGTGATACTTTAGCGGCATACTGAACTGAACTGAACTGAATTTTCCTTCGATGCCATACAGGATTTTAAACCACTTAGTGGTGTCTATGAAAATGTGCAGAGAATCCATCTCCTTCATGTAAACATCAACAAGCTTCTGGTGAAATTCTTTTTGGATATTTAACTTTTCTTTTTTCCTGACATTGTATCCGGGTCTGGTGTGTTTTACCACAATTCCGACCCGTATCCTGCTTACTTTTATTGTGAAAGTCCCCAAAACTCTTGAAGCAAGCCTGCTGTGATCCTTTGTACTTGTGGAGCTTTTTTTCTATCGCTTAACCTTTGAATGGTATGCTTGGAAACTTCTATACACGAGACAGCCAGCTTCTTCGATGACCTTTTGTGGTTTACGCTTCGTGTGGAGAGAGTCAGTGACAGTCTTTATCAACTCTCACGTCCAGGAGTCTTTCCCATGAATCTACAAGCTGCACTTTTATTTACTTATTTTTTTATTTGAGTTACTTTGATAAATAGTGCTGTCAATATTATTCAAGATTCCTGAATGTAAGATTTTTATTCACAAACATGTCGGTCTAATCTGCTCGCATTTAGAGATGGACGTCGAGCTGTTCCACCATTTTCTAAGTGCTTTAAGTCGTTTATTGAGCAACAAAGGGAAGCTGTCCTTTGACCTTGCAGCCTGACAATATTAGAACCTCACTCTCTACCTATAGTCACTTACTGTGCCCAATCCGAGGCTTGATCCGGTCCACCTTTACATTAAATAACAAACCCTCCTCGCACACACAAACTCGCACACATATCCCTCCTTAATAACTCTATAACTCACCTAAGCCTTAGATTTAATTGCTTATCTGTTTGTAAACGCATTAACCCCTCTGCTGGATCTGTTTTGCTGCCATCCCGGGGGCCCGACAAGCTCCTCCGACTGCCGTACCTTACATCCAATGAATAGTCCTTCTCTGAGCGGTAATAGGGAATCAGCATCGTAGCAGCAAGCATTGGCGGCGTGTAAGAGATAAATCAGATTGGGGGTCTTGCTTTGCCAGTTTATTGAATCTAAATTGCGTGCGCGCTTGGCCCCCGCCGGCCCTACACGGCCCATCCATCTCCCGACTGATAATGGAGCGGGCCCGATTCCACCTGGTGGGAGCATTATTACATTTCCCCTCTAACGAGACCCGGCTAATCCTGCCAAGGGAGGAGGACGGAAAAAGAGAAAGGAAGAGAATAGGAAAGAACAAGAGAGAAAGAGGAGGAAAACGTTGGTGGAAGAGGTGAGGAAGGAAGGAGAGAGGAGGGGGAGAAAAAAAAAAAAAAACGTCCATCCTGGCAGCCTGCCTCTGCCTCCCACTCTCCCTCTTTTCTTCTCATTCTCACTTTCCTTCTTCTCTGTTGCTGCGCATAAAACATCTTCTAGCGCCATCAGAGCTACATGGCCCCTGGGCCCCTGAGCTGCAATTACACTCATAATCACAATGTGATTTCACTGACGCTCTCCACCTCCTCCCCGCTGATGCCGTCCCCTCGCCTTTCTGCTCTCCACCCCTGCAGCCAAGACTGAACGAAGTCTAAATGAAGTGAAAGGCTTCTCCTCTCGGTAACACCCGGCCGTTTATTATCCGCTTTAATAAAAGTCCATCACAGAATTACCCTACAATGAACTGAAGCCACTCAGTTGCCGAGAAAATATACTTCCAATAAGCGGCCTCTGCTCGCAGACTCAGACGGGTTGCAGTTGTTGATTATTTTCATATACTTTTTTTTTTTTTTTCCCTGTGCTGTTACAGCTGTAGCGTTAACAGGCTTTTCATGATGGTGCAGCAAAGTATGTTGCCTTCATGTTTTTAAAGCAGAGCTCCTTATTGATGTAATTAAATCACATCCCGGGCTCGGCGCTCAGCCTTACTTTCATTGTTTTGAGGGGGCAGGAGCCCCCGTGAGGCAGTGCACTGATGAGAGATGGATAAACAGTTTGATTTGCTGCTATTGCCCCCAGGCACGGTGTACCGGAGAGATGAGCAAGAGAAGGGAAGAGAAAAGCATTTAAAAAAAAAAGAAAGAAAAAAAAAGAAAACGGGCACGGGTGGGATAGGGCAAAAAAAAAAAAATAAAGAAGCAGGGAAGCAAGAACAGGATAAGAGAACCTGTTGGAGGAGGGATGAAGGGATAGAAGGTGGAGGATAAACATGCAGAGAAAAAAAGGCGACAAATCGTTCCTGTTGTTTGTGTACAAATTTGTGTGCACGCAGGCAATGTTTTTTTTTTTTTTTCCTCCTTCTTCTCTCTGTTATTTTTTGCTTGTTTGCCTGTTTCCCTCGCTGTCTTAGCTCTTCCTTCAGCCTGCATGGCCCGTATCTATCTGCCTGTCTCCTCAAATCCTACCCCCCCCACACACACACACACACACCCATACCCCACTCCGCTCTGTCTCTTACCTGCCTCCTGGTAGCCCCGAGCAAGGCGTGAACCAAACAACGAGAAGTTCATTCGCACACACATAAACGTGTCTGTGCATACAAACAAGAAGCGGTTGCAAAGTTGTACAGGATTTTACAAACGGCAATGGTTTTGCTGCGTTTCTTCAAGCCTAGTTTTCTTTTTTGGGTGGTGGGGGGTTACGTTTCTAATGTGCAACCCAGAATTACTGTTCCCTGGAACTTAATTTGCCAGAACCTTTTATTTTTCCTCAGCAATTAGTTCTATCTGTTTCCACCAAGGAGTCCAAACCCAAACGTTTTACCTCTGCTCATGCTCAGAGGTTTCTCTCCTCCTCTTGCAAGGTTGTTGCTGGTTCAGTCCCAATCAGAGGACACGGATCTTTGCCCACCACCAACACATTTACACTCAGTATAAGCTATACAAACTATACAAGCTTATACTGAGTCACTCTAGATCTTAGTAATGATCTTTAAATCAATTTAACCAAACAAGTTTTCTCACCAGTGGCTGTTTTTTATATGGGCAGTTGCCCTGGGTGGCTTGAGAGAGGGGGTGCACAAGCATCAGATAAAAATGTCCCTGTTTGCTTCTAAGAATAGATTATGAGACTACTTTGCATATATTGTGTGGGACTGGTACCCATTTCATCCCACTTCAGAATTTGGATGTTTTCCTGCTTTTTGATTGATTAGCGGGAGATTAAAATAGGGGGCTCGTCCAGCATGCCGCATATGCAAAAAACATTTACCTTTGGACCATTTTTCAAACGTAAAAATTGATCATCTCGGGCAGACGTGATTGATAGGATTTGTATTTTGGAACATAAACACTGTAAACCATGTTAACTTTACCAGTTTTGATTTCTCAAATGTGATTTTGATGAGGAAACAACTCCTTATCACTTCTTATTAAATGCATTCAAAAACGATCTTACTAAGGCATTTGAAAGTAACCACTTTAAAACACTGAAATTTGGCATGAATTAATAAATGTTTGCAAACAAAATGCCAACTATTTCTGTGGGATCTTTTCAAATGATCAGAAAACATAAATTGTGAAGTAGTTTGAAAGAGGAAATGACTGAAATGGAAATGTTGGGAGCTTCCGACCAAGACAATGACAGAAAATACTGTGCAGTTATTGAAAATAAAATCATTTGAGCCTGGTTCCAGCAACGAAAGCATTGAGAGCTGAAAGACATCAGTGACAATCTTCACTGCTACCTGCAGAGGTTCCTGCAGTGGAAAGGCACCTTAATTTGGGCGCCCAGTAATTCTCAGTGCTTTGCTCCCAAACACATTCACCCTTCACCGCTCAGAGGAGACGGAGGAGTGTTCAATCATCCGTGTAGAGTCATTGTTGGTAAAGATGCGGAACCTCCAGACTTAACCAGCCGTATCAGCCCTGTGACGGCTTCTTTGTCTCCACCAATTACCGAACAAAAGCGGCCGTTCGGCCGTCGGCCTCCTGCATCCAGACATTTTCGTGTACGGCTATTTGTACTTGTAGCACAAACTCTTTTAACGATCAGAACATATGTGTGCGCGGGCATGATGAGTGGTGCAATAAACCCCACTTGGACACCCACAGCTGTGCCCTAAAACAAACAAGGCTGCAAGCGCTCGCAAACACTTACACCCACACTCCTATTGTATTAACCAAAACAGTGCTGCGGTCTCATTCTCTTCCTCTCCCTTCTCTCTCGTCATCTCGTTCGCCTCAGTTTCTCTCCCCTGTTTTTCCCTCTTCTTTTCAAAGTTTAAACTCATTAAGTGTAATGATATTGGAGACTCAATTTTACATAGCTCACTCATCAACCAAGTGAGATAGCAATAAAGGCGAATGGCTCCACCGAGGCCCTAACACTGCAAAATAAATGATGCGCCGCAACGGAAATGTAATTAATTTAGAGGCAGTATTGATAGTCCTGCCATACACGGCATTATATTTTTTAATGCGGCTTAACATCTTGATTATTCGGAGGGAAAAGTGTGTGTGGTGGGGGGGGAGGCGGGAGTAGAGCAGAGACAACGTGGTATGTGATGAGGCCACGCTTAAGATGCCCTGACGAGTGTTTGTTCCCGCTGCCTCACTTTCTTTTAAGCTTTTCATTATACCAAAACGATAAACACCTCTTAGGAGGAAATGCTGACTTTGCGCAGGTATAAATAAAAAGCCGAGAAGGGTACCATCTTGCAGCGAGATTATGTTTATGCAATGATAAATCCTCGTAGCTTACAATGGGGATTTTTTTTTTTTTCTTCATGAAAACATATAAAAGCAAAATATTGTTTTCTTTGTTTAGTTATCTTTAAAAATTGTTTCAAGAAAAAGGTAAATTTAGTGTGAATTTCAGCACAGCTGTGCACTCATTACAGTATATCATTATGATTCGTGGTTTTGGGGTCACAAGATTGAGACGAATACAATTTTAGCAATATTTTGTGGAAAGCTGATAATATCGGCTTATCGTACATTTGAACGGACCTGCAAAGGAGGACCATTAGAGGAGTCACGGTAGACACCAGCAAGGAGAATTTTAAAATGTTTTACAAATTATCAGCACTAACTGATCATCAATAGATGAAACTTTCATTGCACAAAACCTTGCTTTTACGCACCTGACTGTGTTATTATACGCGGGGCTCGACGATATGGCTGAAAAACGTGCTCTTTTGACAAAAGATAAGTTAATGAGTGTAGACTGACTGGCTTACTTAAAAATAGTCTCTCATTCAGCACTACATGCACATCAGGCAGTTCAGCTTGTTTTCACAGTAAAATAACAAGCCTGTGCCAGCTGCTACGTCCTGACATCTGAGCCCTGAACATAGAGATGGGATCAGGGTGACTGATATAGTTTGAAAGAAATGCAAATTCCTCACTTTTTTCTTTTTTTCACTGAAAAAGACATTTCAAATGGGTTTTTAGTTTGTTTTTGGTGTTTCTGTGGATGATTGTGCAAAAATGGGGCATACGGTTTTTGTTAGTGGAAACTGTATTTAACTGTCACTCTTTCTCAATTTCTTTTTTCTACCTGGGTCACAAAATATTGCAACATTAAAAGTAGAGAAAGCTCCGTCAATGATTATGTTCCCTGCCGGTGTCATAGGTGGAGCAAGGTGTCAAACTCAAAGGTTCGCCTTCACATCCGAGGCTCATGATATGAGCTGAGTCTACTTCAGAAAACAAAGAAAATAGCGTCGTTATGAGAAATCAAGGAAAATCACATTTGTATCTGAATAATCAAGTCAACATTTAAAATATTGACTTTGCGTTTCACTTTGTTTCCTGCCATTTGTCATTTCAGCTAAGACAGATGAAGTTCTGAAGGCCAAAGTAGCCAAAAGAGAAGAAGAAGCCCGAAAGAAGCTTGAAGAAGGTAAGTGTTCATGCTGATGTTTAGAACTTGGAAACGTTGACTTATAAGCTAACTTCAGCATCTAACATTGACTATTTTTAGCCAATATGAAAACTGAAACTAGGCTTAAACAAATTTTGTCAAAACTTCTGGTCTGAATGGATCTAGGGTGATGAATGAGAATAGTTTTGATCCACAAACACATACATCTATGCTTAAAAATTATTTTATACAAACAAAAATTGTGTCCAAATAAAGATCTAATTGTTTGGTCAACAATAATGGACAAAACATCAAGTTAGCACATTTTGCAAGTCAGGTAAGACGTTTATATTTTTCAGTCCATTTCCAGTCCAGATTGTGTATTAATTCTTTAATGTTTACACCAGCTTAATCCTGTTTAGGGTAACAAAATAATTTCTCTTCACCGCCATTGTTGCTGGCGGTGAAGCAGCAATGATGCTTGCTTCACCGGTTGGGACCCGCAATGAATTATGGGATATGGTGGGCTGTGAAGGATACACCGGGCCCGTCCTTCAAACTTGGGGAAAATAAGGACGCATTTGAAGGAGTCTTCAAATTCAGACTGGCCTTGTCGCCACGCTACGATGTAATCAGCCTACAAATCCGTCCTTCGGAGGACGCAGACCCTGAATTCAGACACAGCTATTGACTTCCTCCATGCTAAACATGGCTAATAAATAAACAAAATAGCCCACATTTGCACTAATGTGGGCAGTGCAAAAGTCACCGGTTTTAAGTACTGTATCGTATGCAGTGTATACAAATGATTAAGCACACAACTTTATTTACGTTCGGTGCCATTACTTTTACAAATCAGGAGTAAAAGTAATGGCACCTCAGGATCATCTGAGGTCTTTTAAAGTGGCAGGGCAGTGCAGACAAGACGCTCTATGAGCCGCCCCCACTTGTGGGGGCAGTGCACTGCTAATGTTTATGCTAATGTTAATGCACTGCCTTTTGATTTACACTTTTCCATAAGTAAAAATCAGATGTTTACTTCGTACCACTTGGTTATCAGAAAACATGCTCATCTCTTAGCAACAGATTGACAACAAATATTGTTATTGTTCAAAAAACATAAGATTCCTTCTGATCGTTCGAAACTTGCCTTATGTTACTTACTATCTAACAAGAATTGTGCATTTGGTGAATTTTTCAGAAAAGTACAACTTTTTTTTTGTCATTGGTGGTAAATATATGATAAAACAGATATTCAACACAAGGGAAAAAATTTGTTTTGTACTTCGTGCCAATTTGTTACCAGAAAAAAAAAGCTCATCTATTAACTCCAAATTAATTCTTGTTTGTAAAACATGAGTTCCTTTGAAATACTGCTTATCTGCTTAAGAGACAAGAAATTTACAGTTGGTAAAGTTTTCAAAAGTAAAAACCAGACGTTTTCTTCGTGGCACTTGGTTACCAGAAAAACGTGCTTGTCTTTTAGCAACAGATTAACAACACATATTGTTATTGTTCAAAAAACATAAGATTCCTTCTTGCTCTTCTGAAATATTACTTACTTTATGATACTTGCTATTTAACAAGATTTGTGCATTTGGTGAATTTGGCAGAAAATTGAAAATGTTTTGTTTTTTTTCTTTGTCATTGGTAATGAATATATTATAAAACAGATATTCAACACAAGAGTAAAAATCTGATTTGTACTTCGTGGCAGTTCGTTACCTGAAAAAAAAAAAACGCTCATATCTTAAAACCAAATTCATAATTGTTTATAAAACATAAGCTCTTTTGAAATACTCCTTATCAGCTTAGACACAAGAAATGTACATTTGGTGAATTTTGCAAAAGTAAAAATCAGATGTTTACTTTGCGGCACTTGGTCACCAGAAAACACGCTTGTCTCTTAGCAACAAATTACCAACAAATATTATTAATGTTCAAAAAACATAAGATTTCTTCTGCTCATTTGAAATACTACTTGCCTTATGTTAGTTACTATGTAACAAGAATTGTGCATTTGGTGAATTTTTCAGAAAAGTACGACTTTTTTTTGTCATTGGTGGTAAATATATTAGACATTCAACACCAGAGTAAAAATCTGCTTTGTACTTTGTGGCAGTTCGTTACCAGGATATAATGCTCATCTCTTAACACCAAATTAATTATTGTTTATAAAGCTTACCTTTCTTTCAAATACTCTGTATCTGCTTCGACACAAGAAATTTACAATTCGTAAATTTTGCAAAAGTAAAAATCAGATGTTTACTTCGTGGCGCTCGGTTACCATAAAACAAGGTCGTCTCATAGCAACAGATTATCAACAAAGATTGCTATTGGTCAAAAAACAAGATTTCTACTGCTCTTTTGAAATACTACTTACCTTGTAATACTCACTGTCTAACAAGAATTGTGCATTTGGTGACTTTTTCAGAATGCTGGTGCAGGCCCCAGTTACCTTAACAAGCATGTTTTTGACTGAGGGAGAAAAACCCTGAAGAAATCATAGAAACTGTTGCAGCATATAAGTAACGCTAACCACTCCTTCACAGTGCAGCCCCTTATGTCTGCTCACTGCTCTTTGTAAAGATTAATGGAAATAGATCTCCAACCAACCACAAAAATATGAAGCTTTTAATCCCTTCTTGTTTTTTTTAACCGTTTCATTCTACTTCTAATCTGTTAGTAGTAATTTAACTGGTTTCCTTTTATAACTTTATATCTTTTATATATTATATAAAAATTATAATATTAAACAATTAACTATTTTAAAGTAGTATTAGTTCAAAAGTTGTAACTATTTCAAAACAGGGATAAAATAGACAGCTGCAGTATTTTGCAATATTTTTGCGAAACATTGTTGTGTTTTCTCAAGTATATGTAGCATTAGCTCTAACATCATTGTTGGCATTACAGGCCAGTTTTAGTAGGTCAATTTATATTATATTATCTGTAGTCCCACCGAATAATAAAAAGCAAGGCATAAACAAAAAAACAACAACTTGTAAATCAATTTCCAACAATACCTTCTTTATTTTGCTCTAAAGTTGCAAAAATGTATTGCCGCAAGTCAGGTTTGTTTAAAGCGTGATTCCTTTCAAAAAGGCGTAAGTTTAAACTGTAGATCAAATTAGCATCTGCTGAATGAGAGTTAAACATGATGTTAAATTGCTAACATTTAAATGAATTAAAACTGGATTTAAATACGTCTCATTCAGTCTCTATAAAACAACCGATGTCTGATACTGCTTTTACGCTTCACCTCGACTTCGCTAGCAACAAATTCAGGGATGCTGATTACAATCTGTAGTTTTTATTAGAACAGCTGTGATCTGCATGGAAATGCAGGCAGAAAGGAAGAAACATGCTTAGCGTTGCAGGTGATAAATTCAGTCGAGCTCCTTCACGACCAGCAGCGTCGGTTATACACACACACGCACACGCACACACACACACACACACTGCCTCGAGATTATCTTGATGCACATTTAAATAAAGTCAAGAGTAATTTGCAGTGGATATACTAACAGTAATAAAAGTCCTCAGATAGAATAATGACCCAAGTCCCTTGACTGACCAGGACATAATATAAATGAGAATATCAAATGTACCACAAGTGTCTATGTGCACGCCCACACAGATATGTGTCGTCCTGTAAGTTGTCCTAGTTTGTGCTTGTGTTGATGTTGCTGGATTTAACTCCATCTCTCTTTGTGGGGATTTTTTTTTGTGTGTGTTTGCGTGCGTGTGTGCGTGTGTGTGTGTGTGTTTGCGTGTACAATCGGTGGCAGCGTGACCTTTAAAGTTAGCTGACCTTTTAGCCAAATGAAAGCGCAGCTATAAGGAACTAATTAGCCCTGCACTTTCTTTTTCTTTCACTTATTTAAGGAATAACTTATTCCCTTCCTACCTTTTTTTTTGCCCTGTTTTTTTCTGTCCAGTCTCGTTATGATTCGAGTTAATGTAATTTGTTTTTCTTTGTCTCAGAGCCCCATCTTCTCTTTCCTCATGAATAGTTTTAATACTTTCTCCTGTTTTTTGTCCAGCAAATTATCTACTAGTTTCATTTCTCCCTGTCAGTGATTTGTGCCTTTTTCAAGGTGCATCCAACCTTTTCACTGTTCTTCACTTCACATCTGCAGGGAGACATAGAGTGAATGTCTTTCTTTTTCTGTGTAGCCGTTTATTAAGCAAAGTTCTTACAAAAATCAATCAGCTTTGTGCCTCATAAGCTTTTTTTTTTTTCTTCACACAAAGAAAGTTTAGAGAAGCAACTTAAAGTGACCCTGATGACCCTCTTTCTTTGCAAAAGAAGCAAGTGCTTCCGTCACAAGTACCTCAATGCACTATCAGAACCATGCAGCTTCATCCTCTTCTGCCCTTCCTCCAAGCACACTAAAACTGAATAGTTGGACCACTGCTGATGCTAAACAGCAGATCACCAGGGGTCTCCTCACTCCCTGCAGGGCCTCTCAGAGGTCAGCACGACTGCAAAGTTTGCACTTGAACTGCTAAGTCAACTGAAATGAGAAATCCTTTTAAAGAGAACGGAGGGGAGAAGTGAACGCTACCACCTACACTCCTTGTTCATAAATAGATCCGCATCCTAGACCGTCGGTGCATTTGCGTTAGTTTAGCCCTAATCGAAACCACTGAGATCTGATTCATGTGGATGCTATAATATGCAAGCTATTATTGTAGCAAACCGCGTACTGTTGAGCCCTGAGAGAAGAGAGAGAGAAAAGGGGGTTGGGGGGGTTATCAGCCAGGTTTACTGGGAGGGAGGAAGAAGAGGATCAATAACTGGCCCCGTGGTCATCAGTTAACAAAGTAGTAGCTGCTTAAAAGGAGTGTTTGGCTCTCTGGTTAAGGGCAGCCAGATGATGCTAGTGGTTGAAATAGGAAGCGTAGGAAATGAAAGGGGGTCAGAATGAGCGAGGTGTAGGATTCCTTTGTTAGTTTTATGCCTCGTTTAGGCTATTAAAGCTTTGAAATGCAGTTTGTTTGCCCAGGGGTCTCCAAGCTAACTTGGTGACCCAGCTATAATAAGATGGAATCACTGCCAAAGTTACACAGCTGGTTTGTTTGGACTCTGCTTTAACTGGGAACTTTATAAAAGCTCAGTTAACACAATAAAAACCATTATTGTATGATTAGTTTTCTAAAAATAACAATTTACCCTGTTTTGTCTGAGGAGTACCTGCTGCTGTGCCCTGTTTTTTGTTTTTTAAGTTTACTTATGTGGTTATGAATTAGCCCTTATTTTACTTGTAACTTGCTTATTTATCCATTATACTAATATCCCACTATAACATTATTCTGTTTTTCTTGGGGGGTGATAACATTTGAACCTTGATATGTGTTTAGATAATGTCTTCTATTTTCTATTTGCCACATCACAACTTGAGTTTTCACACAACTCAATGATTATTTTAGTCTTTGAGTTACTAATAGTTATTCTAAAATAAAAACTGAAATTTCCATAAACTTTTTTTGTTATTGAAATAGTTGTAATTCTGGATTTTGAACCGCACCCAAACTTTTCAAATTGGTTCGGGCTTAGATGCCAATAGAAAAGAATGAGGTTCCCTTATTTTGAAATTTTGTGAACAAAGACATTCCCAATTGTAAACTGTGATTTGAAGGATCTGTATTTAATGTTGGATTTTTTGGTCCAACATTAAATAGCATTATAGTTTGTACAATATGCATGTTTCTCCAAACGGCCAAACAAAGTGAAATGGCTTTTTACTATGTTGCTAATATAATTAAACCATGGTGACAAATTTAGATGAGTGAATTTGAAAAAGTGTGGGATTTTTGAAACCCTTCTTGATTGTTGCAGTTTTATTATTTATAATATCTTTTGTTATTCTGATTTTGATTCTTATACTCAAGCAAGAACATTGCTTATGTCATACATACACAAAGTGTTTCTTGAAGTGCGATTGCACTTAATCGAGAACCAGAGATTTACTTGGATCATTCTTTTGAAAGTAAATTATTCAACATGGCTGTTCTATAATGTATGTTACTCATATTTTGAAAGACCCTCCAGTTTAGTTGCCATTTTGTCATTTTCAAACTTCTGACTCTCCATCCACGTTTACATATTTTAACTTTGTTCAAAGCTTTTTGAACAAGGAATGGCAACACAAACACTCAATAGGAAGTTATGTTAATTTCACACAATTGTCTTCATCTTCTGCAATACTTTATATTAACAATTATTTTAAAATTAGTTTTCTTGAGAACTATTCAATATTTCACTGTGTCTTATGCGACATCTGATGTGAAATTTATACACAGATTTGCTAAGGCCAATAGTTAGTGGAATAAACATTGTGAAAGTAGGGAAAAATAGAGAAGAAGAAGGAAAATGTAGGTAAATGTTGACTTATTTCATCATTTCAGAATAAACTTATAATGACACAATGTGTTTTCCGGATGTCATACTGCCCTAATTGAACAACTTCTCTTTTTAGATTTCAGGGTAAAGTGTAACACAGCTTCATCGGAATCTGCTCCTTAAAAAGCCTCCAAACACATACACACACACACACACACAAACAGTGTTGACTTGTGAAACCTCAGCCCGGTGTGTCATTTGTGAGAAACGTCTTTTCATCTGTGCTGCCCTTCTGTAAAATACAGAATCATGTAGATATGGATTGGACACTAGCCTATAGCCTACAGATGGTATCTTAGCCTCAAACCTGCTCTGTCCCCATTACCTCAAACTGCCACCAGATTGGGAGATCATATATTTTAATGAGACGTATAATAGCTCTTTAACCCATATCATTAGGGGAATATAGTATACCTACCGTTTGCTCTTTTGACTGTTAAACGAAAGGACTGTTTCCCTAATTACGTGGTGCGTAGGACAGGTCATGGGTTGGATGTGTACCTGTGTGTGCTTGTGCACGTGTGTGTCTATGTTCAGGAATTGTATGACCATTAAATATTCAACCGCAACTCCCCCCACCCGGTATCCAATCCCCCCTCTTTCTCGACCCAGCATCCATTAACGCCTCATCACCGTTTAACTAGCTCTGTTGTCAATCACCTCAGGGCCTTGCCTGAAACTGGAAAATGTCTGGCTCTGGTTTCCTACCTTAAAAAGACAGAATCGGAGTGCACACTCCTTGCTAAGCGGTTGGATACCTCAGTGAAGGACAATTAAATATCACTGGAATATAATGTCATTAGGGAAAGTGTGTCTGCGCCGTCGTTTGTTTGAATGCTCGACTGAGCAGTTTGGCAGTCAGCTAAAATTTCCTCTTCGCAAACATGCAGTGATAATGTGGGTGTGTGTGCATGAAGTTAATGATGCAATACCTTTTTTCTAATTGAAAATAATAACTATTCCATGGCTAACAAGCTCTTGTATAATCCACAATCCACACTCCTGCATGTTCCTGCAGTTCTGGCCTATCTTGGCTGTAATAAAAGAACAGGAAATGAGAGGCAAGTGAGAGCGGTGGCTTGGACATTGACGCTTAATGTAATCTGCCTTGAAATCAAATTATTTGACCTGGAAAGCCTAACAATACAAAACTCCTGCCAGGCTGCTGTTAAATATTTAGCACGTGCCTGTCATGAATACAAATGGAGCGCAAATTAGAATCTACAGGCGCGTGACCCCCATATCAGACCCGAGGAGCACAGGGGGGGGCTGGCTCTGCTTTAAATGTTTTAATTACCGGGGCCACGGTGTGGCGTGCCACGCTACCTCGCCGAGCCGCGTGGCTTGAAGGACAAGCAGTGAAATTCAAGTGCTGGTAAACATGAGCAATCCGGTGTCCGTGATCTCTTCACATTAGCTAAAACACGGGGATTCAAGAGGGAGATTGTTTGAATTTTGCCATGCTGTTGTTGTGCACTTGCTGGACAGTTTGTTACGTATAAAGACATACAAATTACAGCAGTGGTAGAGAAGGCTGTAGGACACTTCTGAAATCAACTGTTTCCCCATTCATCACAAGTACAGCTGACATTTGATAATGACTTAAGACTTGAACTAGTCCCACACTGTTTTCTCAACATTGCTGTTACTATTACGATTAGTATTAAGCATCTAATTTCTCTAATCAGCAATGCACACATAATGTTGTCTGTGTAACATTCTAACTGTCAGGGACTATTTACCATCAGAAGCCAGAACAAGGAATGCATTCTCATCATTAAGTTTTTATGAGCATAGACGATACTGCTGAAGGCTCTTATTGTAAAGATCTGGAAGGAAGTTGTCTGACACAATTCTGTAACATAGATGGTCCTCAAACTGTAGAGAACTGCTATTACACTTTTTGTTATCTTGGCGAGTATGGTCACATATTTTACTACCACACTGATGCTCTACACTAGTAGGAAATTATATAAGACAAAGCTTCCCAAAGATTGCAAACAATAGTTCAAAGTAAACTTACCTGGCATTAAACACTGGTGGGAGTGAGCATTTTCTTCCATTCGCCACCCATTGGAAAATATTCCTGGCACCCTTTGGGGCCCTATATTATAATATATAGGACATCCATTGACATCTCACCCATTAAAAAAGTCAAGTGCAGCTATTTGCTCGTTTTGGGTTGTTATATCCTTTGTTCCACAGCATGACATGATGACTCAAACCAATAAGGACCAACTAAATAATTCAAAATGACTCATAGATGGTCTCAATGTACATTAATTTGTTTCATTTCTGACTTAGTGGAGTTATGCAAAGCCTCAACTACAAATACTGGTCAAAGCACAGAAAAACATTGTCATAGAAGAATATCAATCCCACTAAAACTGACTCAAAAATGACCAAACGTCCCTATTAATTACACATTCCTGGCATCTCACTGACGATGCCCCTGGGTAAACGCTGGGTCACAATCTTCATATTGCACTCATTCCAAGCTGGCTACACCCAGTGTAGCTATCAATAGATAAAATTGTTGAGTTTAGTGTCACACACTCTGTCATTGTTGAAGCAGTCTATGAATATCGTCTCTCATCATGTCCATTGCTTTTTGACCACGCTGTAACTTACTTCTAGCAGGATAATGCACCACGTCACTAAGATCAGATCATCTCAAACTGGTTTCTTGAGGTGACTGGTCACCTGATCTCAATCCAGTGAAAAACATTTGGAGTGCTTAGGAACAGGAGATTCACATCATGAATGTGCAGTGAGCCAGTCTCAGAAAATGTATTGCTGTCATATCAATATGGACCAAAATCTCCGACACCCTCATGAATCATCTCTGCTGTCAGAGAAGTAAAACAATACAGAAAGCAAAGGGGGGTCCAACCCGATACTAGCAAGGTGTGGCTAATAAAGTGGCCAGTGTGTGTAGTTTATTTTATACTCTCTCAGAATAAAGGATATACCAGTTTTAAACTGTTGTCTTTCTATTGGCTATATGATCTACCGCTGGACTCGAGGGAGGCACTGTATTGCTGTTGTGCACTCCGAGCTGAAGAAAGATCCGTCTCAGTGATTTTGATGTAAGAAAATCTGGTTTGTATCGACTGGGTATTGATTAGTGGAGTTGGCCTCATCTCCTGTCGTTACTTCAGATAAATGGCCTTATTTGTTGTGTTATTATGTTCAACACAATCATGCCAGGAACAGTCAGAGGAGTATTGAACCGACACTTCATTGGCTTCATGGCTTCTATTTGTTCCAGGAATTAAAGGATGTTCTCTGCCAGTACAGCACTGCGAATTGAGCACACTGACGGTCAATTACACCATCACTTTAAAGATCTTTTTCAAACACAACATTACTGAAGAACAGTCAGGGTTATATCTGACTTTTTGTCGTGTCTAAATCAGGACTGATTTAGGGATAAATAAAGCCTGGGATTGAGTGTAGCCATCCTTCTTTTTCTTCCTATTCATTCAGGTTTGTGGTCCCCCATCCCACCCTTGAAATGATTAGTTATGCATGGCTTGTAAGCACTGAATCAGAGTTATGGTCCCTGGGGAAATAAATTTGGCAGAAAATCAGTGTGAGAAGATTTAATTATCACGAGGAGACCTTTTTTCCTTGCCTTGGCCCACTGAAGCCCAAATGCCTTTCCTCTCCTTTCCTTTTCTGTGCTCATCTCCAAACGTAGCAGCCGGGGGAAAAAAAAAAAAGCCCCAGCGTTCATGCTGCATGCCAGCCCTCTGCTTGCCTCCCTTCTCCCCCCAATTTGTTTCATTGCATGGTAATAAGTAAAGCAATTACTGCTTTATTGATTCTTCATCACGGCAAATTTAAGGCTGATTTTCTTTTCCCGCTTACTCCTCACCCCCCGCCCCCCACACCTTCATCCCTTCGGAAATGGCACAGCAAAGTGATTAGTTGACCTCCTGTCCTGAGCGCTGCTGGTCTCGTGAACGAGTCGCGGTGAATGCCGAATTCTCCTAACCCCGTTTGATCTCCCATCCCCCTTGTCCTGGACTAATGGGATGCCGACGCCGCCCATGGTGGCTGTCACATCCACAGGAAAGGAAGCCATGGCTTGATAGTTTCTGTAAGGATGACTATGGAATGACATGTTTAACTCAATAACAGTGGGAAGCTATCTGTGCCATGGGCTACATTACTCAGAAACTGACCATGTATCATTTTTACACTGACTTCATCCAGGTCAACCAGGCAGATGATTGACAGAAACCTTTTAGCCCCTGTCACTCATAATTGTTTCTTGGGTTACTCTTATCAATTAACCTGTTTCCAGTAAACCAATCTCCAAAGAGTCACCAGCTAAAAGCATTTTATGGGTACTTTGTAGAAGATATCAGATACCTAGTAAGATCTAGGTATTAGATCTTAGACTAAGAACTAAGATCTAAGATCTAAAACTAAGATTAGACTAAGATTTTAAAAAAGCATTTTTTAAACTTTGTATTTCTTTTTTTTTCTACCTTATAGATTTGTATTAAATACTAAATTGAACTCATTCTCTTAGTCTGCCATTTTGTCCAGTAGCTGACTGCTGTGTTAACTGGAGCAGGTAGCCTTACTAAGTAACCAGCTGGTTATACATTCAGTGTTACTCCATGTAGATCAGAATAGCTAAACACATAGTATTTTTTAGGATGCTTAGTTTTTTTTGTTTTGTATGTGTGTGTGTATGCGTGTGTGCGTGCGTGTGTGCGTGTGCGTGCGTGTGTGTGTGTGTGTAGCAGTAGGACAAATTTGTACTTCTTGGTTTTAAATAAAAACAATGTTTTTTTTTCTTTTCTCAAGGTTGTTTAGATTTAGATTCCAGACTATTGTCAACATAACATATGAAAAAGGCTGCACATACCCCATCCCACACACACACACACATAACCAGGGGCTGACACATATCTGGACTTGATCAGCAACAGTCTGGTCGGTTTTGCCTGACAGGGTGGACAGACTCCTGTGATTAGACACACCCACAGACTGCTGCAGGTCAGAGTGCTGACATATTGGGGAGGCCCCTGGCCATGTGTTGGCCCCTGCTGGGTTTGTCATGAGACATTAGAAGTCTCTTAGGATTTTGTGTGGCTGTGTTTCAGTCCCTCTGTGGGGCCCCTCAAGTATGTTCTAAGGTGAGAATTTTATGAACAAATAAAGCAGTGAAGTTGCAGTTTGCAAAAAATACTGCTGTAAGCAGGGTGACATTATTTATTTCTTATTATTTATCTATTTAATCTATTTCAGCTCACTTCAAGTAAACGTCCTAAAAGGTTTCATTGAAATTTGAAACTTTTCATTGCATTTACGGGAATTACCTGAAACTTACGAGTAACTTTAGCATGTTATTATATTTAAGCATAAATATATACACTGTACATCAGGTATAATCAGATGGTTAATCAGGTATAATCAGATGGTTTTAGTTAATATTAGACAAATCTTTGTTGAGGTTGAAAAATTAACATTCACAAGATGGCTCCAGAAACCTGTGAAGGGGAATTAAAACTTTAAGTGCCAGTTTAAGAGGACAAAAATATGTGAAAAATCAGCTGGGACTCAGTGGTTAAGATAAATACAACCAGCAGTGTCAGACTGGACAGGACTTCAGATAACTGGCTTATCTGTGCCTGTCCTCAAACACCAGCAGGCACAGAGAGTAGATGACTCCCTCGGTGCATATCGTTCTGAACATTGCCCAGACAATGTATATTGATAATGAAGAGTGACAGTGAAGTATCTATTTAAAACATCCACCAATGATGTCATACTATGGATTATGCTAAAGTATCTATTTAAGGCAGGAAATAACCATGAAACTAACACACGATTTTTATTTTTGCTTGATGCTTTTTCAAAGCATATAACTAGATCTGAATGCTTTCCAGTCCCTTATTCTCGCTGGCCTGCCCCTTGCTTGACCTTCTATCACCTTCTAATAAAAGTCCAGAGAGGAATCGTCCGACTGACGTTATCAGAACGAACACATAAGGTTTTCGAAACATTGACATCTTTTTATTTGATCCTGCTTTATTTAAAACTCCTGTTAACATTTTTAATTTGGAATGTTACAATTTTGATGCCTGCTAAGCAGCTGACTGCTGACTTATCCGGAGCAGGTAGCCTAACTATTTAAACAACTTGTAAATCTTCTAGTGATGCTCCACATGGACTGGAACCTCTAAAACATATAGTACTTTTTAACATGTGTACCTACTTAAAAAAAAAAAGAGTATGTGCTACTCTTCTGCTTCAAAATAAAATAATATATTTTTTTGGGTCTTCTTTGACCACCTATTTAGAATTATCTCCACCTGAAGTTTATACTAACACAGAGTCATGGAGCATACTTGCACATCTGCTAGATTTCGAGGATATCCGAAAATGACATTTTGCTCATTCATCTTGCATTAATTCATTCATTCACTCATTTTTTGCTCACTCATTCATGCATTTACATCCTATTTTATGGATCATGAAGAAATTTCATGGATTTACATTCAAATAACACTGTCCCTGTCGGTACGTTGAGATTTTACATGGCTTCCTTAAAAGGAGAGCTATGTTCAACTCATTGCCAAGGTTGTTAGTCCACAACTGAGGTCATCCGGAGAGGAGGTGGGCAACATTTGCCTAATTAATTACTACTCAGACACTGCACGCACACACGCATGCATGACCATGACCTTTACTTATATAGTTTGTAGCAGACCACACAGAAAGGACACACACACACACACACACACACACATATACAGAGGCTGCCAGGAGCCAGCAGAGTTAAAGGGAGAATCAATTACAACTCAACTAAGGGGAAAGAGTTGGCCGCTTGATGGGTACTTGTCAAGACGACTGTAGGTCAGGAGGTGTGTGTGCGCGTGGGTGCGTGTGTGTGTGTGTGTGTGTGTGAGTCTGCTGTGTGTGTGCTGACATTCATGTGTTAGTCTGTTAAAATCGAATCCATTTCCAGGATTCTGATTACATCATTTTCATTTTCAGGACCTTGCTCCAATTAAGTAATTAGTTGCTTGGTGTTTCCCTAATTATAGAGTTGTTCGTGAAAGAGCTGCTGACCGGCCTGGGATTGAAAAATGGAGGCCAATGCACTTTTTTTCCCTGCACTTACACACTCACGCATGCCTTCGACACACACACACACACACACACACACACACACACGCACACGCACCCGCACACATACACACGCACACACACACTCGCAGCCCGGTTTAGAAATCAAGTTAATGCAGTCAAATGCTTGTTATTTCTGGTAAAGGGCAGGGCGGATGCTGCATTTCTAATCACACTAAAACAAGACTTTACTTAATAAAAAAAAGATGTAATAGTGACTATATACAAAAGCAATGAGTTTATCCTGACATTCAAAAACTTTTTGGCAATTCTTGCTTTTGTGTTGTGTTTTGTCAAATTGGGACAAATGGGAAACAAAATTTAATAAAGCAAGGAACCCCGCCCATACCCGTTTGCAAACAGTTCACATAGAAAGTAGCTGTGATATCTTGAACACTTCAGCGCTCAGCCTGTGAAAACGTCGCAGTTTAACGAGATTCTGTGACGCTGCCCAGACTGAGGACATCGACTAACACTCATGCTTCTCTCTTTTTCCCTCTTTCTCAAGAACACACACACACGCGTGTAAGAGAAGCTCACCCAGCTGGTTTTGGTTAGCTCTTCATGTTTGCAGTCATAACTGTGCTGGCAGGTCAGCGGAGTGAGTCAGGACCATTCCGGGTCAATTTGCTCTTTCACTAATTCATATCCCCTTTTGTATCCACAAACTGCCATTTCATCTCAACCTACTTCCTGTTGGTACCTTTAAGGTTAAAGCGGCTACTTAAAAATCAATCAATTCTCACGGCATAGTCATGTATAACTTAAATTTAATTGTATTTTTTTTTTCTTCCCTAAATATTTTATACTACATCTTATTCCACTTATTATAGATCAGATCTCAATTGAGTCTGTTGACTCTTTGGAAAAATTTTGAGTAGCCTCCTTCTGTTGATCACATTTACTACAGTAAGATATTCACATTTCCTTACAATAGTATGTGAAAAGATTATAAAATATTACTTAAAATAATACGCTTTCAAAGACAACCTCCCCAAAGTAGTGGCAAATTGACACATTGTCAATTGGCCAAGAAAAGTTTGCCAAACTTTTCTTGGCAAACGTCTGCCGCTACTTAAAAAAGCAAAAGTAGGAAATGGTGAAGGGGTGAAATCACCTCCAATCACCACAACTCTGTCAAGATTATGCAAACCTCAAGAATGGTGTCTTGTGAGACGAGCCAACAGCACAGCGCCTATCAAACTTGCATAATACTATGACACTGCACACCCTAAACACCACTCCAAGTACCTACCGTCCAAAATACTTTGCAGTCTATGTGAAGTACCTTCTGTTTTTGTTTTTTGTTTCTTTTGTTTTTACAGTTCACAAATGCACACAGCACAATAAACAATGAATAATTTAATGACTTCTCATTGAAGTTTTTGTTAAGGTAAGGGTTAGGAAATAAGAGCAAAGTGGACCAACATTTTTCTTCATGCTATGCAGGGCTGCAACTGTAGCCTATGTTCCACAAATTGTGCATGCAAAAGATGTCTGCTTGGCACAGACCAATGCCGCCAACTTCTGATGATATTTATGCAATTAAACCAAAGCGAAAACAACACGACTAAATTTAAATATTGTTGTTCAACAAACAGGACTGAACACGAAAAGCCACCAGAGATCATAAAACTGATGATAAAACAAAAAGAAGTGTCCTGTGAGCAAGAGTTAAGGACTGTGTCATAAAACCGTGTTTCTTTAAAGAGCATGAGTGAAATTTACTTTAAATTGTTGGCTGTCAACAGTAAGTCGAGGATAAAATGACCTGCTCCGCTAAAGTGACCAGCTTTATAATAAATCATTTTCATTAATGTGACAGTCGACGAATGGCAGATTCACTTCGAAGTGAAGCCAGACCTGCATATTGAGGCGCTCTAACAGGATGGTTGAATAAAGATGGGGTCTGTTAATGGGAGGGATTCAGCTGAGTGACGGAGGAGAGAGAAGCGGTGAGTAAAGAGGGATCAGCAGAGATTTGGACGCCGATATCTGAGCATGACGCGTGGCTGCCATGTCATCCTGTCATTAGCAGGTTATTTGGATCTTCAATTCATCATTCAGACCTTTATTGACTGCAGAGTGGACGATCGCTATCAGCCGAAGATGGGACAAAAGTGTGTGTATTTGAGACACTCAGTCCCCAGCTGCTGCTCATTTCCTGATGCCAAACAGATATCACATAAGATCATATAAGCCTGAGGTTAAATAATGCTCACGGCAGCATTTTTGACATATTATATTCTTTGCTCTAAATTGTTCCAATAAAGGTTTTCACTATGAAAGCAGAGTATTTGTGACAGGCCTTGATGATCGTGACAGGATTTGACAGAAATCCACAGAGACCGTTTGACACTGATAACAAGGTGAGCACCACATGGGATCACTTGGCCTGTTTTGCTAAATAGAGCATCGCTACTATGGCACGGCTGCAGACGCATGCAGCGTTTTGAAAAGAGGGGGTCGGTAGAAGATGTATAAGTAACTGTGCTTGGTGTGTGCCGTCTCAAGGGAGCTCAGATTAGAATAGCTCAGCCACCTGCTCTGTCATTGGACATCGCCCCACTCATATTCCAGCTTACAAACACATACATACATCTAAGGGCGCTCCTCTGGGACAGACTCAGGACATCTGGCTCACGCTGGTGGAGTTTTCCTTAATTTAGCTTGACCCGTTGACCCTGGCCGCCACACATTTCAGGCAGATGTCAAAAAACAGCATCACAAGTCATTGTTGCAATACAACCATATGTGAGCATCCTAATGTTCACATTTTATTTTATTGTGGAAAGAAAACTCTGCACTTGCAGCTCTGGCAAGAGGTTTAAATTCATTGTTCACTGACATGAATGCTATCAATTTTTTGTCATGTTCTTTTTCTAGTCTGAAATGACTAACATTGATAACATGCAAATTTGAATTCAAGTCCCATTTGCTAAGGTATACTCAGGTATACTCCACTCAGGGTATTCATGCGCACCTTCTTCTATTTGCACCTTGAATCTTTGCTTCCTGCGCAAAGCATTTCAGAAAAACAGCATCGCGTTTATGATCACACACGGCGGCGGTAGCGTGATGTTCCGGGGCCGCTTCATGAATCGTGCTGTAATTGATACGATTGTCTTGGCTATCAGTTCCTCATCTGCAATCTCACACCTGGATGACTCGGAAAAACAAAAAAGAATGGCCTAGTCAAAGTCCCAAATTAAATCACATTGAGATGCGGTGGCAGGACCTTAAATAGGCTATTTAATTTGACTGAGTTAGAGTAATTTTGCAGAGGAGAGTGGGTCAAAGCTCCTGCACAGCGATGTAAAAAGTGGTTATGTGGCATAACTTGTCACTAGGTTTAGAGGCTAATCACTTTTCATATAAGGCCTGGTTAGTTAAAATCATTAGAGAAGCTAATTTTGTGTTTTTATCTGATCATGTGAGATTTATGAAGCATTAAGTGTGACCAAAAATACAAAAAATAAAAAAACAGAAGTACTGTTAGAGGTGCAAGCCTTTCTATCATGCCACAAGGCTTCAGTTTCTTGATTTCTGCCCCTCGTCAGTTGGAGAAAAGTCAAATCCTCATCCATATGAAATCATTTAGCGCAGATCAGCAAATGTCTTCAGACATGTTTTAATAAGCAGCTCCGTCTTTTCTCCTGTTACTGCTTAGTCTAGTTCCCAGGCATGCACTGCAGCAGCCTGTTGTTTGGGCCCGGAGAATCGCACATTAAAGACTCCGACGCAGGCAGGATGCTGCTGCTGAGAACAGGGCCAGACCGAAGCCCCTCTATCGCCCCCAGCACACAGCCCTGCTAAGCTTGACTCAGTTTGATGCCAAGTCTTGCGAGCGTGTGCGCGTGCATTCACGCATGTGTGAGTTTACTCAGCTCAGGGGTTACATAAACAAGAGCAGCTTAGCCTACAGGTAAGGCCCACGAGAGACCAGCCGAGACAGAGAGAGCGAGATGCAGCGCCTGGTCTCTCTTTACCGCGGCGTTCCCCTGATGTTGTCGCCACTGCTGGAGCTGGATCTGTGCTAATGAAGCTGGAAAATGACTAAAGGAGATTGTAAACAAAGTTAGTGCGCTGACACACAGCGAATATGCTCCTTTTGTTAAGAGTGGTGGAGGCAAGCATCCGTGCACGTGTTTGTATGCTTCCCAGATGAAGAGATGGGGAGAACGTAGGCGGACGGGATTTTGGAGGTGGAGGCTGGCAGCAGGGCACTTGGCCACTGGTGCAGAAAGAGAGAGAGAGAGGAAAAGAGAGAGTGGGGTAAGGGATGGGGATGGGGATGGTGATGGCGAGGGGGGGCAGCGGAGATAAATCATTAGAGAGCAGGTTATTGGAAATGCAGAGAGATAAAAGAGTGAAGAAGCCAGTAATTGCCTTAAAGATCAGACTACAAAGCATTACTTTAGATTTTACAAGGCCAGCCGGCAACAAAAGAGCAGTAATTTATGAGCTCAGTGTAAAAGAATAGCATAATTACATTAAAAATTAATGCTAATGAGGGCTAAAATGGGGAAGGTGGTTATTATGAAAGTTTGTATTCATCTTCCCTGGCTTGAATGATGGCTAGTGGCTTGATTAATGGCTTAATTTCTATCAATTAGCAGGCAAAAAAAATCTCCACTGAGACGGGGCCTAAATTGAGCATTGAATTACACATTTTTACCACGGCACAGGGAGAGAGATGGCTACCGAAACCTGGGAAATAAAGAGACACTGCTGAGTGTGTACTTGTGAAGATAAGACATGAAATCCCAAACTTAAACGTCTGTCCCAGGATTCCTGCACAGTCTGGAAGCCGTTTGAAATTTGATTCAAGTATTTTACAGTTTTAGATAAGCGGGAAAACAAAACAGTGGAGCGCAGACAAAGTTTGGGAGCTTGTGTCATTGCTTCGTTTTCTTCATGATGATCTTTTAAAAAGTCCCTAAAATAATTTGTTCCAAACACTGAGCTTTTTATGCTGCTTTTATATAATAAATGCAAACAGGTTTTTAGTTAGATGTGATAAACAAAGAAAATATTTTTGGTTACTGACTGAAAAACCACACAGGCATTCACACTTAAACACCTTTAAAGGATTTAATGGATGAAGATATTAAATGAAGATGAAGATATTTTTGCTGTGGGAATTATTTAGTAGGAGGGAATTACTTTGTATTGCATCCATCCATCCATCCATCCATCCATCATGTTTTTTTTTTTGTTGTTGTTTTTTTATTGTTCTACATTCAAAGCATCCCCACTCTGCAGGTCTCTCCAATAAATTCATAGTTAATCTTTGAATCCAAACCTTAAAATAAGTTGCACATGGACTAAAATAAAAATTTGAGCCAAGAAAATCACATTTTAAAATGAGCAGTCGCCATCAAATGCTCTGTTTCGTGAAATGTTTGGTTTTTAACTTGTCAAATGCAGAAAAGCAACACAAAGAAAATTACATTTAAAACAAGCCTTTAAAAGTTTTTAGCCCTTTAAGAAATCCCGTGTGCTGTAATTCAGCTGGTTTATATTAGAAACCATTCAGCAAGTCCCAATGTTGTTTAACTAAACATCAATTACATTACAATCATAAATTAAGGAACACAGTTTGCACACTTGTACAACTTATTTATTTAATATGTTCATTAAATGACTTTACATTCCGTTTCCTAAATACCAACAAACAAGTCTTTATAAAACAAGCAGTTAGTTCCTCTTTTGTTCATCTTTTCCACATATCAACAACAAGGTCTGCAGTAATTCAGCTGGCTCGTCAGTGAACTCACTTACTGGAATTAATCAGCAGCAGCAGCAGCAATATATTCAGCTCAGCTACTCTTGATTGACAAACTCTCGAGCAAAGTCAAGTTTACAAAGACAACACCGCTGCACCCTTTGGGCTGCAGCAGATCGTCCTGTGCATATGCGCTGTGGAACAGCCCCCTCTTTTGGTGCCTCAGCGTAACTGCTGAGAAACGCTCCTGCCTTCAAGGTCTAAAGGAGACCATCTGAAATCAGTTTCCATTGGCTGGTTTGATTTCCCTTCCTCGTCTTTGGGTCTTAATCAATGAAGTGGACAAACAGCTATTTAGGGAGAACAATAGCCTATTGATTTTGAGCCACTCATCAGCACCCCTGTCTATCTTACTAATTTCAGTAATGAGATGGCGAGAGAGTTTTTTTCTTTTTTTTTTTTTTTTTTTTATAAATCAGAGCAAAACACGTTTGCGCGGATGCAATTACGAAAGGACTTTTCGGCCCACAGCTTCATAGCTAATAATGAGGCTTTTCTCACCTTTATTCCTTCTCCAGGTTGTTAAATTTCCAGCATGAAGCAGCCGCTACTGTGCATTTAATTGCGCCTCCTTTTGTTTCCCTACTGCTTCCCTGCTCTCCGATTTCACTCTAACCTCCTCATCGCTGACAGAGAAGCGTTCCTAATGCGGTGACAATCGAGTCGACCTGTTAAATTAATTTGCCAGATAATGTGTCAATATTAAATATCAACTTTGACCTCCTCGAGCTTCAGAGTGCGCTCGCCCAGCTGGAGTATTGATTTTTTTTTTTGCCCGCCTCTGAGCTCACTTGGCCCGCACTCAAAGTCCATTATTTTTGATTTTCTCGTGAAATACATATCTTTACCCGCTGACATCTGACAAACAGCATATGGAAGTCATTTTATCTACCAATAATGTGTTTGTCAAAAAGTCTGAGGTCTTAATGGATTCCTGCTCTGCACGTGGAAAACATCCGCCAACGAGATGCTGGTAGATGTGTGTGTGGGTTTGTTTGTGTGTGTTGATGAGTGCGGGTATTGTTTATGCAGGGCATTCATGCTCAAAGGACAGCAGCGATGGGAAGGTAATTGGAAAAAAATGAATTAATTGTGCGGAATTAATTGTGGGTTCGTCACAAGCGTGAGTTTCCATTCGAACATGCACACAAACACACACGATTGCGGTGTGAAGGACAGTCCACAGTCTCCAGGAGGATATTGGCCCCGTGTTCAGGCTCCCATCTAGAAGCCCCAGTCAAGGTAATGACTATTTTTGGAGCCACGTCTCCCTGTGCTGGATGACAAGCCGATAGTGTGTCACATAGGACGGCTTAATTCAACTCGTCAGTCAGTTGTCCAATTCTGCAGCGCATTAAAATCAGACCAGAGTTGTTGAAGTGCTATTATGAAGCTTAATAAAGTGTGTGCGTGATAGAGGCTGACATTTTGCTGTGAAGGCTGGACCAAATATTCATTTATTCATTAAACGCCGGGGCCGTAAAGATGTGTTGTGACACCCTTTCTATAGCTGCTAATGGATTGAATTAAATCCTTTTAATCAGCTCCAAATGCGTACTGTATTTGAGTATGCTTGCAAAAGTATTCACACCCCTTAAAGGTTTTTCACATTTTGTCACGCGACAACTACAAACCTGGATGTTATTTTTTGGGATTTCATGTGATAGACCAAACTTAAAGTATAAATGTGAAGCAAAAAAATATATATACATGGTTGGATACTTGGTCTTTAAGTTATTTGTCAAGTATAAATATGGATAGTGTTGCATATATTTGTCTTTAGTCCCCTTTACTCTGAAATAGCATCCAGTTTAACTACCAAAAGTGATTGGTTAAATTGAATCGACTACCTGTGTGCGGTTCAAACATAGCCGTTTCTCTGCAGATCTGAGGTTTGTCAGAAAACATTACTCAAGACCAATGAACACATAGATAGGTCAAGGATAAAGTTGGGGAGACATTTAACAGCACTGTTACACTGCAGAATTAAAATGCAGTATAACAAGCTGACTTGCCTTGTGGGGTACCTCAAGGACCTGTTGTGGGGTCTTTTCTCATTTTGCTGTACATTCCCTCTTGGCCAAATTGTCAATATGTGGACATCATTTCTATGCTGATGACATCCTTAAATCCAGTTATGCTGGAACCAAGCCAATAATGGATCACAATAATCAGAGAAGTAGCCCAGAGCCTACCAAAGAGTAACTTTGGAGGGCCTGTAGGAAACCACATCTTCGTTTGAAGGATCTGTTGACGGTGCGACAAATCCTTTCACTGTGCCACAAGCTATGTAGAATACAGTATAAACATGCGGTGGGGGTTAGATAACGCGAAGAAGGATCAAACTGAATACAAGACATTATGGAAGAGAACATGTTAGCTACAAAAACCTTTAGACTGCGACAGAGTTTTGCCATTCAGCAGGAGAATGATCGTAAACAATCAGCCAGAGCTACAATGGAATGTTTTAGATTGAAGTGATTTCATGTTGGAATATTCTAGATCTAAATCTAACTGCGAATTGCAATACTTGGAAATTGTTAATTATTCAGTCTAACTGTGCTAGAGCTGTTTTGCAAGAAAGAATGTGTAAGACCTAGCCTGGCCATTGTCTCCCTACAAAATTCTGCTAAATTCTCATCTCATGTTTTCCTATTGAACTGGATTTCTCTGGTTGAATTCCAATCGAGCCAATCAGAAGAAGGAATTATCAACAAGGACATTGGTTTTCTGCTTTGTTTTTGAATTGTAATCTTCCTGAATAGGGTTGTGGAACGGCAATGCCAGTGGAGGAAGTGAACAAAGACATTCAGTCTTTATTATATTTGGGAATGAAAACGCTTCCAAACAAAATTACAGCCGGAGCAACACGAATGTTTAAGACACTGGCTCATTACATACATTATGACTAAACATTAGCAATTGGGTAAAATTTAGTCCAGCCCTCCAGGAAGCAATTGTTTCAGTCTCTCTGAAGCAAATGGGCTGGTTTTTACCAGGCTGGATAACATATTCAGTCATTGATATTTCTCTTTTACTTCACAATAATTTTCCTCCTTATTTGTTCAGTCAAATGGAATACTAGAACAATAAAATAAAGTTTGTGGTTGCGATGGTAAAAGGTGTTCAAGGAATATAAATACAAGGTATTCTATCATGACACAGTGTAGGCATTTAGAACTTAACAAAGGACTTAATTCAGTCCAAAAAGAGCTACACCGTGGCCCCAGTATGTAATCAGTCATTGAAAATCTGGTTCACCCTTCAGAGCAAAATCTAAGTTTTCCGATATCCTACTCTCTAACGCATGTTCCCATTTGTGTTACTGACGCAGCCTACATCCGTGCCGCTCAGAAACACGGACGCCTGCTGGATTGACAGACAGCGAGATGGGAGAGTGCAGGAGAGGACGGATAGATGGGAAAGAGAGGGATGAATATTGACTGATCAGTAGAAAGATTGACAGCCAGAAAATAATGAGTGCATTCAGACTTTTTTTCCCCCCCCCTCCCTGTCGCTAACTTTCCTCGGCACACCTATTTTTGCCCTCCCACGCTCACAAAGACTGCTTTTAGATTCCTGAAGTGATTTGTCATCTGATATGCAGAAATCCTGATGTGTTTATATCCAGGAGTAATTTATTGGAAACCCTTTGTGTCTGTTTTTGTAAAATTGGACAAGCCAGAGAAGTATACTCTCTGATACATGAGGTCTGAACTGAATAAAACTTAATCACATTTATTCCCTGTAATGAAATTCCACTGCAGTGAGCTTGTGTTCATATTTTGATTATTTTAGAATGCCATTATCTGAGTGTAATTCACTGTCTGGCTATTACCTTGTTAGTATTTTTCCCCTCTTTACCTTTTGTAGGAGTCCGTGCCCTTGGAAAGGCATAAATACTTTTTTTCTCGGAGGCACAAGATTAAAATAGGGGGATTATCAGATTTATTTTACTGTATGTGTCAAATGGTATTATGCTGGAAGAAGAGGCCAATCTAGAGGAAATCCAAATGTTTTCAGATCATGACAGAAGGTGGTCCACACTCTGTGTGATGAAGAACATGTGTGTCTTTCTCTGTACGTGTGTTTCTGTTCATGGCTTCCCTTGTTTAACGTGTTTTTCAGAGGGAACCTCTCTGGAGGAGCAAGTGCGAAGGATAAAGGACATCGAGGCCATCGAGAGCGATTCCTTTGTTCCTCAGGCTTTCAAATCTTCCCGGGATGACACAAAGGTGCGTTCTGTCCCTCTTTCTCCCCTGGCCCTTCACTCTCTGAGCTTTTTTCGCTCCGTTTCTTATTGAATTTCGCCCCTCCGCGTCGCTCCGCGCCGTCTGTCCAGAGACGGCCCAGACCAAATCAAACGTTCCCATTGAATGCCATTTGCTCCCGACCCGAGAAGGTTTCATCGAAATGTTTTTTTTTTCCCCCCCTCTACGACGGCAGCGCCCCACACAAAAGCCACAGCAGGCGGCAGCCGTCCCGCGTCTGTGTCTGTGCCTCCCCCCTCGCCTCTCTGGTTGCACGGAGGCAGACCAAATGCATAGGTCATTATTGAAATGTTTCTGTCTTCTGAAAGAGCTGGGATTAGATTTGTCCGGACTCCGTGGCTTTTTTAAAAAAAAAATACAGGTGGCAACATGTGACAGAAAACCCACAAAAGTTATGATCCATGTGGCCAAAGGGAGCCACATGCTACAGAAATTGCACGCTACACAGCATGTCCAAAAACAAATATTCTTACAAGATCTACCGGATGAAAAGGAGAAATAAGTTTATATTAGGTCTCTATTATAAACCTAATAAATCAACTTGTCATTATATAGGATTTTTTTTCCTTTGTGGGATTCAGTTCAAAATATTCTACAGTATTTATAATATGTATTTCTTTCAATACTGACAGTTCACAACCAAATCCAAAATTCAGTTTCCAACATTAGAATATTACGTAAGACCTATTAATTTTAATGCAGGGCTGTTGTCCTACTGTAAACTATGCTCACGTACTGTAGCAATATGTGCACTACAGTCTTGGCCACGGTTTCTTTTGCATGACTTGCTGCATTAATGTGGCTTTGCTAAAGTATTGAGGTTGCTTTACTGACGGCCTTCAGTCACGTCTGGTGTCATCAAGCAACTTCTCTCCCTCTACGCTCTTCCTCCCGACTCTGGTACATTGATTTCGAAGTGAAATGCAAAGCAAGCAAGACTTTAATCTGGAGTGGTTCAATCTTTGTTCTCCCGAGAAGAGATAAGATACTTCAGGTGTGGCGTCACATGAGGATCATTTGTTGCCCACATCCTTGGTTATTTCTGTGCATTAACTGACTCCAGCCAGAATCTACATTTTGTGAATCTGCCCCAAAAATCTTGACAGCATTAATGTTCAGTCTTCTAAACTATTATTACTATTACTATTATTCTCACATGTGGAAGGAACATGCTTTTTCCTTCCACTGAACCTTTCATTAATGTGCTTAAAAACAGCATTATGTGAACAGCCATCTTCTTTACCAACGACTTCTTTTGACTTTACCATTTTCTAAGAGGAGTTTCGGTCTACCTCCTGGATAACCAGGAAGTCTACAATCTTCCCCATGCTTGTGTAGGCTATAACATGGTAATAAAATAAGATTTATGTATTTAAATCAGAAATAAGCACCTTAAATATATCACAGCATCGCTTTTTGACTTGTGAATTGAAACAAATTCATTTTTGAGGACTGATTTAGTGCAATGCACCTCTATGACAGAAAAAAATGGAGTCTTAAATTTTAAGTTGGATGTCAATTTGATGTTAAAATGTATTGCATTGTTTCTTTCTACATTAATTTTAATCAAAATTATTTTGATTAAAATAATTTTAATCAAAATTATTTTGATTAAAATAATTTTAATTATTTATTTAGTTCTGTTACAACTCACTGATCATTTAAAGTTTGAATTATTGATCAATACTCTTGAGATAAATGCAAAGTAAAGTTATGACAACAGCTACTTTTTTGGAATATAGTCTAGTTTTTAAGACATTTTCAGTTCTTGACCATCACAACAATTGTGACACAGACTTGTGACCCCATGTATCGGCTCAGTAAACAGCTATGATTGCTAAGCTAAATAAACAAGGGTTTGTGTCAGAAACAGATTGTTTTTATACATTGCAATTATATGAGATAATATAATTTTTTTTTTTTTTATGACACCCACAGACTCGGTCTCTTGTGTGCCCATGGGGATACATATCACCAAGTTTGTAAACCTCTGTGCACAAGAGTACTTTATAGATTAATCTGTCCACTTGATTAATCCAGTTAATCAGTTTGTCAACTAATTTTTATCCAATAAAAACATTACATTTCTAAATGAAGAGGTCTTAGTGTGAAAAAATTATAAAGTCTTTAAAAAAAATAAATAAATGAATTATAATGGGGATTTTTCACAGATTGTGTCAAAAAGTATTTGTAGTTTTGCTGAAGTTGTGTATTTTTCCAGGTTAGTTTTTATGTTTATGAATTATAATAAAATAGCTAATCTACTCACTTAATTTTAGATCAGATACTTAAAGTTACAGATTAAATTAAGATTCAGACCATTCGTCTACAGTTGAAAACCTTTCTTAACTTAAACGATGTTTTATGTATTTCCCTACAATTTAAAAAAAAACACAATTGCTACAAATTTTACATTTTTAATCTGCACCACAATACATCACTGAGTTATTTAAAAACAATAACCTAATGCCTACCAGAAATTCAACTTTATTTTAAGAATATTCTGTTAAAATAATTGTTTAATTTCTGTAATTCACTTTGTTTGCTGTTTTTCATTAGCGCCGTTAGAAGTCACTGCAAATCCTTTCCAGTCATAAGCTGATGAAAGATTAGTGAAGCCCTTTATGTCGGCTACAGCCTTCATTTTAAATAAATGAAGAAAAGAAAAACAAGCAAGCCGCATTTATTAAAAATGTATATTCAGCAGATTGTTCCCCAGGAATGTGATGAGTAGTTTTTTCTGCCTCACACTTGGCACATCACCATGCTTATTAGTCGGTGTGTTTCATATCCTGCTCACTTTTTGTTTCCTGCCAAATGAATTTTAAAAAGATTCGTCCAACTGGGTAAACATCTGCTCTACGGCTGGTACGAGGGGCGTTTAAAACAGTAATGGGTTTGGTGAAATGTTAATTTCGTTATTTCGTCTTTTAATAAATGTAGCAGTGAAGACACGCCAGCCATTCAGATATGATGTTTATTGTAACATATGGTAATGTTTCCACACTGCAGGATGTGAACATTTCTAAAAGCCATCTTTCTGTCTGTCAGCTCTTTAAATGGCAACGTGAGCGACTGTAGAGCACCCTGAGCAAAGATCTTTGAAACATTTTTATCACATTAATGATTGAAGTAGTGTAAATAAACCCTGTTTTTTTTTTATCTATGTTTTAGACTTTTTCGATTATTTTTCTCACGGTACAGTCGGGTTTAAGCGAGTAGGCATTTTCTGACTAGTGAAGCTTTAAGCAGATGTGGCTTTATTAATCGATATGTTCTCTCGTCTTTCCCATTTTTGAAAATGCCAACACATGGATGTATGCGCATTATGCTCATTGGTGGTATATAGATATATTTAGACAGTTGAAACCAGTGTATAAAAAGAAAGACTTAGGAAAATCATTTTGGGTTTTTTTTGGATGCCAGACCATAAAGATAATTTTTATATTTTTAACTATTTAAACTCAGAAGTATTTATACATTTTCCTTAGTATTTGATACAATTATCTTTTAAACTGTCTTTTAAATGTTTTGGATCAATTAACTTGTACGTACGAGTGAATTGAAATTAGGTTTTTTTTTTATTTTTATTATTTTGTGCCTCGAGATGATATCTGTTGTGAAATGGTGCTTTATTAATGAACTGAACTGAAATTGAATTGAATTTAAACTACGCTGTATCTAATTTGGTGATATGCTTGTTCATTTGGAGGGGCCTTGTCTTTCTATGAGTCTGAACGCTGTAATTTGCCTTTTTATGCCGCTTGTTGAGTAATTGCTTTTTTCTTTCTGAGTGGTATTGCTGCCCCTGGACTGATTTTGCTGTGGACAGTGACGTTCGTTGACCAACTTCAGTTGCTCTTTGCTTTTTGTTCATGGGTTGATGAACGCTTTTCCGAGACGAACCAATAGCTCACAAAACACGTCTTCTTGAGGAGAATGATAGCTGAGCATTTCCATTCTGTTCGTACTAGTACATTGTTTCAACAGGTGGACATGGCACCATCAACTATCTATTTATTATTCCTGAGAATGAACCAGGGTTTTAGGACAACCACAATTCTCATTCTGATTTTTTCTTTTTGTCGTTTTTCTTTCCATGATATTACAAATTAAATCAGTGTGCTTGAGGAACTGAGTCAAAATATCCCCACAGGTGTCTGAAAAATGACTGTAAATTGAATCTTGAGTGGGGTTTTTTCTAACTAGGTTTGAGCACAAAAATAAAAGGACTTAAAAAGAAATAACTAAATAACATTTTTTAAAAAAAAAAATACATAACTTACAGCTGTTTTATATTGAAAGATAGATGAGTCCAGGGAAGTCTAACAATGGCGTTTCAGAATGCATGGCTTTTATCACTGGTTTTCACAATTGAACAGTCTATATGTGTGTGCCATCTGCTGGACAAAGATCATATTGCAAGACCCAAGTCTCTGCTGTGCCCTGCAATTCCATACCTCATACAAACCCATTTAAATGTACAGTTTACTTGATAATCTTATTGAATGTATTACTTGAGACATACTTTAGAGACATTTCACAATTAACCTTTTTTTTTTTTTTGCTATCATTTTGTTCATATTGTGTCATATTTGCATGCTCGTTGCAGTCTGAGATTCATTTAGTCTCGTCTGTGTCTGTGAACACAGGTTGTTGCAGCTCAGAAGAAGCAGGAATCGGAGAGCGTTCCGTCTCAGGACTACTCCCTCCCGATGTCTATAGTCTACGATGACAGCGGCACCCTCGCTCATCCCAGCGTAAGTCTCCTCCAGCCGAATCCTCTCCAACTGTTTCCTCCAACATCATCTCAAGCCGTCGCTCAGTTTCATTGAATAGACTTTTTAAAGAGCACTAAAACGCCACCACCTCGATAAGGAGTTCCGCTTCCATCTTATGGTTTTATTTCCGCCTTGTTTTTATGAGTGTGACAAAATCCATATGATTTTGAGTTTATGGCAGTTTCGACACCCTTTTTTTTTTTTTTTTTACCCCCTCTAAAAGGTGTCACTGCTTCTACAAACAGCTCCACTATTTACAGCGCCCATGATTCCAGCGCATTCCTACCCACTGCATCACGTCGTGCGAGACTCTGCAGCTTGCCGGTTTACAGGCCTCCTTCTCTGATTGCAAATGAAAAACGAGAGGGGAAAAAACTTTAAACTCCAATAACGCTCCCCGGGGCTTCCCAGTCATCTATCTCCACTGGGGGAAAACGAAATTATGCCCTGATGTATGCAGATAACCCACTCGCAGAGATGCACCGTGCCCCCCAGCCCAGCACACACACACGCTCACACGCATACATGCACTGTCAGACAGGCTGATATATGGTAGCAATATGCCCCAGGCAGGCCCCGGCCTCGGCTCCAGCTCCTGCTCCACTTCCAATTAGAACAGATGAGTCCCATTAGCCCGGTTCAGATACTGTCATCCCACACACACAGCCTCATTAGCACCGTGACACCAGCCCAGGGCCGACAGACAAGAACTAGTGCCGAGTCTAACATGAGATAACACGCGGTGCAGCTGTACGCGCCGTAGGTTGGAGATGAAGGATTGACGTGCTCGGCGGGGGTTGCTGCTCGACCATCTGCATAGTAATACACGTATCAACACCTAGATGTACAGAATGTACATATCGCCGGCATGTCAACGTCATCTCTCAGCCCCGCGTAAAGACATGCAGTGGATATAGGAATAATCTGATGTCTTCCACTCGGTGCCTCAGTGCTTTGCGTCCCAGTCATTGTGTTACTTCCTAATAAACAGATGCCTTCATTCGTCAGACGCTCGCAGCTGTAGCATTAAAGCCGCCTCACAGTCAATGCCATCACTGCCGGTAATGTACTGAATATAAGTAGTAAGCAGGCATTTTCTAGCAGCAGGCCTTATAGGAATGGATGAGATACATGCTGAAATTTACTCCATGCAGCTGGATCTGAGTAGGCGTCACTCAAAACAGGGCGCAGCATTCAGGGTACGCAAGGTTCGTACCCTGAAAATGAAATGTTTGAATTTCAATTAGATGTTTTCAAAGTATTCAAACTGCATATTTGTGTTTCACATTAAAGTGCAATTTAACAATTTGTTAAAAGCCTAAATATGGAAAGCGTTACATACAGTTGAAACCAGATATTTGCACACACCTAATAAACAGACACACACACACGTTCTTGTCCTCACTGCCTCGAAGTTGAATCAGACTAAACGTCTCCTGTTGTAGGTCAGTTAGAATTACCAAATTATTTTATGTGAGACATACAATTGTGTTATATCACAAAACATTATCAATAATAGTAATAAATGACATTATATTACTATGCATTAAAACTGTCTCTTAGGTCATTTGTATTGTTTTTCTCTACAAGGTGTGGTGCTGGAAAATATAGTACATACTACACAGATTTACGTCTTTGTGGATTGACGTCAGTTAAATAAGTATATAAAAATCAGTTAGAAATGTATTTAGGATGATCAGTTCATTTTCTTGACAGACTTTACAATAATGAATCCATATTAAGCCTTCATATTGATGTATAAATGCAGATTTTCATTTGGATCTCGAGACTTCTCGTCTTTATTTTCATAGGACATAGCTAAAAATTTGGGAATTTGAGTGACAGAGAGTAGAATTTAGTCCACAAGGCTAATTAGTAAATATAGCAAATAAGGGGATTCTCCAGGTTAGATTACCTTAATTTACCACAAATACCAAATACCACAAAATTATAATATTAGCCTAAAGATTGACAACAAAAATCCATGTCTTAATTGATTTTATAATGAAAAAAACCCAAACAAACAGAAAAGACATAATTTTCCATACTGCTCCTAAAATGATACATCACAGTATTACATTTAAAAATAAAACTTCAAATAACCCTTCTGATGCCCATTCTGACTGATGGTTTTTAAAAGTATGTTTTGCTCCTGCAGATGAGTTTGCTCAAACTGTTTCTTTCTCTAGTCTTAATAACGTGTCCTCTTCTCTCTCTGCTGGCCTGCAGTTGTTCATGGATAAAGAGACGGCTGAAGATCTCTGGCTGAGCAGGTTGATCTCTCTGCGACAAGAACGACTGATGGGAAGTCCTGTAGCCTGAAGACCAACAGCGTCCAATAAGAGCTTTTTGTTCCGAGCGTAGTTTTTAGTTCAGATCTTCACTTTCGGTCTTCTTTTGGAGCATCACAACAATGTCCATCTCCACTTTTGCGAAGCTTTTTGAGGGAATTTGCTTTTGGTCCATTTCGTTTTTTTGTTTTGCTTTTTTGTTGATTTTGATTTGGTTAATTCTGTTATTATTAAATGTTTTTGGGGGGTTTTTTAACATAAATGTGAACTTTAACACATTATGTTTTATCTTTCTTTAAAAAGTTAGTTGTGACTGATGTGGGTGCATTGTAATAAAATTTACTGACGACTCTTCTTAACAAAACACTGTGGCTCTTGTTGAGTTTCTGAAGTTAAATAAGTATATTTAGTGCTCCAGACACAAGTTTGCATATTCCAATCATTTGCATTACCATAATTGTACGTGGCTTTAATGATTTGTTTGGACTGTTGTTCAGAGTGGATAGATAATGTGACTTTTTTAAGAAAATGAACATTTGAATTTGTGGATTTTCTCTATTTCTATAATAATTTGGATGACAATTTCATTTTTAGCTGAATTTGTTCAGACATGAACATTCTTTTGTGGAAATAAATCCAGTATTACAATTATCCTGGCAAATTTATCCATGTACTTAATTTCAGGGAGGCTTAATGTTTGCCTGCGTATCCATTCCAAACCCAAGTTTTATGATTGTTTGGGCTCATCATCCTGTTGGAAATTCCACATAGCATAAAAAAATATATTCATACAAACTCTGGTCAGTCTTAAAGGTGTTGATTTTTCTGGAGCAAATACCTCTTTTTGGGTTGGGATCCACCTCCGATCCATGTAAATGTTAAACTTGGATACGAACAGCGATGCAGGTAATCTACCATCTTCTAGTTTATGATCAACTAAACTTGGTTGTTTATGAAAATCCCAACCAGCTTCCCTTCCTCTTTTTTTTTTTTTTAATCACTAAAGTTATATGTTGCACAGTCTTTCTTACACCTGGAAGAAGAAATGTACATGTACCATCAAATGTTTAGCACGATTGACCGGATTCAAACCTCTGGCCAAAACTGTAACGCTACACTCTGCCTTGAATTTTATTCCTTCTACTCATGTGTACTACTGAGGGATTTCTGTCTGTGTTTTCTCAGTGTTGTGTTGCTAGTTGAGACTAGATTCATGGAGGTGAGTCAACCCACGAAGCTATTTGTGGAACCTCCAGCTGGTAAACCTATACAGTCTAGGACATGCTGTCGCTATTATGGTCTCCAGACACTTGGTGTCGAAATGAAATGATAATTAAGAACATAATATAACTCAGTAACTAAGCCCACGTTAAATTTAGTTGCATGACTTGCTTGCATTTGCAAAAAAATAAATAAATATTCTACATATCTGTGCAAGCTAGGTGTGCTTTCTTGTAAAAAAAAAATAACATACAATCTGTTTTTTTTTTTTTTTTTTTTTTTTTTTTTTTTTTTTTATTAAAAAAAATAACAATAGATCTCCCTAAAAACAAACTGTCTGCACTTTGGGTGACATTAAGGACAAGGAAATGTGCAGTAACGCGCTTTAGAGGGACAAGCCACGTGAGTTTTCCAAGAAATTTCTTGAGTGCCGTTGCCATAGCAGCCAACCCCAAACAGACCGCGCGCGGACGGGAGAACCAAACAACAGCCAATCGGAGCGTCGGACTCGTGTCTCGTGGCCGGTGTCAGAGTGACTTTGGTCCTAATCGCACTCCGGGCTCAGCTGCTGCTGTCGAGTCTCTTAGCGGGGAACGTGAGTGTCGGACTCGGAAGTCTTATTAAAAACAACAGCGAAGAACTACCTACGCCTTTAGGAACCAGCGGAAAATGTACAACAACATGCTGGAGGAATTGGACGAGGACCCTTTCTTCTCGTAAGTTCCCAAAGCGGGGCTGGATAATTTTACCCGTTAGAATGTTCTAGCTTGAATTCAAGATGACGCGTTTCGAATTTTCCGGCATTATTATGAATCTAAACATTTTTTATATACATATATATATGTATATAAAAAACAAATTTTAAGTTCATTCAGAAAATGTAAAAAGATGCGCAATTTAATCCTAATTTTTTTTTTTTTTTTAAGTGCCACGAGCTTGTGTGGAAAAGTTGTTTGATTTTAAGTTACCTAGCAACAGCTATTGAAGAAAAAAAAAAAAAAACGTCTACAAAGCAAATAAAAAAAAAAACATCATTGTGTGAGGTTTTTAACAGATTTAAGTGAGGAGTTGAATAAAGTAGGTTTTTAAAACATTTTCAGAGACACTTTCTGTTCATGTCTCGGTGAGTGTTCACACTGTCAGAGGCCTGCACCCACTTTGACATGATCCATGAGTGGGAGGCCTGCAGGGCATTGGTGTGGCCACACTTGACCCGACCTCTGAGTCAAGTGTTGAGGCTGGCCAAAATTACTTTAGGGGTTGCTTCTTATTTCACGGTGGTGTTTTCATTAAAGAATTTATTCGCAATAAGTTCCGAGTTAACAGAGAAAAGGGGAGCCGTTTTGTGAAACTGCAGTTCCTCACAAAAGTTTTCACAACCCTGCGACTTCTTTAAGTTTCAACCACAAACTTAAATGGGTTTTTATTTTCCTTTTCAGTAGAACCCCAATGAAAGCACATTGGTGGGAGGATATTATATGTGGATTTGTTTTTTTTTTTAATTACATTTTTTTATTGAAATCAAAAATTCCTAAATACGATTGCCTTCCAGCTGTTCTTTGGAGGCTTCTGGGGTTTTTAGAAATCATTGCTTGGAACACACCTGCTAGGTCAGGGATAAAGTTTTTAAAGTTTTAGAGAGGTTTAAACCAAGGCCGGGTTATAAAACAATTGCTCCAAACATCTGTTCAGTCCATAGAATAGAAGAACTGCAACTTAACCACGCTTTTAAGAGACTGGCCAAAATTTGAGAGTTGTGAGCAGTGTTTGTGATTTTAAAAAACTGACTAATTGCATTATTTTTCCTCAATATGTTTTCATGCATTATATGTGTATTTATGTTCTCTAAATTTTAATGAGTATCAGTGCAAAAACTGCATTCATTCTTTCATTATGGAAGTTTGTTCTGAGACATAAAAATGCAAATGACAGAAGTATTTCAACATTTAAAGCAAACGTCCATGTGGTGTTTAGACAAAGATTATGAATGACCTTCTATCAAAAGCTTCTAAGTGGGAATCTGTGTCAACATGCTTTTCATTCAGTCTTACTTTTGTGAAGAAGAACTTGCCAAAGCTCTAGATCCACAAAGTTGATATTCTCATAACTTGAAGGGATTTTAAAAATGATTTGGTCGGAGGGGCTGCTTACATGTGCTTACGTCACACTTTTTATGCAAAAACCTTTGAAAATCATGAATCCTTCACAATGTTGTGCAACATTTATTTTGTGATCTAACATGAAACAGTACCGTTAAAATACAATAAAGTTCAAGGTTGTGTCTTGACATAATTTAGAAAGAGCACTACAGTGTGATGGCATTTTTTTGTCTATGTGATTGCTAAGATGCCCTTTTGGTCTTTTCTTTCCCTCTGTCTTTCTTCAGGGATCCATTCCGTGCTCATAGAGAGCACATGAGGCAGGTGATGCGCAGTTTCTCAGAACCATTTGGTTTCCCCTTTGGCACAAGCGTCACAGACCGGAGAAACCGCGGCCGCGACATGGTCGAACATCCAGGCCCTTCTTTTGATCGAAGAAACGAGTGTCGGGTGAGAAGCTCTCTTCAAATTTAGGCGATGCACTATTAACTTTTATTATATCCCTCCATTTATTTGTTTCAGTCGTCCCGTAAGCTGTCCAGTGCTTTCTCCCGAGGAAGCGCTGTGTTTACTAAGGTTAGGCTCTGAAAACTGGCCACATCTACTGCAACTGATACTCCACTTGCAGAGGTGATTGGCCATGTTTGTCTCTGGTTATATGGAAGGGTAACCTCGTTGGCCTCTTCTCACGGCTAGAATGCCTATTTATAGCACATTGTTCCACTAACACACTGCTTTCTTGTTTTATTTTTGTGCATTTCTTTTTGAAAACACTTCTCTGGATTTGAAGATTTGTTGAAATCAGTGAGGGAGAACCAGTGCTGTTCAAAGGGATTCACATCTTTCACACTGCAGCTACAAACTTTAGTGTGTGTGGGGTTTTTTTATTAATAAATCTGAACCCTGGCCAGCTTCTCTATCTCTTCTGAAGAATGGCATGCCAAAACAGTATGATGCCGGATCGAACCGGCAACCCACTGATTATGGGACTATCTGCCACCATCGTCCCGATTAACTTACACTTTGTTCTCATCTAAAACTAGAACCTTCTGACAGCTTCACAACTTTTGCTGAATTTGAACAATTACTTTCTTCTCCTTTCTACACTTCAGAAGCCATATTTTGTGGAGTGCAAAACCTTCGTATAAACCGACTCTGCTGTAAAGTTAGCTGACTTGCATGGTGGGCTCCTTCCTTTTGCCCAAAACTTTTAACACCTTCTCAGAACATGTTGAGATAAAAAATTACATGCCTAAGTAAGTGACATTTGAATTCAGCTGTATTTTATTTGGGTGTAAAGTTGTAAAAGGAGCAGACTACATGCTGTACTTATTTGATTTTATTGGTAAAAAAAAAAATAAAATCATGAAAAAAAAATTCTGAACTTTGTACCTTTTGCTTTCCACTTCACAGTTAAGCACTACTTGGTGTTGGTCTTTCACATAAAATCTCACCAAAAAATATTGAAGTAGGTGATAATGGATACCGCGTAGACGGTTTGGTTCATTTGTGTCGTTTTACCCAACTTGCTCCTTACCATTGTGGTGTTAATTTCTCTGGCTTGTAATTATAACAAGAACATGTACTGCATGTAGAGAAGCGGTGTATATTTGATCCGCTGAGTCAAACTTAGCCGGAGTCACCTGCTTTAATCCAAGTCTCCCATGAGAGCTGGTATATTTATCCTTGATAATGGCTTTCATCAGAAGTGTGACCTCAGTCCCAAGCAGCGTGCTCTCTGAGTACTTAGAAGTGATCAATAGAATAATAAAACATGAGAAGACGCATGCAATCAGTCGCATTAACCAGGATATGCACTGTTTATTAATGTAAAAAAAAAAAAAACTAACTGCTTTCTGATGTCCCACTCGGTCAGAGGAAGTCGAGACCGGCAGTGGTGGAAATCCCGAAGCCTGAAGCGGCGCTCAGATTGCTGGCTTTGACGTGGCATGTGTTCTATGTTCAGATGTCACGGGCACTCTATTCCCTCATTGTTGCTCTTTTCGTCCATCTGTTTCGCAGAACTTGGCATCGCTGCTGCATTAGCAGCGAGATGACAGACAGCTCGCTCCCAAGCTGTTCTCCAGTATCACAGGCACAAATGTGCACACGGAGACACATTCGAAGAACACACACATATGGCTCCAAAATGTGCTTGCAAGCACAGTAACCCACAGTTCCAGCTTGCAATGTTCACGCAAGTTTGTGCTACTACTTCTGTGATCAGAATCCCAGTGGAAAGAAACGTCCACCTTCCTCGACTGCTGAGTTCTCGCATTTCTCTCTTTTGCCTGCACCTACGCTGTCTGGTTTGGGTTACCATTCACAGCCTCCATTCATCAAGGCACCTGTTTACAAATGTGACCGTAAATAACAACACTAATGCCGTATTAGATTATTGAAATAAGCTGTCTTTGCCTGCCATTTTAAGTAGTGTGCCGAGGCTTAATAATAATGATAAACAGTGTTGTGTTTGGTTGATGTCACATTTGTGGATTTAAACATCTCTGCGGATTTTGTCATTTCTTTGTTACACTTAAATCTTTTGATATCAGAAAAAATAAGCTAAGTAAAATTGTTGCGAAACTTCCCAGGAATGAACAATCCGCCAAAATTACTCCAGAGGCGCATTAACGACTCAACCAGGAGGACGAAAAAGAATTAAGGAACACTGTTGACCTCAATTAGGATCCAGGTTCAATATTCAATAGAAAAGAGACTGGGTAAAAAATGGCAGCCAGGAGAAACCACTGCAACAAGTATTCAAAGGCCCATAAAACACTTCCTAAGCAAACATGTTGATGATCCCCAAGACATTTGGGAAAGTTTTCCTGAGCCTAGCACAATATAAGTGAACATTTTCTCATTACATTCATAAAACTGGCACAGCAATTCAGAAAAACTATAGATTGGTTTATTTGGACTGCTCTTTGACCTTTAATAAATGAAATAATTTGATAACTTTTTTCTTTTAATTTACTCAGCTTATCTTCTCTGATATTAAAATTTGTTTAACGATCTGAAACATTTAAGTGTAATGAAGAAAAGGCGAAAAAAAAAAAATTTAAGTGGTCAGATGAATACTTTTCAAATCAATACACATGTTTAAGTCAAATAGTTTTTGCTGCAGGGTAGAGGAAGTGATGAAAGTGAATTTATGAAAACTGTGCATTTTACTTTTCTCATCTCTTATTTGAATCTGTTGGATCAGTTGCTTCTGTTCAAAATCATAGTGAGCGAAACATTAAAAAATTGCTCAATTTCAGAACTCCTTACGATTTTTGCCAGTGTGTAGACGAGTGCATCTGTTTAACTTTGTTTGCACTCTCGCTCACACCTTGTCTAAATATACTGCATACTGCTATCCAACTGACATTTATTAGTTCATAGATGCCACGGTGGGATAAAATTGGCAGTTCAGGAGCGTTTTTACATCAGCTTGACCTTTGAAAAGAGCTGAGAGTGCAGCCGTGGACTCTGCAACCCCCTAAAACCCCCGGTGAGTCATGTCCTGACTGGACCGCCCGGCCCACTACAGCCTTCCTAGAATGAGGCTCGCTTTCAGTGTTAAACCCACTCTAATCGCTGGCGATGCAACCTAATTACACATGGAACACAAGTCATTCAACACCCCACTGATTACACACAATAACCCTGCACATCGCAACCCCAGAAAATCCCCACGCACACATAGTGATGGCTGTTGAGATGTTTGGCCAAGACCGTGCGGTTCACAAACACCTGTGGTCTTGGCAGGCAGAGCTCAGGCTCAGCATGTGGGAGGCTGCAGGATGCTCCATTTTTATCATCGTTGAGGTGTTTCCAGCTACAAAAAGTTTGTCACCTTAAAAAAAAAAAAAATCTTTGCTGAGGGCAGAGTGTAGCACTGTGTGGGTTTGTTTCAAGAAGTGAAAGAAAACCCAGTCACTTACTGGGATCAACTTCAAGAAACATGTTTTATTGCCGACAACAATTTGTTCTCATGGAAAAAAAATGACCGTGTAATGAATTTATTGCGAGCACAATGGACTCTGGTTAAGGAAGTTTATGCACCTTAAAAACTTGGTGTGGGTTGGATTGTTGCTTTTATTGATTGCAATGTCTTTTCCCACCAATGTTGGTTCCGTAACAGCATTAAATCAATATATTGATATTTACATCAATATGTTTTAAAATCTGAATTATTTGGGCAGTTTAGCTTTCCTATTGTTGACGCCGTTTTTAGATCATTTTTACAGGTCATTTTTATCATCACAGTAAATACAATCGACTTTCATTAAATCTTTTTTGATGGAAAATAATCTACAGATGTTTTTTTTTAATTTTTTTTTTTATTCACTCTGACTAAACTTGTGTCATTTTGTAAAGGAGAAGACGCAAAGATTTTGGTCTACATACGTAGCCCTGGTGTAAAACAAACCCGAGAAAAGCTGTAGCTGTAGTAAAATTTGGTCCTACAGTACAGACATCACCATTATGGATTATTTTATTTGAAAACCATGTTATATTTCCTTCACACTTCACAATTAGCTGCTGTTTTGTGTTGATCTTTCATGGACAGTTGCAGTTTTGATGTGTTGGAATGCAGACAAGTGCAAGAAATATGAATACTTGTTGATTTAAATAGAAAATCCCCCATGTCTGAGCATGTCTTTGTAACATACAGCTGTTGAGATGCTAAACTGATATCGTTTCTCCAGGATATGAGCCAGTCGTTGCTGCCTTTTGGCAGCACTGGCAGCACGGTGAGTTGGGTCTGTGTGTGTGAAGAGAAACTCACCTTACCGAGTGCATGCTCTAACCGCAGCTGGCTACATTCATTGCATTTTAGCATCATCCAGCAAAGTATAGCAAAGTGGGTTTTGCTTGAATACTCATTGCAAGTAATTTTCATTATTTAGGATGCATCATTAGTGCACCAACGCTGTCGTCCTATGAATATAGGACAACAAACAACAACTAAAAACTGCAGTCAGAATGAGAAGTTACCACTGAACTGCTTCCTTTCTTTGCAATAAGCCTAAATGTGAGCTATAGCTCTCTTAAACAGATACTTCTTTTATTGTCTTTTGAGAGATTCCTGTCTCATTTGGACATATTCAATTAGTGTCAGATGGATAGGTACATTTTTATTTAGAACATATAGTTAGTGCTTTAGCGATGATTAACAAACATTTAATGATTATTAACATCCTGGTCAGGTTATTATCAAAGCACTGGCTTTCATTCAGCCTTTAGCATTAACAATCCTCATAAAAATAAAAACAAATCTCGAGCTTTTCAGTGTTTCTGAGTGTTCAATGACTCTCGCAGTTTTTGTTTTTTTGGATTGTTTACTCGTTATTATTGTGGTTATAGTTTGCAAAATAGTTCAGAGGAAGAAATATTTATGCATGTATCTGCATGCATATTTTTTATCCACGTAATGCAGCTGTTTATGACTTGTTAACGTCAAGTGACCGTCAAGAACAGTGCACAGCTTTTAAACCGACTTTTCATTGTGGTTTCCTTTCATGTCTGGGCAGAACATGATGCGGAACCATTTCAGCATGTTTGACAACATGATGTCCAACATGAGAAAAAGCATGGAAGAAATGAACAGAGACTTTGTGAGTTCACCAACATTATTTCTTTAATTTGTGTAGATGGTGCTAAATAAATAATTAGCAATAAAATCTATTTTTAAGTGAAAGCTGTCTTATGTTGCACTCTGTGCTTGTGTTTGCTTTTTGTTGCTGTCGTTTTGTTTTTTTTTGTTTGTTTGTTTTGGGGTTTTTTTTGGAGGACGCGTCACCAGATGCCAGTGCCCACTCATACAAGTCATCGTCGGTAATGTCATATTCAAAAGTTGGAGACGAGCCTCCAAAGGTGTTCCAGGCAACTTCATCGACTCGCTGTGCCCCAGGAGGAGTAAGTAATCTAGTACTCTCGGAGTGGTGATGTGCTGAAGAATCCTGCCGTATGTCTGGAGATGCTAAAAATAAATCTGTCTGTAAAAAATATGAGCTAAATTTGAACTTAAACTCTCTAAATAGAAACACTTGTGATGTTATTACTGGCACATTTATCTAGATATGCAATGATCTTTTTTTTAGCTCTAATTTCAGATCTCTGTTTTTCTTTTGTTTTTCTTTTTGGTAAGTAATTCATTTTAATTAATTCCAACTTTTGTTTAAAAGCTCCAATTAATGTTAAAACATAAGCTATGTTTTAACATAAGCTGTCATTAGTTATTTTTGTTAGGACCACAGGAGATGTCACACTGTATGTGATGGAAATGTAACAATGATTTTTTTTTTCTCCTTCAAAGGAAAGACTAAAGATTACATGGCTGACATTTCAATTCAATTTAGTGCAAAAGTTCTTCATTAATCTAAAAAAATATATATAAATAAATCTTGTAGCTTAAACTACCCAAGTTTCTTCAAAGAGTTGTTAGTAGAGGGTGACGGAGGATCTCCTGTAGTGGTGTGTATTACAGTGCCTCTGAAGAAGCCTCTGACTGAAGACATTTTGTTTTTGTATTACATTGTAAGGAAGAGGATGCTCGGGATTGTCTGTGATGTTCAGGCCCAGTTAAGCCAAAAATGGTCCGATTTCAGGCACTAACCAATTGCTTGCATGTATTTATCATCATTATAAAACAATCTTATAGATACACTAAACTCTTAATAAATGAATGAACTTGTTTAACGATTATGAATGTAACAGCTTTAAAGCTGCTGTCTTTCCCAGATAAAGGAAACACGGCAAGCTTTTAAAGACTCCGAAAGCGGTCTGGAGAAGATGAAAATTGGACACCAAATCAAGGACAGACGGCATGTCGTTGAGAAGAGACATAACAGGCAAACTGGAGAGGAAGAGATTAAACAGGATTTCGAGAATATGGATGAAGGTTTGTGAAAGCTTTGCATCTCTGCCTTATAAGGTTGTAACTAACAATATCTTGCCCCCACAGCTGACGCAGACTCTTTTGATAATGAATGGCAGCAGAAGGTATCCAGGCTTCTGCCGCCAGTCTCCATGCCTTGCCCAATGCAACGTCAGCTTGGTAGTCCTGAGCATCACCGTAGGTCAGTATTAACCCGCCATTTGTCTGCTGGATGCACAGCAGACAAATGGTTCAAACTTGAAAGTACAGCTAGGTTGAGATTAATCAGATTGTGACTATTTTTGGTGCTTATTTAGTTTTTTGTCTGTTTTTTCTATAGAGGTCATCGAAAGAGAAAGGCTGGACGCAAAGGCTCAGGCAACACCAGCGAGTTGGAATATTGATGCCTCTGTCTTTACGTGTAATTAAAGCCATTTACGCATCTCACAGTTCAAAGTGGTGCCTTCCTCCAACTCCAGAAACACACACCACATGAAACGGAGAAAGAATCTATTATAGTTGGACACAAAATATTATGTTCTTTGATGCACAGCCCATAGTGTATGTTACAGATGTGTCCTTGTTCCATCACATCTGGTTTAAACTGATGAATAATTATCAAGCCTCTAAAAGGCTTGATGTCAGTATATAGAGCTTCTTTTCAGGAACAATTGAAACAGTAATATAACTGCAGGAACATTAACTAAGCAGATCAGAGTACCATGCTTTGAGTTCCTCTTTAGTTCCAAGCCACAAAGCAAAATAAATCAACAGACAATCTGATGGAAGTAAAAGACTGCATTTATACTTGAGTGGTATTATTTTGAAGTTTTGTTTTTTTGTTGTTTTTTTTTTAAAGAAATTTAAAAACTGCAGCATTTCATTTACAATGTTTTGCAAACCTATTCTTACCCATTGAACCCTTCCAGGTCTTGTCTCATTACAATCACAAAAATTGAATGAAATCCCACATCTTGGGATTTAAGAAAAGCCAACACAAAGCATTACATAATTGCGTCATGATTACGCTCACGACCCGAAAGGAAATCCAGCGCAACCAATCGTCTTCAGGGTTCACCTGATCAGTAAAAAGACCCCACCTGTGTATGATTTAATCTCAGTTTGAATGGAGATGTTCTGTGAAGGCCAATGAGGTTCGTTGGAGAACATTAGTGAACAAGCTGCATCATGAAGACAAAAGAAACAGCAGGTCAGGGATAAAGCTGAGAAGTTCAAAGCAGGATTAGGCTCTAAAGCAGGATCTCAAGCTTTGAACATCTAGCATGTACACGTCATTCCCACCACGAAACATGGTGGTGACCACATTATGCTGTGTCACCAGCATTTTTGTCAGGAAATCTGAAAAATAGAATTTTACACATCATGTAAACATTATCTCTTTAGCTTATAAAAACATAACAATGTTCATACTGTCTTTGTCGTAAAATGAAGCAATTCACACAGAACATATCCGGTTTTGTTTCTATTCAGCGTCTGTTTTAAAATACTGAAATCTTTGTACGAACTCACCTGCCCTTAATCTTTTTATATTTGTTTTTACTTGTTGATCTTTGTGTTTGATAGCCAAGTGTAGACGAACCCAAGGACTACTCTCACTGAATGATTTATTCCTGTACGTTTTGTGTTAAAAGTGAGCTCTGCCAGTTCAGGATGTCTGAAAATAAAAGTGTGAATGAACCTGATCCTCTTTTCTTTCTTACTCATTTCCCCATATCAGTTATCTGCTCAACAGTTATAGCTTTGATTAAACAGCACATCAGGTTTATGAGTGTGCAAGTACGCTTTGAACCTTCTGTGCCTGCTGGTGACCCAGAGAAGTATTTTTGGATGGCGGCACATGTCAGTAGCTCAGATGTGGCTGAGGTGTTGGCCAGCTGCAGGCCGGCCATACACCACTGTCACATGCTTTTATTATCACACCATAACACAGCAGCATGCAGACCAAAGACACTTATGTTCCTAGGACATGGATAGTTTTTTTTGAAGTTGCAAATTTGTTTCTACATACCTAAACGGTGTAGTTTGTTACTAAACCATGTATAGTTTAGCCATTTAATTAATTCTTCAATATTTGACCGTTTTTTATTTGTCAACTCCTTGGTTTTTCAGCTTTTGCACCGACAGACACATAGATATTTTGCATACGTCCCAGTTCATCCTGAATAAAAAAACAAAACATGAGCACAGAGGTTTTAATCGTCAATACAAATATGTTACAAAATAGTTCTTGAAAACTTTGTCGCCTCCTGCTGGTCACCACAAAGCATAACTGTCAGGAATATTTACACAGCATTTACAAACCACAACAGAAAACAAAAACTGAGAAATTGTGGCTTTGCCTCTTCTCGTCATAAGATATAAAAAAGAAAATAGAATAAAAATATTCAATCCAAGTCTACATGATGCCCTGAGGCTGTCCCTTTCCCGCGATCTTCTTGGCACACTCCAGCAAAGCATTGTGGATGTCTTTGGCACAGGAGATCTGAGACTTGATCATGCTGAGGTACTGAGCGTAGGACATGGACTCCGTCTGCACCGTGTCCGGCTTTGTGGCTGTCGGGACCAAATTGGGGGAATGCTTGGCGCTGTCGATGCTCTGAGAGAGGCACTCGTATGCCAGGCGCTTCAGAGAGAATGGGAAAATGTGAGTTTGTAAGTCGTAAAAAAAACAGTACTAATGTTAAAATGTTAGAAGTCTTAGAAAATTAAAAGCTACCGATCACAATGTTAGATTTGGTCCAAAATAATCACCTGGTTATTAAAGCCCTTCAATCCTAATTCAATAAATCAAGAAAAAAAGCTTTAAACAGATCACCAATTGTAGAAGTAAATATATTTCTAAAGGCTCAAATGACATGAAAATCTCACACAAGGTTTCATTTGTTATCCATAAATTTATAGAAATCTATGATTTGATTTCTTTACATATGTGGACTGAAAGCGAGTTTACCATCATATGATGAGAAATTGGAGACAATTGTTCAGTAGCTTTATAAATATTCAGTTTTGGCTGTATTTTGACAAATGTGGATGGGGGAGGAGGGGAGAAATGTCCAAGTGGTGCAGAAAATATAACAATAACTGGTCCATGCTTACCAAACACAGTTCCACTTGGTCACATAGGGCGTAAAACTCCTCTAAGCTTTTATCAAAACGCTGAACAGAAGTGTCGCTGCTTTTACTGAGCAAACAGAAACAAGAAACACGTTTCAGAAGACAAGAGCTAACTTACTGAGGTCAAAACGGACCTCAGTTAAAAAAAAAAATTACTGACACTGTACTTACACGCCGTTGTCGATTGAAGTGTTATGAGTCAAATTCAATGCTGCAACCTTCATTAGATTCTTTTTTTTTAAATTAAAGCAGACAGATTAGCGTCAACAGTATCCATTGTCCAGTTTTTAGCTCGCTCATAGCGGGGTAATTACCTGTAAACTCTCCTTCAGCTGCGGAATAAGCATCTTAAATCGATGAACTGGATCAAAGTCTTGCTGCTGACTGAGCTGTTGCTGCTGCTGTTGTTGCTGCTGCATTGACGCAGTTTGTGGTAAACCGGGTTGAGAAATTTGACCAACAGCTTGCTGCTGCTGGGACGCCATCTTTGATACCTTCGCAACAACGTTCATACGAAATATCCGGTTGCGCTCGTTTCAAAATAAAAGACAGATTACCTTCTGCGTCATTTCCGATGTTTTTTTTTTTTTTTTTGATGTTGCTTTTTGAATTTACCTCTTCGCACTTAGATAATTAATACATTGCATCCCATTCTTTTTTCTTGTCCAATTATTTGAGAAAAATAGGCATTTTTAATAAATTAAGCTTCGGATTTGTAAACTAAATCAGTTTTTTGTTTGCAATAGCACTTTGATGAAGCCATATAATGGATGTATGGAGATTTTTTTTCCATACAATGAAATCAAGCATAATTAAATAAAATTATAATTTCAGTTACTTAAAATGTAGTTCACACAATGTAGGTCTATTTGGTTGGGACTAATTCAGTCAAACATAATTTCACTCCATTTAAAACACCATGATTTGGTAGAAGAGAACGTTTCATTTTCTTGTTAATGACTGTTAGACTCCAACTCCATTGTATTTTTGTAGCAATATAAGTATTAAATTACTTCAGTGATAAGCTATTAAACATTCCATTAAACAAGTCAAGTCAATGTTTGTAATATAGTGCCACATATCATGGTTAGTTTTTCTTCTTGTGTCGCTATTTTCTTCTTTATTTGCGGTTTTAGTCAAGTGTAAGGCCGCTTCTCGGTGGTTCCATGAAGGCATCATGACGGCGGAGACGGAGGAGGCAGCTCCTTGCAGCGGTTGTTCTTGCTCAGAAACCCCGTAGTGCCGCCCTGAACAGCACCATTCGGTAACTGCACCAGTATCCAAAATGGCAGGAGCTGATGGAGACGACTCTCTTTACCCGATCGCCGTCCTTATTGATGAGCTTCGAAATGAAGACGTCCAGGTTGTATTATTAATTAACGCAATCAATTGTTCGTATTGTGTAACGTAAAAATAACGCTTTTTTTAGGCGGGCCTCATATTCCTGGCTAGCTTGTTAGCAATTATGCTAACTATCGTCCCAGTTGAGGCCTGTCGGGAATTTTCTGCCGGGCGTACCCTGCCCGGACAACCTTGTTTTTGTTGGTTGCTGAGGCGAGATTTGTTCTTCTAGAGAAACTATTAACGTCGGTCTCCCTCAGTGGGTGCTAAGATTTATAAATATAGCTACTTGTTTTGTTGCAATGGTTCGAAAACCCGAAGCAGGTCATTGAATCCACTGCTAGCATTATTGCATCGTTAGCATCTTGTACCAAATGACGAGTAGCATTCCCTGTGAAATGCCGACAGTAGCCTCTGTATACAGCCGAGTTATTTTAAGTTCCGCATTTTTTAATGTTCAACTTAGATTTTTATTGATGATTCGAACGGTGATTTGCTTCAGCTAATTACCTGCAGTCTTAAAGATGCATCGAATCAACACTAACAGTAACACACTTCTGTTGTTTTCTATGATGATTTTGTGGAGGACGGATTTATACTCCAATAGCCGTGCATGCATTATCGACCGATCTCCTGTTTTATTTGTTTTATCTATTTTTTCCCCCCCACAGCTGCGACTGAACAGCATCAAGAAGCTGTCTACCATTGCTCTAGCTCTTGGCGTAGAAAGGACTCGCACTGAACTGCTTCCCTTCCTTACAGGTAACGTTCAGAAGCTTGTTAATAAATCAAAAGGTCATTGTGTCATCTTTGTTTTCTCACTCACCATTCTGCCAACTTCCAGACACCATCTACGATGAAGATGAGGTGCTCTTGGCGTTGGCAGAGCAGCTTGGCAATTTCACTATGTTGGTCGGAGGACCGGAGTATGTCCACTGTCTCCTGGTACGTTTAGATCTGTTGAGACGACGCTAAACTTTTTATTTCCAAATGCCTTGTGAAATGCTGCTGTTCTGATTTGTAATTGCAGTAGAGAGAAGTCAGTTCCATTTTTAGCTTGGTGAATCAGGGAGGATGTCTGTTAGACTGGTCCAAACAGCTAATTGGAAAGCAAATTTGTCAATTTCATAAAAATCTTATTTTTATTTATTTTAATTTTATTTCTTTTTTTGCGATGTGGTTGCCTGAAAAGTTTGTTTTTCTTCTAACAAGGACATTCAAAAAAATTACAAAGAGTATAAATAAAGCCATTTTGATAAAAATATTAGATTTGAGTTCAGTAAAAATTAAGGATTTACAAATGTTCCTCATCTTCTGTATATTTGAACAGAAAAATAGCACGAAAGCTGTTGGCTGGCGTGCATAATAGACTGAAAATGGAAGTTCTTAATTTTGATTGATTTAACAAATAGTAAGAAAGAGACCATATTTGTCATTGTTTGTCCTGCTAAAGAAAAAGTATTTGGTTCCACTGTTTATCTGGTTGCTTGTTGCATCTCAGTTTAGAATGAAACAGAACCTGGAAACAACAAACCGACTTCAATATCAATCCTGCCATTCTTCTTCATGAAAAGAAGACCTTATTTTATAGTCGTCTGTCGTTTGTTCGTGCTCAGTTAATGGTTACCCTGGATTAGAGAAGAGAATATTCTTGCTGTTATTGTGAAAAAGAATCATAGGAAGGAATCATCCTGTGTTGCAAACATTATGGCCCATTGCTTACAAACCCCAAAACCTGACAGAAAGGTTTGGATTGCAATTCTTTATTATGCTGCTAATCATATTTTAAAACTTGATTTAATGTTATCGTGTACTGGGGAGTCATAAGGGATTATTCTTCTAAATGTATAAATGTAGTGTTTTGTCCATAAAATCTTTTACAGCTTAAGGTTTTCTGCCAATCACTGTTGTTTTTTTGTTTGTTTGTTTTGGTAAAGTCTGACACAGAGGCCTACCCTTCTCTAACCTCGATCTGTTTTTGATGCACAGCCCCCTCTGGAAAGCCTTGCTACGGTTGAAGAGACGGTAGTCAGAGACAAAGCCGTGGAATCCCTGCGGAAGATCTCACAGGAGCACTCTCCAGTTGACCTGGAAGTTCACTTTGAGCCTTTGGTGAAACGGCTGGCCAGCGGTGACTGGTTCACCTCTCGCACGTCAGCTTGCGGCCTCTTTAGCGTGTGTTATCCTCGAGTCTCCAGCACGGTCAAGGCTGAGATTCGTCAGTAAGTAACGACTTGAGAGAGCGAACCCATTCTTTAGTTTGAGGCGCTCCTTTGTTTTCAGTGTGATTCATGCTTCATGGCGTCTTACAGAGCTCCATGCTTGGGTGTGTTGTAAGGATAGTTGCTAAACGAAGTGTTCTGTTATCACCAGGCATTTTCGCACTTTGTGCTCCGATGACACACCGATGGTGCGCCGCGCCGCAGCATCTAAACTCGGGGAGTTTGCCAAAGTTCTGGAGCTGGAATATGTAAAAACCGACATTATTCCTCTTTTCACTGCTCTGGCATCTGATGAGCAGGTATAAGCAAGTTTGCTTTTTATTAGTTTCGTGAGCAGCATTCACAGTTCTGTTTGCGACGACGCTGACCTCATTGTCTCCCCATTAGGACTCTGTTCGGCTGCTTGCAGTGGAGGCCTGTGTCAGCATCGCCACTCTCCTGCCTCAGGAGGACCTAGAGACTCTGGTGATGCCAACGCTGCGTCAAGCCGCCGAAGACAAATCCTGGCGGGTTCGCTACATGGTGGCAGATAAGTTCTCTGAGGTAAATTAAAGACTTCCTTCATTATTATTTTGTTTTAAATGTGTTCTATTTGTTCTATTGCACTGATTGTCCATATTGTATATTTCTGTGATCTAGTAAAACAATGATCATCGTCTGATCTCCTCAGTAAATCAGTTTATTTCCAGAATTTTGCTGGAATTTTCACAATATTCTAAATACATTTTTATGTACATGTTGTGAACGAAAAAGCACATTTCCTCTGAGTTCATTCATTTAAATGGTGGCAGCAAAATAATCTGTTTTATCAATTTCGGTAATTTTGCAGCTATGAACTGCAAATCAGAAAATTTACAACCGTAGTTTGAATTAGGTGTTTACAACTCTTCAGAGTGCGTGTTCGCATGCTGTTTTTTTCTGATGTTCCCCATGTAATATATATTAAATTCTACAACCTAAAGCAAAGGTTCCTTTGTATAATATTGTATGTTTATGTCTCAATCTAAAAACATCAAATTGAGCAGCCAGTCAGTGTGCTTTAACGTTAGTGATCTATTCATAAGTGCCGTCGTGTGTGAACGGAGTGCTCTGATGCTGCTGTTCTCATCACAACTATAGATAAATAGTATTATTTCTGTTTCATAAATCTGTGTTTGACAATGAAACCTGACATATTGCAAACATGTTTTGAATTGAGACCAAGGTTTTATTTAGTGTTTCCAAAGTTGGATGTGCAGGTACAAACTTGCACGAAACTATGGGTGTAGCCCTTCTTTTGTTTTTTCTTTTTTTTTTTTTTTTTTTTTCCCTTTCCTACTTAAGAGGCTTATAACTGAACATTATATATTTATTTCTTAAATGTTGAGGCAAAAGTTATGAATGCAGTTAAAAAAACTACTGAAATCTTAGGATGCTGCATGTCGCCATCCTCCAAGAATACCTTTTTTTTGTCGTTGTCTTTTTTTCTTTTGTACCAACTGAATGTTGTATCTGCTTTTTCTCATTTTCATCTGGAATAATTATTCTAAAAATACATATGTTGGTTATTAAAGATGTTTTGTTTTTTTTTTTCTCCTTGCAATGTAGCTGCAAAAAGCTGTAGGCCCAGAGATCACAAAGAACGACCTGGTCCCAGCTTTCCAGAATCTCCTGAAGGACTGTGAAGCCGAGGTCCGCGCTGCCGCTGCCAACAAAGTCAAAGGTGAAATGGCTGTTCAATTGGTCTGAAGTATTTCAGCGTCCCGTCCTGCATTCTTAATTTGTTTTGTTGTGCAGAGTTCTGTGAGAATCTTCCTGAAGATAATCGTGAGCAGATCATCATGAGTCACATTCTGCCCTGTGTCAAGGTAAGGAAATAACTTGGGTTTGTCTCATTTTGCGTTTTTGTGGATTTAGCTCCCGTCGTCACAAAAGACACTTTGCTGTGAGTGCTGAAGCATGAGTTTAGCTGCTGATGAGGTTTATCTATTTTGCTGTCTTCCTTAGGGCTTTTATGTAGCCATGTGATGCTCTGACAGTAACTTCATGTTTTTCCAAACTAGACATGTCTGCCTTTGCTAAAAATAGTATTTGGTTGCTATGTATTGATATACAAGTTAAGACTGTTGCAAAATCAACACATTTTCTCTGTTTTGTATTTCTGTTCTGGCTGGCTTTATAAAAAACAAAGTAAACCCACCTTGGTTTAGTTCAATGGGTTTCTGCTGACCTAATAATTTGATTGCATTTCACTTATTAATGGGATTTGTGATGTATTGCATCCTCAGAGTACCATGTTTGTTTTATCCAATTGATGTAAATATGTCAAACTGGTGCTGACTAATAAAGCTATTATTTATCAAGGCATATAAAGAAAAAGATAACAATGACAAAGTGAAGCTTTAAAATTCAGTAGGACATAAAACACACGTGACCTTTCAACCACGAGCTACCATTACTGATGATGCAAACATATTTTGTATTATTTTATGTTTGAATTTGAACATTTTTGCACTTTTAAACACATTTGTTACATTAGTCAGTTGACAACAATGAATTGCATACAAGTACTGAATAAGCACTTGTTCAGTACTTGAACTGAGAATGTTGATTGCCACTTGTTTTCCTCCTCAGAGTGTATACAGTTACAGATCTTCTCATATTGTTGTCTGGAAGTATTTACTTCCACATTTAAGACAAAGGCTTGACCTGCTGCGTTTCCTTTCACTAACCAGTTGACTTGTTAGTTGGTTTTATATACTACCTAGTATTTGGTTAATGTAATCCACTTCTATTGAGTTTACTTATTTAGTGCTGATTCACAGAAAATGTTATCTTTAAGCACCATAGACAAACCGATGTATTATCAGACTTATCCCATTGTTCACACAAATTCTTATTTAATTACATGGATCCCAATTTCATGCTGGCTATTAGATAATATAATTTGCAATGTTGAGGTACTAATTTCAGCAGTGTGTAAATATCACTTGGTCATTAGGCAATTTCCTGCCTTTTCAAGCTCGATCCAAAAATCTAGCTATCTGTAATAATACTCAGTCCTCTGTAGATCCGGGGATGTTAACCCTAACCTCTGAAGCAACCAATCAGACTCGGGCATTACTCGGAGCTGGAGAACAAAGTTCATATCACCTGGTTAATTTTTGACTTCAGGTCTCAGTAAGATCTGTCTTTTTGAGGAATGTAGTTTTTACTTATTTTTACAGCAACTTCATAATTGTTCTAAGGTGCACCTGAAATATCCATATTTTTTGTTTTGATGATTTGGTTGGCTGTGAGCTGCTGCCATTTCTCTCACACCATATTCAAAATATAGTTTATACATTTTTAAGTAGATTTTAAGCTCTTTGTATTTAAAATGTGTTTATTATTTGGCTATTTGTCTTTAAACGAATTACATGAAAGTAGGGAAAGGAAAGTGCGAGGCATTAATTTTCGAGAGTCAATATTTTAAAGGTAATTGCAAACTAAATGCAGCAAAATTTCCAGTTACTCGAAGACTGTATCATTTTATTTGTAAGTTAAGTGAGACGTGGCCTTCAATTTCACAATTTGACCAGTAGATGGCACTCTTGCTTTTTTTCTTTTAGTGTTTAAAGAAAGCCATTCATCACTAAAAAAAAAATATATAATTTCTTCTACTCTAAAACTTGTTTAAGTTTATTGAAAGCAGTGACATTAAAATGATCAGATTGTAGAGATGAATTTTGGTATATAAGAAAAAAAAAAAAAGAAAAAAAAAGAAAGATGACGAAAGGAGAACACCTGCTCTGTTTATCTTGTCAACATGTCAACAGCGAAGTGAAGCTGAACGGGTAGCAACACACTCATACGTTTTCTCAGAAAACTATAAACGATCGGCAGCTCAAGCCTGTGTTACCTGAACATTCAACACTCATTCCTGGAACCAGTTTCTTTATGCTATTATTATCAAGTTTCTCGTATAGCAGTTCCTTTTTTGGTGACCGTTTTGTTTTGTTTTTTTCTACTTTCTGTTTCTTTTACGACTGATTCATAGTGATGGAGTTGATTGTTTCCTGTCTGCTCTGTTCTGTTTGTTCCTGTGTGACCTGTCCCTGACCAGGAACTGGTCTCAGACACCAACCAGCATGTGAAGTCAGCCCTGGCGTCTGTCATTATGGGTCTTTCCACCATTCTGGGCAAGGACAACACAATAGAGCACTTACTGCCTCTCTTCCTGACTCAGCTGAAAGACGAGGTAACCAAAATGGGTCGTTTAAAATCACGAGCATCAAATTTTTGCTTTAGTGTTTTTTCCTTCTTTCTTTCTTTCTTTCTTGTATATCTGGCACAGGTTTTTGAAGTTGCTGAAACTTTTAGCAAGATGTCTTAGACTTGAGGCATCATTTGTGTATTTCTATAAAGTAAGCCGTCTTGGCAAAGCCACCAGATGTACCTGACTGCCGCCTGGATGGGTAGGAGGATGATTCATGTGGTTGGCAGCCAAACTGACACCTTCTAATTGGGGACTAGCTGTGTCTAAGAGGGGAGGGAGATACCAGGAAAATCTGGATAAAGTTTAGCTAGAGTCTCCCGCTTAATCCATTTGACAGTGAAGATTTGAAACCTTTAAAAAGAAAGAAAAGTAATTTCACTGACACTCAACTGCGCATCTCCTGTTATTTGTGTTCCAGTGTTTGACTTTTAAAGATGTTTGTTCACTGTCGAACAAAGTCCTCTTCACTCTCCAGTGAGTTTATATTTGTTTTGCAGCATTTGTTTTGTTTAAACGAATAATCCAGAACAGAAATCCAGTTCGCGTTCTCTCAAACGATTCCACCGATTTGACAACGGTTTTGCATATTGAAATCAGCGAAGAGTTTGCTCGCAAGGACATGTAAATGTTTTGGAGGGCTTCGGCTCATATTAATCCTATTTAAAGATGGCCCATTTTCCTCAAAGCACCAACCATCACTGTCTAATTATATTACAGTCCAGACTGACAGCTTTGACTTGCAAATTTCACTTGAAGGTGGATTTTTGAGCACGGACTACCTTCCAGTTTGTTACTACGTTTTCTCTCTCTCTCTCTCTCTCTCTCTCTTTCTCTCTTATTTTGCCACCCATGACTGGACGTTTGGAGGTTTTGTTCAGCGATTTGTTGTTCAAATCGGGAAAAAGAAGCACAGCGCTACGTCAGGCTTGCTTTGGTGCAAGTCTGCAGAATTATTTAGAGGAAGAAGGCGTAAGCGTTCAAAGTGGGCTCCGCAGTTTACCGCCGTCTTTTTCTACTTCAGTGCCCCGAGGTCCGTCTCAACATCATCTCCAACCTGGACTGCGTGAACGAGGTGATTGGCATACGCCAGCTGTCCCAGTCGCTGTTGCCGGCCATTGTAGAGCTCGCCGAGGACGCAAAGTGGAGGGTCCGCCTGGCCATCATCGAGTACATGCCTTTGTTGGCAGGACAGCTGGTGAGTCACATGGCCGAATATCATGCGAACGGCGTGTGAACGGAAGTAGTAGCAGTTCATCAACAAGACATGTTGGCGGCGCCAGATTCGGCAGGAGGTGTCGAAAAAGTTGGGTCTCATTTTGCTTGCCGTGTCTCCTCAGGGGGTGGAGTTCTTCGATGAGAAGCTCAACACTCTTTGTATGGCGTGGCTCATTGATCACGGTAAGGCTCTTTCGGTAACTTGAAGACGTTTCCTCAGGAGTCGGATCCGGCGAGGCCGTCATAACGCGGCGTTTGAAGTTTCGGAGTTCCTCTTTACGCAGATGCAGCTCGTATCTGCCGGGCGACGTGACAGGTCTTCTGTTTCCATCCAGACAGTATATGATTAGCACAACAGTGAACTTTGGAGCTCAGGAATGAGACTGAGGAATGTTGGGAGTGAGATAATAGCGAGTCGGAGGAAGGATGACATGTGGCACTTTGAAGCTCTTTGCTTTATTGTACGTATAAAGGAGCTGGAGCTACGCCATTGTCTGCAGCGACAAAAGAATTGTTTCAGAGGGTTAGCAGTCGTGGAACTGTTTTTGTCAATGTTGCGTCTCTAAAGAATATAATGTTTTAATATTTCCTGTATGCATTGACAGAAAAGCTTTTGATCTCTTAAAATCCAAGATTTTTCAGACTTAATATTTTACATCATTTAAAAACTTTTTCTCACACTTAGTTTCGCATTTATGCTTTGCATTTCAATGTAAAATGAACAAATCTGTCATAGGGAAAAATAACGCATGTGTAGTAACCTTTTTCCACTAGTGCAGGCAAACTGATTATTTGTAGATTCATGTATTGAATGAAATTCAACTTTCAGTTATTAAGAATCTATTAACGACTCTTGATAATTAAACCTCCAGTCTACCAATATCTACCAAATTTTGTGTAAGTCTTTTGTCAACAGTTTTTCACATAATGCCTCAGATTTAGTGTCAGTTTTCTGTAACTTTATCTTGTGATGCCATTGTTTTTACTGAATTGGGTAAATTCTGGGATGCTTTCTGGGAACCACCTGGTTGTGTCAGATTTCATCCATCAACAGGAAAACTAAAGAAATGTAGCTGCAGACTTTGACCATCATGTCCAGCTATGGGAATGCTGTTTGTGCTGTTTCTTTTTTTTTGTTTGTTTTTTTGTTTGAGCCAATCAAACATGTTGGAACTGTGGCCCAGATATTTACGTCCAGTTTCATCGAACCCAAATAAATGATGCTACAGGGATTTAGGGCCATCATGTTTTCTTTGGAGGATATGGATTCTGTTTTGCAACTCGACTACTGTGTGGACAATGCAGGGGGTTGTTGTTGTTGGCAGGAGTAGCGCAGGCCTCTTTCCTGACAAGTTTCCATTTCGTTCTTTTGAAATAGTTTTTGAAAGTCGTGCAGCTTCTGGTACTGATGCGTTTTGTTTTTTGTTTTTTTTTCTTTAACTGCTGATGAAGGTCTATACATTACCATTGTATGTGCATGTTTAATGTTGTGGACTTTGGTTTGTAGCCTTTTCCTGACTGATGCCTTTGGTACAATAAGTTCTCTTTTTTGTTTTACCTTTTCTGCAATCAAAGCCTTTAAGCTCAAGGACGCAAGTAAGAAAATGTCAGAAACATTCTGCTAAGGCAGCTGAACTTGATTTCAGGTTAATCAGATGCATTGTAAAATCTGGCATGTGGGTCATTAATAGTTTCCACTCATTGATTACACCAAGTTATTTTAAGTCTGCTCAAGTTTACTTGGGTAAATTAGATTATGTCTGATTATTATTATGAGAGGAGCTGGTATTTTAGGTTTGATAAGAGCCTACTTATCCAAACAGAGATTAGATTACTCGAATAATTGAGTAATATGAAGTCTGAGGAGAAAATGTGCAACGAGTTGGTTTGGAGCAATTTCACAGTAATTTGTCGTCTTAATCCCTACAGAAAAGCGGAATTGTAGTGTAAATTCTTCCGCAGCATCGTAGATATAAAATGGCAACATGTGGTTATGAAATGGGGGTACACCTCAACAAAGAAGCACTTTAAAAAAAAAAAAAGAAAAACAACAACCCAGTCGGTTCACTGTCAGCTCCCTCTTTACTGCTTGTTATGTCTGCTCTGCGGTGCAGCCGCCTGCACTCGAACCACTGGAGGGGCCGCGCAAATGTGCCGCCGCGCAACACGCCCTGCTGAGTCTTAGAACTTCTACATCTAACATAAAGCGTTGGCTGTGTATGCGGTGTTCTCTTGACACCGAGTTTTCCAATTAGAGAGGCAGATACTCGGCGTTGAGGACAAAGGGCCAGCTGGGTTACATCATTGGAATGCTGCTGGTGTGAGTTTCTATGTGTGAACGGCTCGGGTTAGGGCTGTGCCACCCTTACATAAGCCTTTCAAAGAACAGGAGCACAGGATTGAATGCGCAGCTTCTCTCACATTAAAAAGATAACGCCTTGTATTTATTTTTAAGACGGCCTATTTCTGCCGCGATTGTTTTTTTTTGGCGTTTTGTTCTAAAATTGACTCGGCGGCGTATTGAACCCACGCTGGCAGTTCATTATTTTGTTCTGTTCTTCTTGCTCGGGGTTATTGCGTAATGGTAAGAGCTGAAGGACAGCTGAGACATTTAGAAGTGGTTTGTTTTAAAAATGTCACGGAAGACGTTTGCTTGCTTGATCGTCCAGGTTCTGGCTTTTAGCTAAATGTCTTCTGAATGCCTAAGGAGATCAAGGAGTTAACGCTTGAAGCATATTTTAAACCCCCAAATATTCCTAATTTTGAGTTTATCTTTGGTCATGCATAAACTTATTTTAACTGACACTAACAGAATGACTATTAGAAATATGTGATCAAGAATTTGTGCTTGTATCATGTTGGTGTTGAGCTCTGACTTCTTGATGACATATTTGCTGATCCTGTCTCTTTAGCAGCAGCGATTCACAGCGTTCACAGTATTCCTCTGTCTTGCTGCGAGTAGTGATGAAGTATTTGGCAGAAGAAGCGACGATGAGGACAAAGGCTGATCTCAAAAGCATAAAACTGAGTGACCTCACCCACAGCTGCAACATGTTCAGCCATCTTGTGTTCAAACCTTGTAAAGTTTGCTTCGAATACCAACTTTTTTTTTTTTTTTTTTAATTACGAGATGATGGACTTTATGAAAAATACCTGATAGCTAACCACCGTCAAGCAGTCCAAGAGTGCATTCACGCCAGCCCCGTTTATTCTGTTTCAATCCAGCTCTTAAGTTTGTTGGCTGGAACGTCCGGTTCACTCGAGTTGGTGTGAAGGCGCAATTGAGCGGTGATCAAAAAAGCGAACTCTGGTCCGCCAAAAACCCAGTTCACTTGAAGTGAACTCTGGTGCAGTTCAAACGCTTATATGAATACCAAGGGAATTGGTGGCCGCTCCAAAAGCAGACAGCGGATAATGTTGCAGGGCATGCTGGGTGAATGCAGCCAGAACAACGGTGTGAGTCTCGAACTAGCAGCAGAAATGGTTTATGGTCTTTTGCCAGAGATAATAAGAGAAATTCTAATAGAACAGCCGACTGTTCTATCAGAGAACAGACAAGATGATTTCCTTTTCATCGAAACGGATATGAGCTAGCATCTTCTTCACTACATCTCAGTGCGATGCGTTCCTCCATTGGAAGAAAGATCAGATTTGAGTGTTTAAGCTAAAATGTGAGAGATTGGTCACTTTGAACGCTTTTGGTGCATTTCCAGCTCTGATGCGTAAATCTGAAAAGGTTTCGTCTGCCTCAGCCAGACTCTGTAAAAACCTGCGGAGAGCCAACGCGTGTCATCAGTCATCGGCGTAATTTGACCGTGTTTGTTTTCAGTGTACGCCATCCGTGAAGCAGCCACCAGTAACCTCACTAAGCTCGTTGAGAAGTTCGGAGCCGAGTGGGCCCAGAACACCATCGTCCCCAAAGTCCTGGGAATGGCCAACGACCCCAATTACCTCCACAGGATGACCACGCTGTTCTGCATCAACGTGAGCAAACGCCAGCTTTTGCATTTACCTTGGATACAGGCTTGCTTTAGTTTCTCTTTCGAATCCTAACTTGTCGCCCTCCACTTGGTTCATAAGGCTTTGTCCGAGGCTTGTGGTCAGGAGATCACCACCAAGCAGATGCTCCCAGTGGTCCTCAAGATGTCCAACGACCAGGTGGCCAACGTCCGTTTCAACGTAGCAAAGTCACTTCAGAAGATCGGACCGGTCCTGGACAGCAAGTACGTTGGTGGTTGTTTGGTTCTTCTAAAGCGGAGAACCTGGTTTGATCAATTGAACTGACATTTTGTGTGTTTACTTCCAGTGCCCTTCAAACAGAAGTGAAGCCAGTGCTGGAGAAACTGGCCTCTGACTCAGACATGGATGTTAAGTACTTTGCCCAGGAGGCTATTAGTGGTGAGCATTTTTCTCCTCTTACTGCAGAACAACTTGGACATTCATTTTATTTGCTTTACTTTGAGTCTTTGACAAAATTTTTTTTTTCTCTCTCTCTCTCTCTCCCCCCTTTCTCTCTCTTTACAGTTCTGGCACTAGCATAACCAACCCCATCACGGCTAATCCAGAAAACCCCCCCAAAACAAAAATACACCCAGGTTTAGAAGATATTTATTGATGTTCAGAACCAACTTGATTGATGTATAAAAAAAAAAAAGAAAAAAAAAGCTGTTAACAATTGTTTTATCTCCCTCCCACTTGTCATTGTTTGTTTTGGTTTAGTTCTTTTTTTTTTTTTTTTTTAAATGTTCAATTATAGTCTATGTCCAAACTAATCCAGGCTTCTTTACTATTTGCTGTAAATGGGTGCTTTTATCCAGGCAAAGTGACGATTAAAGTTGAATTAAGTTGTGCATGCTGACAAATGTCCTGCTGTACTCACTTAAGCGTTGCTAACCACGCGTCAGTCTTCTCCCCCCCTCAGTCTGCTGTTGTACCTCAGCATACCGCGTCTTGTACTTGCTACCTAGCGCTGCGCTAGCTCTCTGTGCTGCTGCACGTTTTACCCGCCGGTGCTGGACGGAAGCTTCCAGCTGCAGATGGCGAAACCTGCTCTCTGTGGTTTGTCCTTGTCGAGACCTCAGCTCCGGTCGCACTCCAGACCAGACGCGTTTCTTCTTCAATGTTCCACAGAACAATCATCGAAAACAATATTTAAGGGTGCGTATTACTGCATGTACTCTGATGAACCTTCTTTATGATCGCACATCCTTATCAGTCTCGCGGTGTTCCATCGGCCAGAGGAAGGTGTCCCTCTGCACTGCTTGTTCCCTGCAGTAACACAGATTGAATTGACACGTTGCCCCATCATGTAACAGGGACCAACCCGTATTTAGCATGATGCTCATAATGACCCCCTGACCCCCTTTTTTTTTGTTGTTTTTTGATGTATTTTTAGACAAATGAGGTTTATTATTGTCATGTCTGTTGACAGAATTGCTAATTTAGAAGCAACATTTTTTTTTTTTTTTTTTTTTTTTTTATGCTTGGATAAACCGCTTTGCTCTGAGGGGGAAAAAAAAAAGAAAGAAGAAAAAAAAAAAAAGACGCCATTCTTTTCAGTGTTTTGTTGCACGGTAAAACGAAATTGTTGACAGCTACCATGGCAAACAGAAAACCACGGCTGTTTTAACGGCAGTCAGTTTTTCTTTCAAAGCCGAGCCGGGTCCTCCGCTCGACGGGACGGAGAACGAGTGCGCGCTGTCAAAGACGGCTCGTAGGGGCTGCTCGTGTACGTAAAGCTGCGTAATGTTTTATTATGGGTGGGTGGCGGCGTGGTTAGAGGGCGGGTTGAATAAACGTGGGACTGTGTTAATAAAAGGAACTTTTGTCTTTCTCTGAACTGCTCCTCCTGTTCGTCGCCCCCCTCCCCCCTCTCATCCTCTTCTCTTGAATAAACCTTAATTGTCGATTGTCTTGTATCACAAAGACTGTGCTCTGATTTTTACTTTGAATTCTCTTCGCAGTTTGGAAGCTGTACTACTGTATCTTGATCCAAATAAAGTAACAAACAAGCTGTGTACCCTTTGGCTTCTAATTTCCTTGCCAGCTCGTTTACTTTTACTTTTAAGTTTGCCTCAGCAGTTGTGCGTTTTCGCCGCACATCCACCTCCGTCCATAAAGCGACGCGTCCGCAGAGATTCATCACGTTTTATTACGTCGCGACTAAATAGGAATTTGTTTTATCGGAAGTTTTCATGAAGCTTTACCTTTATATTCCTTTATCGGGAACCTGCCCGGAGTTTTGCCTCGGTTCTTTCGTGCGTGTTTTGAGAGATCCTTTTAATCTCCCGTGGCAACCGTTCAGCTGAGCGAAACACTCGGGGGCAAGGGAGGACAGAGCCCCGCCTTTGAGGATGAAGCTCCTCCTCAGAGCTGCAGTTTCCAATCTTCCGAGCTTCTGCCTCACAAAGCACTCCAGCCATTCAGCTCCTGCAGACTAGCCAAGAGCAATTTGCAAACACCAAAATAATTAGCTGATCCTGCTGAATTGCACACAAGACACTTAGTGCAATGCTTGTCAAAACGTCTTTTATGGGCTATTAGAGGAGTCGGAAAGAGCAAGAGTTTCTTAAAGAGACAGAGGCCCAATTTATAGCCGTTAAATTGCGAAGTCATATTTGGGATGTACAGCATTTTTAGGACAACTGCAGGTAGAGTGGGTATGTATAGTCACAGTTATGTACTATAAAATGACTGGGAAACATGATACTGTCTGTAAACTTTTTTGACTTTGTGAGCTGAAAAAACGTGGATATGTGCAACGGGAAGCTGTCAGTTTAGGGGAGTTTAGGTCATTTAAAGCAGGTGATCTGCTTAAAAAAAACATGCAAATAAGTGAAATGTTTAAAGCAATGATGCTGTTTTAAAGCTATTTTGCTCTCTTGGCTTTATATTTTGGTCCCGTTTCCTCACCGGAAGAAGCCCAAATTTATTTAGTTTTTTATTTACGTATTTTTTTTTTTTTTTTTTTTTTGCCTTTTTAAGGACAGTAAACCGAACTGAAGGAACATTGAACCCTCTGCTTTTCAGCCTGGCGTGTGTTCTTCTCGATAATTAATCCCACATGTTCCCATCCCTTGTGTTTGCTCGGCTCTGGCCCGGTCGGTAGCTCCCGAGGAGATGAAAGCGCGGCTCCTCTGGTCGGCTCTGACCTCAGAGGAGCTCGCTGAGCAGGACCCCCGACACCTGACCCCCTCACCCCGACCGCCGCTGGGGTACGGTGCCGGGCAGAACCAGGGCGAGGCCCAGTCATCCTGTTTGGGGAGAAAACATGTCGGGATCGTCTTCTTTAACAACGTCGCCGGGGGGAGGAAGGGGGGGAGGATTTTGAAACCAGATTTGAGCTGCTGAGTTTTGCAGCAGCAGATCTAAGATGCGCCGTCCGTTTAGTTAGTTCCAGTGGAGCAGCTGACGGAGAGGATTAGGGCGATAAATCGCATGGCAGAGGCCTTTATGAGAACCTCAACTTTGCTCTCTTTAATCTCCTCAAATCTCCCATCAGCCCTTGTTGGTGCTTTGAGCTTTCCCAATCCTCCACGCGGCTCTCTGACTGCGTACCTCATTGCTGGGGTTCAGTGTTTTTTTTTTGTTTGTTTTTTTTTTTTTCCTTTTTCATCACACTCAAATAGCTTTGATTGATGAACATAAAATGCAGTTTGTGAAATAAACCCTCTCTGGATCACAGTTCCTCCTGCAGCGGCCAAATGTCCCAAAGGTTACGGCTGACAGGTTCAACAAAATGTTTGGGGGGGAAAAGGGGAAGATACATTATTTGTGGAGGGTTTGGAAAGAATAATTTGAAAATCAAGTCAGAAATTGGAGGAGTGTTTTTTCCTCGTCGTATTTTTTGTCGTTTTGTTGAATCAAGTCTTAGGAGTTGGGATGGGCTTTTATTTTATTTGGGCCTTTCCAACATAAAGGCCCAAATATGATCACATTTTCAGTACAGCACTTTATTACATCATTGTCCAAAGTTGTTACTTTATTACACAAGACCTTCTGCCATTGAAGATGTCTCTTCAAAAGCACCTGATGGACAACATGATCTGAATTATAGCTCATCACGTCTGTTGGTCTTAAGGCTTTGGGTCTCCAACATGGAGACAACATCTGAAGTTGACAATAAAACATCTTTTTATGCAGGGGGGAGGAGGAGGGGGGGGGAAAACGCTGTTCTGGAAATCTTTATCAAAACGCGATTACCTGAGAAACAGGAGGCCAGTCCACCCCTCCAACCCGCTGGAGTTCACCAGGCACTGATGAACCAGCAGCAGTTCCATTTCTCTCTATTTAGATTCGGCTATTTGGGGGGATTTCAGCAGCTTGAGCCCTTGACGGAGCCGAGAGCCTTGACGTCAATGCAGCTGCCTCCCAGGACTGTGTCATTTATAACGAACGGAGTCAAGCAAAGCCCCCTCACAGTGTGACAGTGCCACACACACACACACGCGCACACGCACACACACACGCACCCACACACAGAGTGAGGTCAGTTCCTCTCAGGATGACAAATGACAAACATCAGGCGGGGAGAGGAGGCGCTCTGTTGGCCAGCTCCGTTTCTTCAAATCACCTTGTCGCTCCAGCTCTCTCCCTCCGTTCTTCTCCCAGCCGCATCAGAGGGTCTGCGAAGCGACGAGTGTTTGACCCCTTGCCCAGAGGTCACACTGCCAGGTGGGCTTTTTTTTTTTTTGTTTTTTTTTTTTCTGGCACTACTAGGTCATGGATGCTGGGATTTTAAGAGTTTATCCAATCTGCTGGCCAGCGTGAGTTTCGCCAGAAGCCGGAGACAAGGAAAGGCCGCGTGACCTTCAATAACCCCAAATATAATCCTCACACATTTGGAGGCCTTTTGTTTTAGCTGTAACATCTGTTTCCAGTTGTGCTTATGTAAAAATGGATGGATGATTTATTTGATTATCAGAAAAGGGAACGGAGCTCAGCTTTTGTAAGTAAACGAATAGAGAAATTGGAATAATGTAGCTTTTGCTTTTGAAAAGACATTGCAGAAAATATGTATTTGTTGCTGAAATTAACACACAATTAAGGCACTGTTTCAATTTAGACAAATGAAGAACTTAGTGTATTATTACATATGCGTCGGGTACATTTATTCTTCACGGAACATACCATGCATTTATTTGACAGACGACGCGGGTCCTTTCCAAAACTTTCTTCTCGCCTCATCATTGTTCCGCGACCTCCCGCTCTGAAAGACCCGGTGGGATGTTGTCATCCATTCCCCCACCTCCCTGCAGGTTGTCATGGCAACCATGGATGTCATCACAGAGTGCTCTGGCCCGACTAGTGAACGGGGCCCTCCGCCACTGTGATGTTTCACTGAGAAAGAAGAGGAAGGTTTTCATTGCCGGCGCGTCTCGAGTCTCGAGTGGGTCCGTGTTCGGCCCGCGGGAGATCGCAGCCACTGTGAACTAGAAATAACCCGCTGAGAATCCCGCTGTCTTCTGGGGAAATTCATTGCCAGCCTGCATGTTTTGGTTTTTTTTTCAGAACGTAGGATTGTCTGGTACTGTTCACGTTCAGCTCCTGTATACTCAATGCACCAGGATGACGTCGTATCATTGGGCAGGTATAAGATCTGATCCAGGGATCCCCAGGGCTGTGTTCTTGGCCCACTTTTTTCAGTATTTGAACGCTTCCCTTAACTCAGAAAATGACTCACATCAACTACAAAAGATAAGCCGGTGACTCACAACTTTATATTTTTATCACCAAAACGTGACTAAAAGTTCCCTGCATTCAGCACGTCAGGTTGTCAATCAGTAGACGGGTCAGAATTTCTTCTAACGATGCAGAAGAGACAGAAATGACTGGTTTTACCACCCAAAAACATATATCAGTGTGCACAGAGCTAAAACTACATAATGCTTGGGTTTTCAGTGAGATCATTGTAAATGTCAAAAATGTTGCTTTGACGACTTTCCGTCAACAAATTTGAAAGGTTATTGTGGTTTCCAAGAAGATCAAGAGTTTTATCAGATTGTTTCTAGCAGGCCTGAGCCAAGTACGCTTGACACCTGCATTTAAATGCACGTTGCACATGAAGTCTTTGTTGCTTCACTTTCTCATAAAGCAGCTCGAATTTCATTACCTTGTGTATGGATTGTGATATTCCAAGTGCCTCGCGTTCTAAGACCCGAGAGCCGAGGAATGGGGCCGACTGGAATCTGATCCAGGGGGAGTTTTGAACGGTCGTGACCCGCCTCGGACGCTTTGGCCCGGCAGCCCAAACTGAGGTCGTGCACACGGTCTCACCCTAGAAAAAGAAGCCCTTCTCCGGTTTCCATGAACAGACTGACCCCCTTCCTTGCAACCACCCCCACCTACCACTGTTGGTGTATTAGTGGGATTAGCTGTCCTCTGTCTGAGTGGGCTGATTGGATTGACGTGTTCCCTCCACACGAGCCCTTCCACACACATTACCCGTGTTTTTCTCATGACCCCGATTACTCCCTCCCTCCGCTCTATGGGAGCGTAGTTTCGCTCTAAGGACATTTTGACTGGAACCTGCAGTTTCTGTGGAGACCAATCAGAGTTTCGCCTATTTTACACCGAGAAAGAAGTGGCGTTTGAATTCCCTGCAGTTCCCCACGTATTGCCAGTTAAGTTTCCCTGAGGAAGGATTCAGTTTGGCGTCGAGGTGCAGAGCTCAGCCACTGGTCAGAGCTGCAGCCCTCATCCCTGCTGATGAATTATTCACCGCCTCCTGCAGGTTAACACTCATCGGTAAAAGAGCCCTGCAAAACGCTGCAGTTTCACAGCTGCTTGTGCAACAAAAGAAGAGCAGCATTGAAAGAAATGTCCAATCTGACACCTTCTGAGACCATTACAGGTGGACTTTTAGACTTTCCTTTTGGTATTGCGTAAATATACGCCTCTCCACTTCAGGTTCTCCGCTCAGTTCGCCCAGACAGTCCAAAGCTCCTAAGAACAGACGTCAATGACGCTGTGGGGGAACATTGCGATGACGTCCTGAAAGCGCGGGTCGGAACGAGTAGGAGCTTCTTAAAGAGACAGAGGTCCAATTTCAAGGAGTCGACCTTTTAGGTTATGTATGATATATGCAGGATTTTAATAATAGAAGGTAACAAACTTGAATGTGCTATAAAATGGTACTTTGTGCCTGGAAAACAATACCACAAATTAAGGCCCTCAGGCAAATTGATTGACAAATGAAGACAGAAAAAGACGGGAGAATGGAATGACAACGGGAAAATAGGAAGAGATTCATAAGTGAATGGACAGAATAATAGATGGACTGATGGAACGATGCATGGTTTGGTTCATGAATACCAGGACTTTAAGATAAATGACAGATCATGGATGAAATTAATAAATGAATGGATAGATACATTAAGATTGAGGTGGACTGAATGGCTGATAGTGGACAGACCGATCGATGGATGACCTAAGCAGGAACCCTAATCGGAGCAGGACGAGGCCTTTAACCCGCTGGTTAACCAAGACAAACACAAACATGAAAGAAACACACCTGATTCTGTTCAATAAACCTTTTTAATCTCAACAGCAAGTTAGCTTATGTGTGGTCAACATCAATGACGGTAAATATAAAACTGGATTTCTATTGATTGACTTTTGTTTTTAAATCAGCAGGAGGTGAAATTATGATACCTGGAAACACGTCCACTAGAATCTTCATGACTTTAGTCTTCAACTAGAGAAATATTGCTATAATACTTTTAAATGGCATACACAGATTGACCAGCTAGAAAAAAAATAAAAAAATAAAAACAACAGAGAAGAAAATAAAGAAGCTCCAAAACTCCACCTGGTGGGTTGTACAAGGAAACTTCTGAGGGACTTTGGTACCTTTGGAAAACCTGGCTCTACTTATGTTTAGGAAAAATAAAACAAACAAACAAATCATAAAAACAGAGAGGAAGTAATAGTAAAGTAAACGACACAGGAGCCAAACCAGGAATAGTCATTCATATTTAGATTGAAAAGAAGTAAAAAGGCACACTGAACACTATTCAACACAACTCCCCCGGGCGAGGATTCACTACAGCCACACAAAGGACACTCATCATAATAAACTGAAAAGTGTTGCTGTTTCTCAGATTCAGACCGACAGTCACATAAAGTGTCACGCTCGTCTGGTCTTTCCTCGAAAGAAAATGGGCTTCATGTCCATTATTGTTGGGGAAGAGAGAGGTTTTGTGTCCGTTATTGTTGGGGAGGAGAGAGGACGAAGCGTCCTCCCCATCGGAGGACGCTTCGTCCGCAAGGAAACCGCAAACCTTCCCCACGTTTTTCTCCTCCATCTCTTCTTCCCTGTAGTCAAAGTGCTCCAGTGTTCAACCTCCCAAGATCCTCTGGCAGATCTTTCAGTCTGACCATTCACAAAGGAAACTCCCCTCCCTCTCTTATACCAAGCCTCAAATATTTTTGCTGCAGTCCTTATTTCTATCTAATGGACATTTAAACCCACAAGCTGGGTGTGAGCTTTTTTTCCCCCCGTCAAACTACGGCTGGATTACGACAAGAGCAACATGCTGAGTTTGTAAATTGAAGGGTGGAACTGCTGATGTGACTACGAGGTGAATTTTGCGACACGCCTGCATTTCATTCTGGTCAACTGACCCTAACCCTGAAGGTGTTAACAACCAAGTAAGTGACCAAATAAGCCAAAGAAGCTACTGTTCAGTCAACCGAGCCATAAACCAGCAGATTTTCAACACAAAGAAGCACACGGTTGTGAAATGTTCCAGGTTCCTTGTCCCTGCAGCCCCAGAGCATGATGCTGCCACCACTTTTTGTATTCAGCCCCCTAGTGGCTGACGCTATGATGAAACGGTTCACATAAAGGCTTGTTGATGTGTTTAAAAACCACTTATCAGTTTCCTTCCACTTCACAGTTACACGCTGCTTTTCTTGGTCGATAAATCCGACTAAAAAAACAAAAAAAATGTTGGTCAAACTAAGAAATACTTGGATCATTGGGTTGATTTGCTCAAACTTTCCACACATGACAAGAACCAAGGTCAGACCACCTTTTGTTGACGGTTCAACTGTCAGTTTCAACTCCGGGTCAGAGAAATCTGAACGAACACCTCGGTCTGCTGCTGGATCCGACTCCAAACCTTCCTACAGTTTAACCACAAACCACCGCAAGCCGCACGGTCTGGCAGATGGTCGCAGTACCATAATCTCATCTCAACTGCTGTCGTGACGACTGATCATCTGTCTGAGTAAAATCTAGCAGATTGAACACAGTCTGAGTGCCGTTAAAGTAAAAAAAACAACAACAAAAAAAAAACAAAGGGTGAGGAAACAAATGAGATCCCCTGTTAGCAGAAGGATGCTGGGCTTCATCTCACAGCAGCCGCAACGTCAAAGGGGAGGATCCACTCAGAAAATCTTTAAGGGGGTTATTTACTTTAAAAAACAAACAAACAAACAAAAAAACACAGCAGAGGCATGACTGGAGCAGAGGAAGTAAACCAGAAATAATCTCTAAAACAAGGACGGTGTAAAAGAAATCTAAAAACACCGTTTCTGATTTGATTAAAACTCCGTTACAGAATCCCTTAAAAAGATCACTTTGGATGTTTGCGGGACAAATACAGTGTTTCTTCCATTTTTCACAAAGACTGTGATTAAATTAATACCCTAAACGATTATTATTGGGAAAAACTAAACGGTTTCTTCGACTTCACCACAGTAACCTCCATGAAACGTTTTCTAGCACGAAGAGAGGAGATTATCTCCCGCTTACATCATCCGCTCCAGTGACATCACCGCTGACCTGGAGGTGGCCGGGAACCAATCAGAGGCTTCCGTTCGCGACCTCCACTCCCCGCCCCTCAACATTCAGGATTAATATTGCTTCAGTATTGCCACAGAAACATACGTTCAACTCCAACTCTCCACTTTCCGTTGAATCGACATCAGCCCTCATTTACCAGGCGAAGGCATGGCCCACTGAACTGGTAATCATAGTAATGGGTGAACTGGAACAGCAATCAGTAGTGTTGGAAATAGCTTGAGATCAGTAGTTAGAATTTATGAATCAAACATCACAAAAAAAAAGTCATTAACGGTTAAGAAACGTAACACCATAGCAGGTATTTGTTACATGTTTGTGTATCAGAGTGATAGTGTTAAAACCTGTTTATGACCACGACAATATTACTGCACAAACCACCAGCTTGAATCGCTTGAATTTGCGTTGATAGTTGTGGTACCGTGATAAATGAGGGCCATCTTCTCCTGCTCACTTGGTTTGCCCGCCTTGCCCCCATCTTCTCCAAACGAATTGAATAAAAAAGTCCACAGAAGTCTCATTCAGAACCCGCCTTGTTGTCATCAACGGTGACTTGAAGTACAAAAAGCACGACCAGCCTTTGTGCTTTTGGTTGCCGTTCAGTTTCAAGTCCCTAAATTAGTTTGCTCTCAAACCATTTCTAGACGAAATGCTGCGGCATCCCCCTCCGCCGGCCTCGTTGAACGGCTCAGCGCACGCGGCGACGGCAGCCTCGCCGCGTCGGCACGGCGTCAGGCCTCCATGTTGCCTTGCGAGGGCAGATGAGAACTACAACAGGGGGTGCAGAAGGAGAAAGGGAGGTAGGTCGAGGGAGGATTTTGGTACAAATGTTGAGGCTTCTTACAACTAAGAAATGAAGTTTCTATTAGTTGCACAAAAGTGAACACTTCCTTCCCTGCTGCTACGCTTATGACCTCCGCTTACATCTCCATTCTCCCTGCTCTTAATGCTGCGTTGCTGTTTGACACCGCTCTCTAAGAACAACAGTAAACTCCTCGGCTGGGTTCAGTTGACCAGTACGAAGCCCTGCTGGGAGTCCACGGTCTCCATCATCTCGCTGTCCAGCAGAGAAGCGGGCAGCTCGCTCATCCCCAGGCTGTCCGACTGGGCCGGCCCGCCCAGAACCCCGGGCGCGGCCCTGACCTCCACCTCTCCTGGAGAGGGATGCAGCAGCGAGGGGGGGTTCATGGACAGCTCGTACTGATCTGGTGGAAGAGCCTCGGGAGGGGGGCCGAGGATGGGCTGTTCACAGCCAGGAGGGAAGCTGAAGCCCAGGCCGCAGCTGGAAGCATCTTGAGGCAGCTGGGGGTGGAGCTGGGGGTGGAGGTGGGCTCCGTGAGGCAGATGTTGAGTGCAGTGGTGATGGCTCATGTAGGGGTCGTAAACCACGCCTTCCCCCGGCTCCAGTAAGGGGCTCAGGCTGAGGGCGTGGCCAAAAGGGGCGGCGGCCTGAGAGCTGCCTTGCTGCTGCGGCTGCTGGCCGCCCGCAGGCATGGCGGGGCCCTGCGGGGGGCCCGGAGGCGCTGTGGGGTCCATAGCGGGGCCCACCGGAGGGTAGGAGCCTTCAGCTATCTGCATCTGGTTGAAGTAGGCCTGCAGGCCCATTCCTTGCGACTGCTGCAGATACATCCTCTTCTGGTTCAGTCTGGAAGGAGGCATTAAATTAGCAGAAAGCATTTTAAATAAAAAAAAAACAATCAGAAAACATAGGAAAAGGGGAACTAAATGTCTAAATCACTAAACTGCTGCATATGTGTTTTACAAGAAAAAAAAAATGTATCTAACGCAAAGAAGGATGAAGAGCTGCAGCTATAGAGTTGGGAACGTCTTTATAGGAATGAAACATTTCATAGAAATGTGATATAAATGTTCATGGGACTGAAACAAAGCAGCCTACTTAAAGCGGCTCTGCTCATTAGAATCACATGAGAAGCAAAGGAAACAAAAAAAAAGCTCGGCATGAAATCAGCACAGCAACATGGGTGATGCTGAACAAAATGGAGCATCAGTCCGTTCACCAGGCTGGGTCACTGTGGCAGCTTGGCTTCCTGCAGAAACGGCGCATCTAATTCTCAATGATATTCAAGTCTTACACCTGATTTGATGTCCACTTTGACTGGACCATAATGTTTCAAGTATTTTAAAGCGTCTAACAGGGTTGCCACTCATCTCTGTCTCTGTTAAAGACCGTCTTTTCCCACAGCATGAACCTTCACCATGTTTTACCGTGGGTATGATGGTGTGTTCAGGATGATATGCAAAGTTAGTTTCCCATCACGCAAAACATTTTATATTAAGCTTTATGTACAGTAGAGCACATTTCCCTTATTTTTTTTCTAACACTAACTTTATTCCTCTCCGTCTCTCAGATTCATGGAGGGCAAAGCGAACATTTGTACTAGCAGCAGATTTTGTGTTGTCATAATGAGACAATTACTGAAAGGATTTAAGGATTTGAATACTTTTGTGAGGTTCTGCGAACAGAAATCACCAGGGATTCAGAAAAGAAGAAGAAGAGAGCTCAGAGGAGACATTTTTATTTTACCTGTGTTCCTGCAGCTGCTGCTCTAAACTTCGAGGAGTCTCCTTACAGAAAATCTGACAGCTAGCAGGACTGTTTGCCAAGATGTTGGCCTTCTGGGCAAGAAGAAAACAAGAATTGACATTTCAACTAATAATTATTGCAAAATGTGATGCTAATCTTCAGTTGTTTTACGTATTTGTTAACTTGCGAATGACATCAACAACTACTCAGTACAGCAGCGTAATGCTACAGCTGGGTGTCGAGTACAAACATGTGTGAGCTTGTAAAACCGGTCAGTGAGTAATGGTGACTGTACCTGCAGCCTGTGTGTGAGGTACTGTGTTTCCAAACTCTGTCTGCGGGACAGGAGAGGCGGCTGGGCTTCACCTGGGTATAAAGCTAGGCCCTCCTGCTGCTTGCAGGTCTCGCCCTTTAATTAAAAACATAAAACATTGGAAACAAAAATCCCCACAGATCCTCCCTGCCCACCTCTGTCAAATAATAAAAGCGGTGTCAGGGTCTGGGCGCTTCGTGTAGCTTCAACGAGTTAGCTTTGCTTTGTTCTGCAGATGCCTGCGTGGCGACTCATCGGCCTGATGCCTTTTCCTAAATGGTGCGTACCAGAGGGATTTCACATTAGGTAAATGGAATGAAAGCTAATTAAAAGGATGATGGGGCTTCAAGGGTCATAACCAACAAAGAGAAGCTTTATTGCATAATGAAAATGGACAAAAAAATAAACAAACAAGAAAGAAAAAACAAAACAAGAAGATCTTGTTTGTGCTCATTTGGGGTTTTGTTTAGAAGATAGCAACAGTTCCGTTTCTCGGACGGTTCCTGTTTTGTTTTGTTTTGTTGTGTGCGTGGGTGTGTGTGTGTATAAGTGCGTTTGCCTGGGGGGTTTTTTTGTGCGTGTGATTGTAGTTCTTGTCATTTCTATGGGCGAGTCCGACGCATTTCAACAATGGCTGCATTCATTTTGGCCGGGGCTCGGAGCTCCAGGGGGACGGGAGACAGTAAACAAGCCGGAGTTGGCTGCCTCTCCCGGGGTTACACAACAGCGCGGCTGCTTGTGTGCGATTATTACTTTTTTTATGTACAATATTACATCAGGAGGGATGCAGGGGTGAATCTGAGAACTGGTTATTGGGGGGGGGAAATAAAGACCCAGAACCAACCTCCAGCAAGTTGTGCAAATGATGCTGTGGTCCCAGGAGGCCGGAGACTGCCCCATCTCCAGAGCCCATCTGCTCCACCAGCATCTGGACTTTGTTCAGCTCTAAGATGCCTTTGGTCCTCGCCAGGTTTTGGAGATGCTGCCGGAACGCCACCAGACCTGAAAGCAGAAGCCAAATAGAACTGATTAAAACGACAATTTTCAACAAGAAAACCTCCATTCAGAAGTACCCACAAGCATGTTTACAACTCTGAGTCAAATCTCAGCTCCAAAGACTGACATAAACATAGTTTCATTCGACGCATGGCATCTAATCTGCCTACAAGAGTAATAATGTGCGTTATGAACTCAAATGATCTACTGTTTATCCAGTGAATTATTATTAGCTTCTTAATCATCTATCAGTTTCCTAATTTTCGATTAAAATGCTAAATCGGTTAAAAAAAATGCATCTAAAAAAATAAGTAAAGTGTAAAAATTTACTGCATCTAGCTCCATAGTAATTCAATCCAACAATGGGATTCTCTTAACTTTACTGACAGATAATTTAATAGGCAACAAAAAAAAGGATTCTGTAAAATTTCAGAATAAAGAGGTACGACGTGTAAGGGTTTGCAATAATGGCTGCTTAAAACGTAGAAAATAAAAGTAGATTTTGAAATGTCCCATACTTATCGGATGCAGAGTGAATAGGGAAAGACAAATATGTCTCTGTTACACTGAAGCATAAATGTATGGCCTCTGGCCAAAAAACTAAAAATCAAACACACCACACAAAAATGGCAGACTGTGGCTTACATACTAGCGAAATTTCATTACATGACTAAAAGATGAATGAACCTGAGTCTTTGCTTCTATAAACTCAACTGGCTTGAATCTCCAGCTCTGGCTCCATCCTTTTACAGAAACAGGCCTAATCCTCCCTGACGTCAGACTGCTGAGGCTTTGTCGATCTTACTGACACTGGATGGACGTCAGCCATGTGTGTGTGTATATATATATACGAGACAGCATGTGTGTGTGTTTGCGTGAAACAGCAAACAGCTCTGATAAGTTCCATCCAGTGGTGACGAGCCTGGGCTGTGAACGATGGGACCTGACTCACTGAGATGGTGGGAGTTATTTAAAACCGGAGTCAGCAGTCTGACGCAAAAGAATCCGCAGCATCAACACCCTCCAAAGAAGATTATGGAAAATAAATTAATAACTGCAAACACCAACTGGGAGTGCACACTGCAGCCTGTCAGAGCTAAGCCAGGGAGGATCCATATTTTTAACTCAAGAGTAAAATCAGCTTCACTTGGCCTTAATACAGGTGATTTACAACCAGCAGGCACATAAGTTAAAAAAAAACCCAAATATACGGTAAAACTATAAACACCAAAAGGTGTATGGAGGTTGTTTAGCAAACCCCCTCCTTGTGTTTTGGCTTCCATTTCCCTCTGATGTGCAGAAGAAAGAAATCTAGAGACTGCAGCTTTTGGAAAGAGAGGGAACAAGCACCACCGAGACAGAAAGTGAGTTAAAAGATAAGTGGAGGCATTGGGATGGGTTGAGGGAGAGGAAGAGAGAGAAATATGTGGGCTGAAACCTTCAAATGTGCATCTGATTCACAAGGTGAATCATCGCCGTTGTCGTCAAGAGAAACCGAGAGGATGAGAGACGGGAAGAGGGAGCAGGGAAAAAAAAGGCATGTGAAAGAGGAGGGGAGCGACACTCAGACGGTCTAACCACATAAACACATATACGTGATTTTAAATACATAAAACACACATGTGCGTGTCTGAAAGTGTGAAGAGTTAAGGGAGGAGCTGTAGGAGTGTCTTTATTGGGATCAAAGTTCCTTCATATTAACTATGGGACTTGAAGAATCAAAGTAAACTCACCAGCAATTCACATTGTTCTCCAACAGACATATTCAGCTCTAGTTCATGCTGAGATGCTTCAAATCAGTAGGAAGCTACAGTCCTGTGACCATCACTAACTTCAGCGTATCATTTTGGGATTTCAGGAGACAGACTGACATAAAGTCGGGTGTGCATTTGTATTCAATCCTGAGTCAGAACTGTTTGTTGGCATAAAAATTAAATGAAATACATCAACGTGTGAATCCTGACATGAGAAAATGTGAAAAGTTACAATACTTTCAAAAAGGCACTGTGGAGTAAAGCTCAGTTTCAATTAGATTTAAATAAATCGGGATAGTAAAAATAGAGAAGACCTTCCAATTAGTGTTCGCTACCTTGTTTTGCCTTACAATTTAATACATAATGGAATATAGCAATGGAAAAATGATCTGTTCTGCAGCTCAGAGAATAAATCGAGGTAAAACCAGCTCCCATAACTTTAATTAGCTGCCTTTAAATCTGGAGTTCACTCTGTACTTGGTTCATGACGATGAAGCAGGTCTGGTTTGTTTAAATAAAGTTCCTTGACTCTTTACTCAATGCCTTCGGCACAATGTAATTAGACAAGCTTTTCTCTATTGAATTTGGTTCGTTTGCGTAACTGCAAGGAATGTTTTGCATTATTATGGGATAAAAGGAGGTGGTTCTGACTTTCATATCTTATATGAAAGGGGAGGTGCAAATTTCTTTATTCTTAAGACACCCCCATTTCACTATTTTATAAACCTTTATACTGTTGTCAGTGTTTGCATGTGATTATTAAACAATAAAACATACTTAAGATAAAGACTTTTAAAGCTGCTATATAAACATTACTTAGATATGGGCAGCAAAATTGGTAAATCAGTGAAGGGTTTCAGATCAGTTTGGGTCATTTGTAAACCTATTCACAACCCGAGGACTTAATCCAACCAATTGATTCAGGCGTGCAGGACCAAAGAAAAACTAAAAAAGCAGGACAGCAACTCTATAGGATGGATATGAGACTTCTGTCTTAAATTAAGGCCTACTTTCAAATCCCAAAAGATTTTCACTCATTGTGGAGTAAATGTAGTCTGTCTGCTCGCAAAAAAAAAAAAAAAAAACAATTTGAGGAAATAATTGAACCCTGTTGGCTCTGACCTTGCGTGAGGGAGGTATCGGATGCACGGCGTCCTTCTCTGAAGCTGATCGGGGAGCGGTTATGCGTCTCCCTGTGCTGGGACGTCAGGGCAGCCATTGCTGGGTTTGGGGGTCTCGCCATCATGAAAGGTGCAGGGCTGCAGCTGGCAGCGGGGCTGCTGGCCGGCATCACTTCGCTGAGGGACGGGGAGTCCTCCAGCAGGCCCAGGTCACTGTGTGCCGAGCCCATGTCGTAGCCAATATCTGAGTCGACGCTTCCCATGGATGGGTTGTGCCCCAGACTGAACAATTTACCTGAGAAGATCCCAGTGAAATCAAGGACCTGCTGGACACTTTGTCTCTGTGATTAGATAGTAACGTGACGTCAAACCTTGATTTGAAGGTCCTGGCTGGTTGGTGACCTCAGACAGGGTGTGCCGCCGCTGGCCGAATCGAGCCGTCTGATAGGCTGACAGCAGGTGGGCAGGATCGTCCTCTGCATCCGGCTCCTCAGTCTCAATGCCCTCATCAATCGATGTCTCCATCATGTTGCTGGGCGATGAGGTAGAGGACTTGCGGAGGACAGTAGTGGGAGGGAGGGGGTCTAGGAGACATCCGTTCACCTAAGATGGAGAAAGAGAGACGGAAGAATGACTGCGTGGCTAAAACTTTAGGGCAAAAAATACGGTAACCAAAAAAAAGTAAAGGGTTTGAACGAGACTCGAATAACATCCTGCAGAAGTGTTAACACTTCTTGATTTTTTTCACATTCTATCAAAGGTTTTATTCTAGGACTGCTGGGTTTAACTCCATCCACCTTTCTCCATCAAGAAAGATGACAAAACCAATCCCCATAGCACGATGCTGTCACCAGCATGTCGAAGGGTATTTTTCAATTTATATATACGCCGAAAATTTCCAATTTGCTCTCAACAGACCAAAGCACCTGAAGTAAGCTACATGCAGCGCTCCCTACACAAAAACTAACTTAACAAAGCAAGTCCCGTAATTTCAATAACTTTAACATATAAAATATAAGACAACTTATGTTTCAACTAAACAGATCAATATTATTCCCACTGGCTCAATCTGAGCATTGCATGTTAAGGTCACGACCTTCCTGCTCAAATTAAAATGTCTAAGCACAAAATAAATTTGAAACCAGATGCTTACATACATCCAATAAGACAACAAATAATTTTTTTTTCCTCACAGTCTGAAGTTAAATTAGATCAAACTTCTCTTGCTTTAGGTCAGTTAAAAATATCCAAATTATTTCTATTCCCTAAATGCCAAGAAAACTTACACATTTTTAAAGATTTTTTTTGTAACTTTTGCTCAATTATAAATAATGTTTTCAAATGTTATTCAAACATTAGATGAGGTTTATTGCAAAACTGCACTGTTTGAGTATGAAGAATTTTAGATGAGAACATCGAATTGAAATTCAACTAATTTCAAGGATTTCAAGAACCCATTTGAACCCTGTAAAATGACAGCCAGGTCTTCGTAGTTGTTCACATGATGTACTGAAATATGCTCCACAAGGTCTTTGTAGATTTGCATCTGCAAAAAAATAAAATAAAATAATAATAATAATACAAATATCCTTTTTATTGCATGGAGTTGATCAATCATAAAATACACTGAGCTTTGCATTTGTTAATGTGATGAAAAGCGAAACAGTTCAAGGGTTATGAGTAATTTTGCAAGCCCGTATGCAGTCACACACATGGATCATCTGTATTGACTGCTGCAGTAACAACAAAGCCTGGTGTTGATCTAGAAAGAACAGCTTTGCCCAGATTCACATCTGCTTTCTTTAGTGTGCCGAGATAGGAATGCTGTTATCTAACAGACTCACATCGAGTAAAAAACACATTGAGAGCTGAGATACAAAGACGCTGTAGGTCAAGGGGATACAGACGTGAAACGATCGAAAAGAGTGGAGAAGGGCGAAACTGAATGAAAAGTGAGGGGGCAGTTAAAAAAAGAAACAGGAGGAGGAAGATTGCCCAATGGCAAGGAAGAAAAAAAATTATTTGTTGGCTGAGGGGCGGGAAGTCTGGGCGGTGAGATCGCGGAGGGTAGCACAGCAGCTTCCTGTCCATGTGTGTTCACTCGGCTCCGCATTAGGTCACATCATCATCACAGGACCGCTTACATAACCAGAATCCATTCAAGCAGATAACATGCCCCCTTACTTACCGCTTAGTTCTGCTTACCAAACACACACACACACGGAGCGACTTACAAGTCATTCTTTATTGAAGCTGTGAAAGGGGGGATAAGATGGAAAAGAAAGCTTTAACTGAGCATTTGGTGAACGCCTGAAGGTGTGTGAAACCGTCGCGACAGATGAACAGTGTCTATGTTCTGAAACAGGAGGTCAGGGAAACAGCAGGCCTGGAGGTAAAGGTCGCTGGTTGGCATTGATGAAAAGGAGAGCACAGTGTGTGTGGAGCCGTGCAGGACAGGCAGCTGTCCTGTCTGATGTGAATGTGGCTGAGTGCTTACATAAGAGGACATGTCAGCTGCACTCAGGCAGGTCGACGCTCCAAACCTCAAAGGAGTCTGGTGTGCACACACACGTGCACGCACGCTCACACGCAAGTCTGGTTTACCTCAAGTGAACACAGCTATCAAAGTAAGTCACAAGCTGATAATGACTGTTCTAAGTAATACTTAAAAACAAGTGTGAATTAGAAGGGACATGGAGGCAGAGACACAAACAAAAACACGCCCTCATACACTCTCTAGACCTACTTTGGGCGTGCTGATGTCCTCCACCATGAAATTCTGCTCCAGAGGAGAAGCGGTCTGGGGGAAGTTGCAGGCGTCAGAGGAGGATTGGGGAACGGTGGGGGGACGCAACAAGCGTACACCCTGCAGGGCCAGCCCCACCTGTGCTGAACCACTGGTGGACTGTGAGGTGGAAGAAATGCCAAGACAGAAAGACGCATCAGTAATGTTTTTAACAATTTTTATGACCACATTAAGGCAAACCAGGAACTGTTGCCGAAAAAGCAGGAAAGATATAGTAAAATATGAATCACACGTCCTTTAATAAAAGTTACTCTAACCACATATGTCAGAATGATCAGATAATTAAAGCAGGTTTTGACTTAATGAAGGTTACCTGTGCTGTACCACAAGGTTCTGTGCTCAACCCTAAACCTTTTATATCAAACAAAAATGGAAATTTACCAAACAATTGGCCACAGATTGAACTGTTTTCCCCATTCATTAAATTAACACCAAGCACCACAAAAATCTGGCTAAGAATTAATACAGCAATTTATAATTCCCTCGTTTTCTATGGGGCTTAGAGCAACAACCTCAACCAAACAATCTGTGGCACCATTTTCTCTCTTCTTTATGGTATTTATGAACAAAAAAACAAAATCAGCTGTTCAAGAAAACTGGAAAAAGCATGTGCCAGAAAAAACCTGATCAGTAAAATATATATTTGTTATGGATCACAGTCTAAAGTTCATTTTATGTGCTGATGATACAACTTAAAACTAATTAAGCAAAGGTTTGCAACAAGTTCTCTAAGCAGAAGAAAGAGACATGATAGACTTAAAGAAAGGCTTTGATATAAATAATTTAAATTAACATTAATTTAGAGAATGATGTCGCTTTTAGTAATGGACATTTTAAGTAAAACATTAGCCTTGTGGTAAATGTTGATGAAACTTCAAGAGAAACCAAATTTGTGACCATAAACAATTTTGAGAGCCTCACATTACGGTTCCAAATGGTAAAATGACCAAAACCAAGGCAATGTTGTATATAAATCATCATATGTGCTATAATTCTCCTCAGTAGTTCTGTATATAATTTATAGCCAGGAACCAGAGGGTAATGCACACAAAACCATTGCAGTAGATTTAATGTTAAAGCTTTATACAGAGAAGAACTGCATCCTAAATGGTGAGGCAAATTAAAGACAAGTATCCCTGGGATGTGAGAAGTGTTCACAGACAGGAAAATAATGAATAATGTAATCGAGGGCAACGCATTAAGATCAAGGCTGAGCGAGAGCACAGAAGAGATGGATAAATAAATGATTGGGCCGTCTCTGTCCATTTGTTCCAGGGTGCAGGTGTGAATAACGCAGCTTTGATCAGAGAGGCAGGGATAATAATCAGCACGCATTATTCAGATGCTCTGGAGCTCTGCTGTTACCTTGATGACGGTTTGTTCAGCGATGGTGCTGGGGCGCCGCTGGCGAGCGTCGAGCCTTTGTTCAACAGGGAAGCTGCAGCGATGTGCCTTGAGCCGCTCCACCAGTAGGTAGTAAATAGCAGCAAAGTGGTTGTAGCTTTTGTTCTGCAGAGACTGGAGGATGACAGACGGGATAAGTGCTGGAGTCTGCAAATTCAAGTTCACACTCCTGCCTTTTCTTTTTTCTTTTAAAGATGACTTAAATGTGACAGCTTCTAACATCTGATGAGATTATTCTTTAATCGTCCCTGTGTGAAACTGGGTTATTGCAGAAGATGGAGAGCAGAGGGAAGATAAAAATACAGCCCACAGACTGTGTGTTAAAGGAGCATGATGAAAAACCCAGAGCATGCATAAATTAGATTCTGAATAGAACAAACTGAGAACAGCATACAGGTTCAGATAATCCTGGCAGATTAGACAGTCAGTTGCTTGGTGCACAGTAATTCAGACTATAATTCAGTGATCTTCACACCATTCTTCCTATTTTTATATTATTACATTTTTCCTTATGCTTGTGCCTTTGTCCTACTATGTACTTTGGATTCAGGGCATACATCCCAACATAACACCAACTCCTCCATGTTTGGTACGCACTGGATCATAAGTTGTCTCTTTCATTGTGTCAAGTTAAAAATAATTTTGGTTAAGAGACAAAATCTCCCCACAAATCACATACAAATGCTGATTATATCAACATTATTTGCTGGAACAAAAATGAAATAAACTGTTATTGTGATTTAAAAAATGCCTAAACACCAGGGAGAATGAGCAGATTTAACAAAGTTTTAAAATTGTAGCAGTTAAAATGGGCATTTATGTAAAAAAAAAAAAATAATAATAATAATATGGTAAGTTCGCAAAATGATCACTGGTTGCTGCTCCAAAGGTTCTGAAAGCTGTGCTTTGAGTCTGGATCATAGAGCTCACACTACTGGGCTGACATAAGGTTGCTTTAATAATAAATAAAAAACCCCCACCATAATCACAATTATTTTTGGTCAATATTGATAACATGGTTTAGTCATTGCACATGATTACACACTGTGCAGGTAAAGCATCCATCTATGACAACAATGCACCTAACTCTACAAACATGTTGAGACTGACTGAGAAAAAGGTTGATTTCTTGCAAAAATGAATTACACTGTTGATCAGTTCACTTATAACAATCATATAATCCTGGCACCCATTACTTGCATAAATGCTGATTTATGACAGGTGTAAAAAAATACACTGATAGCATTAGGAATTTTGTCTTTTATTTTACAGAAATAATGAGAAAAAGAGCACAATCAGGTAAAGTGTTCATCTTCTACAACATGAAGTTACTGCGCTGCATTAACATATGCAGAATGATGCCACGCCTGGCCCTTACCTCTATGGTCTTGTGTTGATCGATGCCGAGGCTGTGCATGAGGCGGAGGACCTGCTCGCTGTACTCTCCGACGCTGGCCTCGCCCTCCGCAGACAGCGGCTGCTGGTACAGAACCGGCCTCTGTACAGGAACATCCAGAGTCATCCACTTGTGCTCCTTGATCTGGGCCAAAGACAGACGCTTGGACGGGTCCAGTACCAGCATCCTGCGGATCAAGTGCTCACAGTCTAAAAGGAGAGGATCGAGAAATTAAAAAGAGCACAAAAAGTTCTGCTGTATTTTATGACGACTGTATTATCAAATGAAATAACCATTTTTACAAGTCATAACAAACAGGAATAAATGCCACAAGCAGCCCTGATGAAGTGAGGTAAAAATGACGGTTCAAGAAAAATCGGCTATATTCTTTTCTTAGTTGCTCTCAAGATTTTCCACCTTCCTTCCCTCCTAATGAGAGCTCCTCACTTCCAGTTGGTGGCTTGATGAGTTTGACGTCAGACACAGCTGGGCAGTTAACAGGATTACGGTTCCCTTGGCTGCACCCTGCATTCCTGCCTGCCACTCAGCATCCTTCCAACATTTACTCCACCATTCTTTTCTTGAATCAGAACCGGTGGACTCATAAGTAAAATCGCTGCAATCATTCGTCCGCTTTTAACATAGAATGTTTTGAACACTTTTCATTTTTAATCCTCCGAATGTCTAATGTGACAAGATGAGGCTGGAGTTTGCATCATATCGAGGGACTTCTAGGCATCTGGACCAATTTAAAGGAGCTCTGTTTCAAAAAACTATTAAAAACACTTTCTCTCTTCTGTGCTATAGCTCCGCCACCTCACCGAAACCAGCCGTGAATGATAAGGATAATCAGCATGGCTAACAGTTTTTCCTCTAACAGTAAGTTGTTTCTCTGCCATTAGTAAAGCTGCAACACATACACAAGGATGATTGACAGCACTAAAATCCTCCTCCTGTCTCTGATTGATTGTTTCTGACTGAACGGTGCATTTCTGCAGGTGGCCATAGGACCACGTTATCCGTCTCAGATTTAACTGTTAGGACATAGAGTCATTTTTTTAAAAATGGATATAATCATATTTTCATAAACATTACCTACTGCCGCTTTGAGGTAAAGATCAATTCTCTCTCGGGAATAAACACAGAGACTCGGTGCACTAACTGCTAACACAGTCTTCATCCAAACATGTTTTACAGTGGGTGCTCACCGACACACACACACACACACACACACACACGCACACACACCAGATGATATAACTGACGACTCTCAGCAGGAAGACCAGAATAAAATTATTTTCAAGCTGTTCTCATGTTTTATATTATCGTGCTTAAGTAGAGATTGAATTTGACTGTAATCTGTATTGTCAGGTTAAAGGTCACGAATTGACTTTATAATTCTTTATATAAGTGCATCTCTACTTTGAAACTGTTACACCATTAGATTGTCCAACATTTAACTAGAGGCAGATTTAGACATGCAGTTTATGACCCTTGTATAAAGTTAAATAGAGAAAAATAAGCAGTTCGACGGTCCAGTTTTTCATTTTTGAACGAGTTTACATTCCAGGAAGTAACTGATTGCTGAGAGATGTGCTAAAAGTAAAATATTTAAATATACAACTAGTGTAAAATAAAAATAAAAAAAAAAAAAAAAAGCATTGCATTATTAGAAATGTATTCATTATTTGCCTTGGAAAAACTTGAAGCTGCTTCACATTGCAAACTTCAGGCTGATTTCCAAACTGACAGTATTCCCTAAATTCAGACTTTTGGTTGCAATTTCAAGATATTTAACCCATACAACCTTTTCTTTAAATATTTTTTTAAGTAAGGATCAGGCCTTAAATCCCATCTTCCTTTAAGAACACATTAGAAAGTCCAAGGACCTGCTGGCGCACATTAACTCCCTGTTACAGATTCTCCTCATTCAACCTGCTGATCTACTAACGTCTCCATTCAACATGTTTTCCACGTCGTTAGTTCAGCCAAGTTAAATTTATCCTCCCACTTGACACACAAACAGTGTGACCTTCACTCCAGTTTTACATTAAACTCCCGCCTTTCAAAAGATTATCAATTGCGACCTGCTTCAAAACAAATTCACAGCGTTATATTTGTTTGACCCAGAAAGCACCTGACTTTGCTGCAACCATGTTTGAGGTGACAGTTAATACCAGAGCTTTTGCTTCACCCAAGGGCAGGTAAAACTGTAAACTTGTTGCCACTGAAAAACCACGGGGCTGCATGGCTGATTGACTGACGCGCCATTCTTAGAAGGAACATCGCACCATCATGACCTAACCACAAAGCCATCCGATTTAACACTTGAATGCCCGTGGGGGACAGAGCTGCAGTGAGGGAAGAAGAGGGGGAGGCAAAACCAACATGTTGTTCAGGTAAAAACCTCTGGCGTTTCCAGGATACTCAGTTCTTCACATTCATTTTATAGCTTAAGCTATTGAAGCTCTTTGTAAAATTAGGGCAAACACATATGGATAGTGGAAGAAAGGAATGAAGGAACAAAGAAGAAGTAAAGTAACAAGTAAGGACTTAAGGATGGAAAGGAAATAATGAATGAAATTCAAGGAGGGAAAAAGGAAAGACTGAAGCGAGGACGGAATAAAAAAGGGAGAGTAGGAAAGAACTCAAGGACAAAATGATGTATACAAGGAAGGAAAAAAAGAGAGAAGAAAGGACACAACATTTACATAATGAGAGAGGAGCTTTAGTCTGGAAATACAAATGTTTGTCCATACTCTTATTTTCCTTTTCCATACTTATCCAGACCTGGAAAGGATTGCAATTAAATTCCAGACTGTGTTGGAATCCTGCTAATAGCACTGGTATTGGTTGTATTTAAAACACATTAATGATCTTTAACTAACACATTAATGCTAAGTGCTCAAAGGTCCTGTTCAGGAAGGAGACGTGTGGTTGATGAGTCCTCTGTATTCACAGAGCTCTGATGTGTTCTGGTGAGAGTTTACAGCACCGAGCCGTACCGCACACCACGGCGTTAGTCAGACACAGCAAAACAAGATGGACTGTTTCTGGATGAAGTAATCAGCACACTCTGTTCCCCTCTGTTCGGGGAACGGGGGGGTTGGACTGAGGGTAAGAAGGCGGGTTTGAGTTTCAATTTGGCCCATGAGGTGAGATTTTCACTCCTACATTCCCTCCATGTCTTGAAAGAAGCAGAACAGACACAAAAAGTCCCTATTGGCGACGCCAGGCTCTCAAATCAGATACAAGGGAACTCGGACGGACAGGAAGACGTCTCACGGGACAGGAGGGTGACTCAAACCAACACGCGAAGTCTCCTGTGAGTTGCTGAAGGGCTTCACTGGCTCTTCCCCACGTTACATAAACAGCTCCGGCTCTGGACTTAATCTGCAGCCAGCGAGCTAGCACAGCCGTTAACAGCAGGGCTGTTCTGAGGCAGCCTGACTCACTGCGAGGCCGGCACGCACACATAACCCTCAACACAACCAGACTGCCCCAAACTGAATCCCCTTCAAATGAATATAACATAACATCCTCCTGACTACTGTAGCTGAAAGATGGAAATATTAATTGACTTCATGCTGCATTTCCAAACTCTACTACAGACATATTCTTCTGCTGAATAAGTTAGCTGTTGCTTCTCACCTTCAGTCATGAAGTAGGGGATTCGAAACCTTCCTTCGAGGACTCTCTGTCTCAGCACAGGCAGAGTGGGCCCATCAAATGGCAATGCACCACAAACCAGTACATACAGCACAACCCCCATGCTCTGCAAAACAAGATGGAACAAGGTGAGCTTAGGAACAATCAGGAGAATCAAACAGGTATATGAGGAATTTAAATCCTTTTAGCATTGTTTACACCTCAGAAAGCAACTTTTAATCTGCGTACATTTATTAAAGAGGGGTGAGAAGTCCTTTATTAACAAATGTTTTTAAGGAAACCAGTGACAGACCAGCACCGTTGCTGGTAATACTTTTCCCAACATGAAAAGAATGAAGGAATTAGTTATGGGGACTGACATCATCGTGGGAAGTGACTGTGTTCAGTGAATTATTGCTCACTTGATTTGTTCACTTGCTTAGGATAATTATAACTGTAGAAAAAACTAATGATGACACTTTTTTTTTTTTTAGATTAACAAAAGATGAATACGAGTCTTCGTTCAACCTTGATTCTCACAATTCTAGTTATTTCAAATTTTACTCATTACTCAGAGGGTAGGTAAGGTAAACTTGAGCAAGTAACTAATTTCTTGACTGAACACTTGCCTTTCTTGAAAATGGATGTTCTCTTGTGTTTCCCATTTTAAAAACATGGGCCTCTTTATCACGTCATTTTAAAAATAATGTTCAGCAGAAAATCGTTACTTAACCGTTCGGCCCTTGACCCTACAGACAATTAACTAAAGTAAAATCAATTAGCTCAGATCTGTATATGCAAGAATTTTTGACCTTTCAATAATTGTACCACAAAGGATTTTGTTAATGATCATTTTGAAAGATGGGATTTTTTTTCTCCAAAAAATGAATAAATTTAACACTGCACAATGGGTTTTATTTTCTTAGGATGAATTTATCTAAATTATTTTAACACATCTTTAATATAACTGACAGTAAAATAAAAAAAAACAAAAAAATAAAACATTCAATATATCAACTCTCCACGTCAGCTGATATTTTTGATGTCCCCATGATAAATTAAAGAATTAGAGAGCAAAGTGACACCACCATCTTCTGTTATGTAATCTGTCATCTTACCCAGATGTCCAGCTGCGGTCCCTCATACTGTTGTCCCTCGAAGACTTCTGGGGCAGCATAAGGCGGGCTGCCGCACCATGTGGCCAGAGGCTCCCCGGGCTGGAAGAAGTTCGCAAACCCAAAATCTAAAAGGGGTCAAAGAGCGTCGTTAAGAAGATTAGAGATAATTTCTAAACACCCGCATTTAGTCGATACGGCAACAAATAAAGTGCAAAAACAAATTGCCTGCGAAAAATTGTAAGAAGATGAAGCACCCTGAACATCTATTGCAAAAAAAACAACATGCAGAACAAAGTTGCTTAAACATCAAGTATCTGTGAGAAGGTTTTGCGTAATGCAGTTTGCAATCCACATTTTTGCACATTGAGGAAATGGGCCTTTGTATGAGGCAACCTCCCCTTGAGACTGACATTAGGTCACTCATGTGGGCTTCTATTGGTTGTATGCAGAATGAATCAAACTTTGATTTTCATCTTAAGAGGAGAGAGGCGCTGGGAACTATTACAAACATACTATTAAAGTCATGTCTGCCTTTTAATAAAATCCAGTCAATCCCTCTGCACCAACATTGGAATGGTAAATCATTCAAGCGAAGCATTTCATCTTTTTGTCAGATTTTCCTCTTTTGTATTTTTCTCTTATTTATGCAAATTAGATATTCTATAGACCTGTTCTCATTAATAGTACAATTAATCCCTTTAAACAGACACAGCTAGTTGTATTTTATGATTTATGACACCTAGCAGAAAAAAAAAGAGAGACAAAAAGCCCTTGCTTAGCAATCCATTATCAATGGAAGCTGTCAGGGGACCAGACATGTGCACTTTAGTTTCCACCCCCTCTGTTTTTTCCATAATCTTCACCAGTTACATAAACAGAAAAATGCACTGAAAAACAAATAAATAACAGAATTAAAAAAAGAACAAATCTGCCTTACATAATGGGGTTAGAGGTGGTGTGGGTTCATGCTCAATATGCAATGTTATAGTCTGAGACAGCATGTTTAATCTAATGTGGGGGTCTATAGACATAAAACTCGTCCCCAAAGCCATTCACTGTGTCTTTCATAATCTCTTCCTCTTCTGCGTTCAAACAAACAAAAAAATTGATAGTTTTTTTTCAGTTTGAAAGGGGATGATAGCAATAAATCCGGATTGCAAACCTTTTCTTTCCTGGAAAAGATGCAGAAGGGTCAAGAACAAATACATGTAAGAATCCGATTTGAGAGATTATCAAACTGCTGCAGATGAGAGTCATATCAGAGCGTTTAGCGATTGCAATGCAGGTGGCACCAGGTGCGACATGAAGGGGAAAGTAGTGCGACATGTTGGGTTTACTACAGATATGCTGACAGTCAGATGTTGCTGCAGAGGTGAGCTGGGAGATGAAGGCAGAGCGGAGAGCTGCAGCTGGTTTATCGTCAGAAGCGGTGACCCATTTCATGGAGCTGAATACTGAGCAGACGAGTTGACGTCAAACGCTCGCTGCAGGCTACCAACAGCAGTCTCAGCTCTACGGGAAGGGTGGGTGGTAGTTGGGGCGGGTGGAGGAGAGGAGAGGTGTCTTGGTGTTGAACACGGCAGCATTAGCATAATATCAGACAGGTTGCATTGGAAATATAGTTCACCTTACGTCATGCTGCTGTTACAGGCCAGATTACTGAAGTTGCAGATTTAATTACAGTGGTAATTGAGTTTGGATGGCAGTGGACTGTAGTAACTACATTAACAGGTTGTCCTTTTTCTCCTCACATTGTTGAAATACCTATAACTTTAGCCACTTCCTCTCCTGACTCATCCTACACATTCCCTGTTTCAAACTGCAATGCTTCTCCCAAGATGCACATTAGCAGGTTTAAATCAACTTGACATGGCCATAAAACCATCTACTGTAGCAGCAGGGTTTTATAATCAGTATGCATCCAGCACTACAGCACTACATAAAAACCTTAGCACAAAACAGATGAAAAGCAAGAAACAGCACTTTGGAAAAATAAAAAACTGACTTTTTTCTGGTAGATGAATTTGAAGAATTCTTCATTTTTGGTAACCATGTTTGTGTAAAAGTTTAAACCCAATGTATGGGTCTAGACTGGTCTCCCTGACTAATGGCAAGTTTCGTGTACAGATAATTAAGTTTTTTATTTTTAGCACTTGATACTTTTGGAGCAGCCTTTTAAACACAGGACAGCTGACAGGTTTTCTTTGGATGTATGGTGCTTTTTCACTTATTTTAGGCAAATCACAGACCAAGAAGCTCCTATTAGGCTATTTTTCAATACCAGTTTTTTTTTTCTACTAGTGACTTGTTTTTCTCTCAAAAAGACTAAAGCATGGAGAAAATTTTACAAAATCAAAACAAGTGGAACTTTTAACCAAAACAAATTAAATACTTAAAACCAACCCAAGAGCCAAATAAATTTTACCCATGTTATAAAAAAAATATATTGCAAAACATGAAGATATGCTATTGAGCCATTTCTTTCCTACATTTAAGAAAGAAAAAAAAAACTCAGCAAATAAAAGTTGTTAAATTTGATTAATAAACACTGAAAACTAACAACTGACTATTGGGTAAAAGTTTAACTTTACTAATCCCAATTAAAAATGCCAGAGTAGCTTCAACAAAATTAATTTATTTTTTTTCCCCCACCACTGCAGTAATAAAATACGAAAACACAGACGAATTAGTTTTGTTGACGTGCACTGGTGAATGTCTGCAGTGTCCACATCTCCTAACTGGCCATAAAAAATACCTCGAGGGTTTAGGGCTCCGTCAACAACATTCATGTATGGATGGTTTCAAATTAGAAGAATTAAATGAGATTTAATACGGCTATAAAGGCCAGCGTGTGGCAGAGTGTTAATGTGGTGTTATTTTTTTAATCATCATGTGAACCTAAGAAATTACAAGCTGAAGAACATTACCATTTTGTTATTCCTAAGGGATGAATATTATAGTTGCAAATTAGATTGTCAAAAAAAAAAAAAAACACCATATAATAATGATTTATTAAACAGCTATTTCTTCTAATCCTGCCACTCTTTACTTATTAATCATTTCTCCACTTCTTTTTCCATCGCCTTCAATCTGTCAACTTGACCCAAAAGGGGATGTTTGAAGTGAAAACATCAAGGGCACTCCCTGCTGCTACTGTTGCGCTCTCCTCTGCAGCTGTCATGACTATGACCTTTCCTCTGACTGACCAACGGTTAAGCTTCATACAGATGGACCAGAGGTGGCCTTTAGAAAGCCTGGAGGCTTGGCAGGGCTGCAGAGCATGAAACCCAGAAGCACTGGCGCTTTGTCTAGGCTCAGAACTCAAGACAAGACTTATTCAAAGTTGTACTGGGTTCAAATAATGAAAGCTAGAACTGAAAGGAAGTAACTCAGAGGATAAAAGTGTGCAGCAACCCCAGTAATACACAGCACTAATCTGACATGTCGACTGTACGAACCACCTACCTAACTCGTGAGTGCAGGTTTCAGGGTTAAGAAAAAGCACTGAATGTCCAATCTTCTGTGCTCCAGACATGCTTTGTCTCATCATGAGTCAGGTAATGTTCTGTTCATTATTTTGCTGCTTCAAATTTAATCTACTGTGCTGGAAAGACAAGCTGTGAGGTAGGCATGTTTGGGAAAATTATTGCTCTGCTAAATTACATATTCAGTTTTTCATCCTCAAAAAAAACGTTTAAAAATATTGTTGAAGAATAAAAAAGACTGAATCAAATTACGTAGCTGAAATGCTCTTCGGTAAAGCTCCAGTAAACCTTGCTATTCCAATTAGAAGAACTAAAGGGCACTGAGGTCTGACATGTACAAAGGGTGACTAGCAGAGAAAATTTCTTTTTCACTCTGTTATTGGTCCCAGTTGTTGTTTTCCTTCAGGGAAAGACAACTTGGCTGAAATCATTGAAGAACAAAAGTCATTTTCTCTGGGTTACACAGAGAGTCTGATGTTCTCTGACATCTATATTTTTACCCACTTTTATGGGGATGGCTCTCTATGTTGGATTATAATTTCTTAGCTGCAGTCCTTTCTCCAAAGTGGTCAACCAGTCAATCTTCAGGTGGTGAAGTGTTTGAAAAGTGCATCAGTTTCTCAGAAATGTGAATTTTTAGTACATAAATGTTAATTTATGTTTATGTTATAATACAATCAGAGGTAGAAAAATGTGTCATAATGTTAGGCAATGGTGTGAGAACAATTATGACTTGTGATTAAAAAAATAAAAAATCATCAGCTGAACAGTGCTAATGTCTTTCTGCTTTGGGTTAATGGAAAACATCACTCCCAGATAATGCATTATAAAATGCTTTTATTTATTTATTTATTTTTATCTAAACAATGTTTTATTGAAATCAGGCTTTCTGGCATCTAAAACAATTTTACTCAACTTTAAGCAGCAACTCTTACCAAAGTTTAATGGAAGGAAAAAGTATGGTGGAAAATTATGAACAGCCTAGAATGCATATATAATATTGTGACTTATTATTCTAATAGTCTAAGAAACTGTCTTTTTGTTCTCATTAGTTCTTGGCTACGTTTATCAACTTGGCCAGAAATACATGTTCTGAAAGCATTACTCGTACTGATTGAACCTACAAGTTTCGCTTTTTTTTAGTAACTGAATAAGTGAAATAAATAATTAATTTTTTAATAATATCCCAATTACTCAAGATGCAAGTGTAGCTTTAAATGCTTCTTGTTTATTAACACACAGCTTAATCTACTCCAGTATGTTGTTTATGTGCATCATATATTTGTTCTTTTTCATGTCTGTGGACCATGAATCTGTTGAATAAAAATCAATTAATCAGAACAAGCTTTTGAATTCTTCCAGCCAGCACCCTCATCACAGGAGACATTTGTAAATATTAACATAAACACATACATACATGTATACGTATATACACACACACAAACACGCGCATGTATCTACATTGCATTCTTTCATACTGTGATTTTAAAGTACCTGCTATCTTGATGTTCATGTGGCCGTCCAGCAGCAGGTTCTCTGCCTTCAGGTCTCTGTGGACGATGTTTCGGGTGTGACAGTACTCGACTGCAGACAGGATCTGCCAGAACTTTCTCCTTGCCTCCAGCTCGCTGAGACGGCCGTGCTTTGCCAGGTAGTCTGCAGCCAGAGAAGCAGACATTGGAAAAAATGTGACGTGTTATGTTAGAACCCCATGCACTTTTCACCAGTTGCATAACATTAGTCACCACAAGCCCTTTCAAACACAGAATAAAGTACAACTCCAAACACAACACCTCTAAGTATTTTTTTTTTTTTAATTCTGCTTTATCGTTGAAGTTATTACAGGGATGGTTTACTGTGAAGGTAATACCAGGCTGTGTGATTTGGTTTTATTGTTTAGAACTCCTGCTCTAATTGTGTGTTGGGTGCATGTTTAAGTAGGCAGAGTCTGCCAAGTTTACACATGCACACAGCTAATCTAAGTATGAACAAATATTTTTTGTCCTGGGAGTAATAAAGTCATTTGATTTGTTTATCTTCTGAACACAGAGCAGCAGAAATCTAGTTTGCAGCTGATTAGAAAACCACACAGTCGATTCTGTTCCTGTGGGGTCGGAAAAGTAAATTTTTTTACCATTTTCTTTTTCCAAGAGTCCATATCCCTGACCTCGATCTCTCACCACTTGTTCTCCTCCTTTACTAACCATTTACCTATACGTAGTAAGCTTAGTTTTGTTCATTTACTTTTTTTCCCCTCACAAATGAGAAAAATAGACTGTTTAATGGGATGCATTGATTTCAACAACACTGTGAACTTTGACAAGTGTGGCGTTTGTTGTTGTTGGCATGGCTCATCTTCACACTTCTCTGTCTAGATGGCTTGCAAGCTTTTCCATTCACACTTAACAGCAAACAAGACAGGACACTCTGCACTGGCTTTCTGTCCAGCTGGCATGGACCCAGACTACTGAGCAACCCCAACAACAATCCAACACACACCCATAAGACAGTCCATCAATAAAAGGAAATCTAATTTCAGAAAAAAAGAAAAAAAACCCAGAAGCATAAAAACTACTAAAACTGACCTTAATGCTTGTGGTTTAAGTGTCACAGATAGTTTATCTTTTAGAACTAAATTAAAGATATTAAAGTTAAAGCAACACTTGTTCTGCTGTCCCAGACACTGAGCACCTCCTGTGTTCTGCATTTCCTCAGTTGAAGGTCCAGCAAAGAGTTACGACAAGTGTTGTTATAACAAACTCTAAACACTAAAATACCTTAGCTCCAACATTATACATTGAAGACCCACTTATCAAACTTTTACCAATACCAATTTGTGCTTCTTTTAAGGCCCGACTCTTCAATTCACTCTAAAAAGAATAAATCATTTAAACTGATTGGTTTAAACTAAATTCAGCAGCTACTGGATAATAAAAAACATAAATGTGCAGGTTCCTTGATGGAGATAATAGTTTTGAGTCCAAAACTAGCTCTTTACTTCATGAAGGGACTGCTAGATTATTCCTACTCGTGCAACAAATAATTTCACATTAAACTTGATCTGTTATTTACCAAAATCTAACATCTTGATTGTTTACGTCAGGGGTCTCTAAAGTGTAATCCTTAGAGGACATTGAGATTTATAATGTGGGGCCCACAACCACAGTCTAAGAATAGTACAAGTTGGATGGTGATGGTTACTTTTTTTAAGGCTACCTGATCTCCCAAAAGTTGAATAAAACCAAAGACGCACTGTGACTGTTCCTCCAAGTAGACTTTGGCAAATCCATTCATGAAACTTCAACAATCTTTTTTTAAAGGAAAGAAATGAGTGATTGCTAGAAAGTAAATGACCCGATGCAATCAGCTGGGCTTCCTGAGATAGACATCTTTTTTCCATTAACTGACAAATTAATTTTAATGGTACTGTACTATTATTAGCATTAAAAGTGACCATCTGTACAATCTGAATGCAATTTTTTATAAATTTCATTAATCTGAACAGAATTTCGACTTAACTAGATTCTGTCATGAGATGTTTGTTGTAATTTGGCCCTGGATTAAAACGGAAAGGTTGATAAATAGCTGCCGTCTGACGGACTGAAAACAGCTGATTAGATCATAGCTGGTGAATTTCATAGACTGGTTCTTCAGGGACCACAGCAGCTTTCAAACAACGCTGCTAATCAAAAAACACACGGTGGAGAGAAATGTGTCGAGAATGTCCGAGAATGTTCCTGGATCAACCACACGACTTTGAAAGTGTAACAATTTAATGATCAAACAGGCCTTCAATTATTATACAGAAGACAGTCTTGAACGCACTCTGAATAAATTGTGATTCAAGTGAACATAGATCTCACGGCTTCAAGGTAATTCAGGTGTTCCTCTAATTGCTTTAAAAACTCCCAGATGCCATGGCGGTCATATTCGTACCATGATTATTTGTTTATGGCAATAATAACTATAACTGAGGATAAAATGAGAGTCAGAGCAGACAATCTACAGAAAAATAAAAAAAAGAAATCCATCTGTCCAAGATAGATAAGATGACCATTGCCGAGTTAGTTCCATTCATTTATCATCCTAACAAACAGTTTGCACAATCTCAGTTTACACTGAAAATTGTGATATATTCTGGATCATTGAGCCATTCCCAATTACTGCTCTGCTTCTACCAGCCATCAAAAAAGATTTTAGATACATACAGGACAATTCATAGGTTACTTACCAGGTCAGGATAGGAAAAGAGTTATAAATTAAATTAACAAAATCACAATGATTTTCTTCCTAAAGGCTTAGTTTTTTATATTCTTCTTTATTCTCCATGTGAAATATTGAGCTGACTGTAGATATGGGTAAATTTGACCAAGGGGTTATACTCTTGAATTCTAAAGAGCAACAAAAATACATCTTACTTGGAAGGACTGTTCTCTTGCCTTTCCCATTTTGAAGAGTGGGATAGACAAAGCCCTTACTGTTGAGACATTTACATATCCTAGATTAACCAAATCTTTAACCTCGCCACGCTTAAGTCACACAGAGTGACTTAAGAAAATGTGTACATACTTTTTAAAATACATTAAAAAGAAAATTCACTTGTATGTTATAAAACTGCAATATTTGCCATTATTTACTGCCATATAAGTATATCTAAGTTATATAGTTTACATAGTGATATTATGTAAATATACCACTATATTTACATAGTAAATATAGCCTAAATCCTAAAATGGATTTAGGCTCCATTTTCTTTATTCGTCAATAAAGAAAATGTCCTGCATTTTGTAGGCGAAAATGGAGCCTTAAATCTAATTTCTAAACCTTGATATGAAAAATCAAAGCTTCTAAACAGGATTTTTTTGCCTCAAAGAAAAAGTCAGAACACAAAAATAACTGGATGAGAATTACTGTCAAGTCTTTTTCTTTAGAAAAAAACGGTCTCAAACAGCGATCGCTGATCATTTTAAATAATCTAAGAAATTCTGTTTCAGTTGTTAAAAAAAAAAAACCCAACATCTGTTAAATCCCTTTTCATTGACTGCAGATTTTTAACACTGCAGCTTTAATGTCATGTCTGAGCTCTGCAAGAACAAGAAGCAGCTTTGTGTGCCGTTGTTGCACTTGGTTGGCAAGCCATTACAGCTTGGGTGATCAACACCCAACGCAGAATGCAAGATGTCACTCTGGTTGATCGATGAGTGATACTGATGTTGGTGAGAGCCTCGGCACAGTGAGACATGCAGAGCTGCATTCTGGGAAAGGAAACAGAACAGGCATGAATCATAGGGGCATCAGGGAACGGCTCGACGGCCGGCATGTTCCACTTCTGCGCATAGCGGGGCGAGAAGATAAGTCTCTTAACAGCTGCTCAGGTTTGGACGGGACAGGCATCGTGGGTACAAACTGGCTTATTGGACTGAGCTCTGGCAACACTTCTGATAACTTTGTGGGGCAGGCAGAGAGAGAGAGTGGATAGCTTGTTAACACACACTCTGTTTCCACAACAGTAACTGATGCGCCTAGCCACTAAAAGCAGCAGCCTCATTAAAGTCACATCTATATGAATGCTGATATATGTCAGTGCTGATTTATTACGGACAGGCCAAGAGGATGAAATGGACCGCAGCCAGAATGAGCTCAGCATTTATATTTTCATTCATTGAAAACCCATCAAAAGGATCAACTCTGCAGTGTCATGCAAGTTGCAGTTCTCAATTTTTGCATCATTTAACCACATTTAAACCACAAAATACTGGAGGGTTTTTCTTAAGGATTTTGCTTGAAGTTGAATGAAAATTATACCAATTTTTTAAAAGTTTCTTTTTACATAAAAATCTGAAAAATGAGGCATTCAGCTTCCCTGCTTGAAGTCTTTCAACAACCACCTCTGACCATCATTCCAGTCCATGTTGAAGCAAAGAACCTCCCGTATTTCACTATCGGGATGTTGTGTTCGCGGTGATATTGGAATATTGGGTTTTTGTCACAGAGAATTTTGCGCAAATGCTTGAAAGCAGGATTTGATTCTCGTGTGAACAACACCTGAACTAAATGACTTTCACCAGCTTTATTCCACAATGTATTTGTTCTCCATGAAGGCCAGATTCAAGGCGTAGAAAACCAATAGTTGTCCCGTCTACAGAGCTGCTGATCTCCACAGCTCTTCAACATTTGCCTTATACCTGTCTCTGCTTCTCTGATTAATGCTCTCCTTGCCTAACCTCTTAGGTCTGGTGGACGACCATTTCTTCATAGGTTTGCAGGTGGGGCATACTCTTTCCATTTCCAAACAAAGTCTTCATTATCTTATTTAGTCATTTCTGTTCTCTAAAAGCCTTTGAGGCCTTCACACAACAGCTGTGTGCACACGAGATTAAATTATATAAAGATGGATCCCTCTTGCAAATTAAGTGACTCCTGAAGGCAACTGCAATTTATTAAAGGGATTATTGAACGTAAATGATGGTGAATCCAAATGAGACGCACACTTTTTTGTCAAAGAAAAAAAATGAATACAACGCATCATTTTCCGTAATATCACACGTTTACGCACAACTTCATTTTGGTCACATAAATTCCAATGAGCATGTGGTTTTTAACATGATGAACAGAAAACAAGTATTACTCATAATAAGCAGGAAAGATAATGAGCTATAATATTTAATCGTTTTCCTCTAACTCACAACATCTGGCAAACATTGTTAACCTAAAAATCAAGGGTTTTTAAGTTTTATGTGAAACCGTGCGCTGCTCTCACATGTCAGCAGTTACTGAAGATGGGAACAATTTACCACAGTTCATTTTGAAATGAGGATAAAAAAAATGAAACAAACGTGAGGTTAATTTGACACATTAACCTTAGCATATTTTTCACGTACAGCTGGTGGATTATTTAAAGCTGATCTAAAAATCAGCTTTAATAATCTCTTTGTCGTACATTTCAAAGAGAAAATCGCCTCTCTGCATGTCTGCGTGAAGGTAGAAATTAGTTTCATTTAAGAATTACACAGTAATAATTGCTCTGAAGCAGTCAGGAAGTAGAAAAATGCAAACACTGGTTTCTCTTTAGATCCCGGCCAACATGACACGTAAAGCTAATTGATAAAACCAATAAGTAGTTTAAGTCTCCATATAAAGTTGATCCAATTTAGAAGCTTCCAAATTCTTGATCTAATTCTGTAATTTAAAACAGAGACAAAACAGTTTCTCATCACAAATGCATCTCGTTTCTCCAGAGGTTTGACTCACTTCTTTAAAACAAAGAACCCTAAAGCCTTGGTGACACGTTCTGTGATACCAAACAACTGTCCAAATGATTCATCTTCAGTTATGCTGCTGAGGTCATCCGAGTTTAAGCTGCCGCACCCTGACGCTTGTGAGACCAGGAGCAAATTGGCTAAAGAATATTAAAAACGATGTATGGACAGAAATAATCGTCTGCGTCTAAACTACAACGCACATCATAAATAGACAGAGTGCTCCCTCGAAGGAAACACTCTTTCGACTGGTGAGATAAGAGATCTGCTCGAGTGATTTCACTCACTGCCAGCTACTACGCTCCCCTTTCTCCAGCAGTGGTTTCTTAAATATGCATGCCCTACATTTCCCCACCGCCTCTCAAATTCAAAAGGATGTCCCCCCCTGCTTGCGCCTCTGTTTTCCTTCGTCTCCCCTCCCGCCACTGCCACTTGCCGCTCGACGTATTTGTGGCTGACCCAGTTTCCGGGTTTGATCCGTCTTGCAGTGCTACGGCAGAGAGACAAGCCTGACTGACAGACACAAAAGGCACATCGGCAAACTGGCATCAGTGTCTCTAAATGTGTGCGTCACATTGCCCAAGCACCGTTTGGCAGGAACCAACCCATCCGTTGTCTGACTCCTAGCACTAAACCAAAATGTTTGTCTTTCAATTTCAAACACATGTGTCCCCACCTGCTGCAGCAACTCTGCCTGATTTACTTCATGACCGAACTGCAGATCACACTCTTCAGTCTTTGCTACCTTTGGTCAGGAGCAGACATGAAAGATGGTTCATGTCAGGAAAAGAGGAGAATCTTTCCGGGGAGAGACAGTGAGAGCAGCAAGCTGAGATCTGCCCTGGCAGCTAATCCGTTTTCCTCAGCCCTCCTGACTCTACAACTCGAACCACTGGCAGAAAAGTATATTTCTGAGTCAAAAGCGATAGTTCACTTTTGTGAGATTGAATGCTGTAATACCCCAACTACAATTTTATCTGTCAAAGCTGCGGTTGCTGCAGCCGATGTCGACATATGAATACCTTACATAACTTCATCTCATTGTGCAATCAAAGCAGAGGGGTCTGAGGAATCAGGACAATAGTTTCATAATGTGTAGCAATAAAATGAATAGAATCTGTGGATTTATAAAAAAATAAATAACACATCCCGGTATTTGGAGGAACCTGGGGTTCTTTGTGGGTTGAACAAAACTGGGTTGGCTGGATAAATAAACTATTTCTATGAAGAAGTAAAGATGCATCTCAACAAAGCAGATTATTTTGGGAAAATGAAGTTATGTCATTGTACATTTTGATAGAAAGTTGGACCTTTTCTTTTATAAGATTAATAAGTACATAAGTGTTTACTTTTTGTACTCATTGTATCTATTGATAAAAAATGACTTGACTTGTAGTTCAAGTCATTTTAATCCTGTTTTTATAACCTTGGTTTTCAGCAAGACAAATTATTAATTATCCAGGGACGACAGATAAAAAAAGAGCCTTTTTGGCACATTTCACAGAAAAGTTAATTAATGTGCATTGTCCCTCTGAAATAAATTACATTTCTTTATTGTTAGATAATGAAGTGAGTACTGAAATGTATGTCTATGTACGATATAGTATTTGGACTCAATAGCTGATTGGGGTTCCTTTTGCATTAATGTGCATAAGTGTGGCGTGACTTGGATCCAAGTTGTTGCTTTATTGGATCTGGTTTCACATTTTCCTTTTGACAATCCCCTTTAGATTCTTTATGAGGTTTAGATCAGGTGTGTTTGGAAGTTTGGATCGGTGTAAAGTCTCACTAGAAAATGAAATCCACTCCTCCATGAAGTTCTACTGCATCGGGACACACGACATGCTTCAAAATTTCCTGGAAACGTGTGTCAACTTTGGACTTGATAAAAATCTCCCAACACTATTCTACTCTATAATTTCACTGATATTCTGAAAATTAACATTACGCTTTCAGTCAGACATGGTGGTGGTAGTATGGTGATCTGGGGCTCCTGCAGCACTTTAAACCTGTATGACTTGCTGAAATAGTTTGTATAAAACAGCTCTCTTTCACAACAATGAGAGGGAAGTGAGAAGATTCAAAGCACATCATTAATAGCAAAAAAAAACAAAAAAAAAAAACTTTGAAGTGTTCTAGTAAAAGTCCAGACTCGGAGGAAATCCAACCGAGATATTTTGGCAATATTTAAACCATTTCATGATTGGAACAACAAGCTACAAATAGAGGGGCAACATTCCTTCACATTGACGTAAAAGACTCACCAGATGCCACAGATGCTTGACAACGGATTTTTGCCTTTTTAGAAGGTAATTTCAGACGAAGGGAAGCAGAATTACCAAACTTCTCCCTCACGAAAATAAAATCAAGTGAAAACTGCATTTTGTATTTATTAGAATATATAGAACTGTATATGTGACTAAAATGTGGAAGGTTGTGGCTCGGAGAGCTTTCTTTAGGTCACAGGAGCTGCTGCTGCTGCTGAGTCAACATCACAAGTGGAGCACTGGACTCAGGCAGACGCATACATGCACAATGACAGACGCAGCACATGGCTTGAGTAATCCTCCAAGCTTCTCTGCCTCGAAGTAGGTTACGCTACACACACTGTGCGTCACAGGTGAGGTTCTTCATCAATGCAGCTATTAGACCCACAAAGGGTCTCTTTTTATTTATGTAAATTATATTATGTAAATGTGGCAAAGTTCTTAAAGATCTGGTCAATTCATTTGCAGTTTTTATTTATCCTATTTGAACATTACTATATCTGTGTGTCAATGAGGTCTTAGTGGGTAAAGCAGCAGACCGAGCATGACCTCATTCAAGTTTTACAAAAGGATGCAAAGAACAAGTTTGTGCAACTTATTTTGGAAGAATTTTGTGACAAATATTTTTTAAAGTTTGCGGAGCTCCATGTCCAACCTAGGAGCAGCGATATTCCCTGTTGTCATTGTAAGGTATGATGATGTTTCTTCAATTATAATTTGAACAGGGGAAAATGCAGGCTACGTTAAGATCACCATTTTATTTTGGGCTTTGGATGTTTGTATATGACTATACGCCATTCAAGCTCCCCTCTTTTTAGCTTTCCTTAACTATTAAAATATGTTTTCTAACTGTAGAATTCAGCATCTATCCTCCTTTAGCAGTGTGGTCACTTGCTACATAAATAATTACAAGGATTTTTTTTTAACTTACACTGGATGTTATATGAGATACTTTAAGAGAATGCACAAGTTTTACTTTTTGAAAATGTAAAAAAAAAATCCAAAATCAAAAGCTAATTATGATTTATTATTTCTATCAAATTAATATGCAAGCTCGTTTGTAAAGCAAACTTTATTTTGTTTTCTCCTCCACTTATTCTTTGAAGATGCATAATCAACATAAAAGTATATATATATATAAAACTAAAAATAGCATTTAGTAAGAGCAAACATTTGGATTTCTCCAGCAATTTTTATGGGCTCATGTCCAACAGACTGGATTGAAGATTGCATCGTGTACAAACTGTGCATGTGCTGTGCAAGTGTCACAGCGATAGGGTGCACAAGAGAGTCATGGGAGAACAAGATAAGTTGCTATCTTTGCGTACTATTTTTGCTATGTTCAGACTTGCCAGACCAAAGTTCTACCATTGACTATGGACTAGGTTCAGTAAAACTAAATATTTTAATGCTTTTGATTTCTGTAATATTGTTACAGCAGGTAGCCTTTGTTCATTTAAAATTTAAAATAAATTAAGACTGATGCACTTTTTCTTTTTGCCAAAACTCAGTAGGTGATATTCCAGTTGGAAAAGATGCACCAAGACAAAAATGGTCAATTTGGCTGTAGTAAGTATTTTTTAAAACAGGAACTAATTACATGTACAGTATATGCTTGAATGATATGACATGTATTTATCATATACATTTTATTCAGCTGCAGGTATTTGAGACACTTTCAAAACAAATTTTACTGCACTGTTTTATAAAAAAGAAATAATAAAAGCTTCTTAAAGACAAAATTTCTAAATTTATTTGCATTTCAGAGTCAGTTGTTTCTTTTTTATTAAATCTCAAACATTTACATAAATATTTAAATTTTCGTCATTCAAGCTACTGAAGTAAAAACAAGATGTGGCTTATCCTGTTGTCACCCTTATGGCCTTAAAGTACATGCGTCAAACTCAATACTGCCTCTGGACTTTACACTCAAAAAAAAAAAAAAAAAAAAAAAAGGGGTTACAGCTTTTCTAAAAGATAACATTTTATTACCATTTAATGTACCTAAATGAAATTAGCTGAAAAATATATATTTAAGATTACGTAACTGAAAATTTAAAACAAAATGCTGAAACATTTTATGTATGATGCAAAGCAACCCAGAATAATTGAGAAGGTCATCATGTCAAAGTGCATCGTCATTCAGAGTCACGTGGCTCAAAACAGTATTATAAATAAGTGATTAAAAAAAATTTGATTTTGGGATGGAAATAATGAATTGCACAAGTTAAATTCATTATACAACTGATTAAAGTACATTGAGTTACAGAGACATCATTGATCTAATCAAGATAAAGAAAATATAATACTTACCGTGCATTAGAAAAAAGTTGGTCAAACTAATACTTCAAATTGGATCAATGTATAATGTTTTAATTTAGAGCCCCGCATATTGAACTTTAAGATAGCAGTTGTGTGCTTCAATATTAATACATCAGTAAAATCAAATCAGTTATTTATATCGGGCCAAATTACATCCATATGGAAAGATGTCAAATATAATTTAACTTTAAGCAGTTCTCACTGAATGCAGAGAAAGCTGTAATATTTCAAACAATTAGTTAAGGGGTTTCATCAACATATTCTGCCTCCTCTCAGGACATTCGTGATCTTAACGTGACCCTAAATGAAAATGACTGACATCTAACCTTAAGGTTTAACAGCATTAACAGATTTTCTCCCTTTTTCTGAATTTAAAGTTTAATGGAAGGTATATTCAGAAAGCTTAGAGTTTCTTTGCCTCTCTTGTCACATGTTTATTTCCTGTTACTTGATACAAAATTGCATGAATAGTGTAAATAGAGATGAGCTAAAACCAACAGCCTTGTCTGTGCAAACACATGACAAATATTCCTGTGAATTCAGTCCTGACAAAGACTTGACATTATTCAAATGCGAGTTAAGTGAAATTTTACTCTGGAGGAGGAATTGCAAGACAGATAGTAAAAAGTGATATCTTGATACCCAGCAATAAACTTGTCAGGTGACAATGAAGGTGCAGCACTTATAGTAATTAATTAACCTTTATTTCTTTGAGGTTGCCCCTCTGAGGCCGTAATAGGAATTTGGTGATGTCATTTATAGAAGGACAACTTCAGCACCATTGGAGGAGTTACAAGCAGATAAAGAGGACAGTTACATGAGGGCATTGTTCTCTGGTTTTCATCAATCATATGACCTTTGAGATTTCGAAAACTGCAAAACCTCAATGAGACTTTGACACTTCCATGTTTGCCAGAAGCCTCGCTGACGCAGGGAAGCAGTTTTCTATCAAACTTGGCGAAAGAATGTGAAAGGAAAAGAGGATATTGATAGTTATATGAGTGTTAGATTAAAAAGAAACAAAAAACAAACAAACAAAAAAAACTCACCGAAGATTTCGCCATTCTTGGCATACTCTGTGACTAAGTACAGCATGTTCTTTGTCTCCATCACCTGAGGGAAGGAGAAGACGAAGGAATGGGGAGAAGAAAAAAGTGAGTGAACACACATAACATTATCTGAAAACCTACAAGAATAAACACTTGAGAGTCAAAAGATCCAAAAGTAATGCAAAATAAATCCAAGGGCTCACTGTGTAGCTAAACTCCAGTGGCATTCACAAAAATAAAATCCCAAACAAACAAAATACATGAATGGCAACAGGCTCTAAATATGGCAATCATGTAAGAGAACGGAGGTGGACGGTTGGTGTTGCTGAGTGTATCTGAATGGTACTTAAAACCTTTCAGTCCTGACATGGTGCTGGGTTGTGTAGGAGGAGGACCGATTTAGAAGCAGAAACACTCAGGAGATGAATAGAATTAAACCTCCGAGTGGAGAATCAGATGGAGATGGTGGGATGAATCAGACACTGCGAGCCAGACATTCACACTAGAAATCCCACGCGCTTTGTTTGAGATCATTTTTCCATCTGCTGCGCTGACCAATTCACAGATTTGGGAAATTAAAAAAAAAACAAAAAACGGTGGGATGTTCAGTGGACCTATTTACCCCCCTGTGATAAACAACTGATTGGTTATTTAAGCTTCACTGGTCAGACAAAGCGAGAGCCAGCACAGCGACTGAACGGGAACATACTGTACAGTTTTCCCTGCCAGGGTGGAATCGTGTTAAAGCTCCAGGACTGTTACGAAAACTAAACTGTAAAAGACAAAACTTTACTCTGAGTGGAAGATAAAGATGTCAGACTGTTTATATTTAAACTACGGACAAAATATACTAAAAGGAAGACGACAGACAGGTGGTAAGAGAGAAATGGTTGGAAGATGGTTAAATGTAGGGATAGATTAATAATGGATAGAGGAATAATGATGAACGGGTGATAGAATGGATGTAAAGATAGAATTGATAAATGGATGGATATATTTTTCCATTCTCTAATTTTTCTAACCTGAATATGACTTCAAATCCCAAAATGAATGCAAGTCCTGTCGTCTTAAATTGATTTCAGATATATCTCGTCATTTACCATAAATAATTGTGCTTGTGTTGCGTTACCCATGTCATTTCTAAAATTGCTAAATTATTTTAAAAACTTTAAAATGACAAAAAGTGTATGTTTCTTAATTCATTTAAATGCATGTGTAGGTCAAATGTCAGTTAACTAGTTCCTTCCGGTTTATTAATTTGTCAAAGACGACACCCATTTGTTTGCGTCAACGTGAAGACACATCGACACATAACTGCTGTTTTTGACAGTAAAAGCCGATAAAAAAAGCAGAAGTCCAAACATGTTTGATACAAACATTTGATAAGCTTGATAAGTTTATGCATTTAAAACAAAATAAACAAAAAGCATCTTCTCCATGAAAACCTCCAATAAGACGAGAAGCAACAAAAAAAGGACATTTAATAAGCTTTGTGTGTTAGAAATACGTTGGTCTGTAGCAAAGGAAATAACTGTAATGTGAAAGAGGAAACTTGGGAGTTAAACTATTTTTGGATCACATTAACATTAATTTTTGACTTCCCCTAATTATGCTGTCACAAGTGAGAGCAGCAGTACATCCTGTGGTTAATCAAGTGCTTTATAAGGCTGCCCTCCTTATCTGTTTACACAGCAAATATTTAAATAAATGGTGTACTTTTTATTAAAGTAGTCCATGTTTAATACTGGGTTTGATTTTGGGGAAATGTATGTAGACTCCCAGATTGCTTATAGTCATAGTTATATGACTATTGTATGTTATATGACCTCACGGACCCGGAAAGGGTAACGTGGAACACCCAGGAGAGTCTGAGGACAAGTGAGAAGAGAATGAAAGACAGAAAATAATGGCCGAACGGGGTCAAAGAAGAGGCCATTAACACATGAACAAAAAAAAGAGAGGGGTCCACAGTTAATTTGTGTCCTTTGTGAGTCTTCATTAGATAGGCTTTCCTCGGGGCACCGGGGTCAGCCCGGGTTTTTGAGATGGGAAGGGGACAAACTAATTGAGCTGAGCTGATTGGACGGATGGGGCCTGATAAGCAAAAAAAAATAGAATAATGACACACACTAAAATAACACAATACAAAGCTAGAGCATTGTCACACGGTTGTGAGATGATAATGAACTTTTATCTACATTCTTTAAAAGAAAAGAGCAGGACCCGGCCATTTATGTAACATGTTTTGGGGAATGTTGGGGGTTTATTGCAGGGAACTATTTTGTGACAAACACCAGACACTGGAGTGACAACGGTGAGTAAATAAGTCTTCTTCACTTCTAAGAAGTGTACAAACAAGAACAATTGGAAACTTAGCAACTTTTGAAACTGTTAAATTTATTTTAAAAAATCTCCTCTCAATTATTATAAAAAGATGCAAAAATAAAATCTCCAATGCTAATTATCTAATAGCTTTTAAATGAATTATTTTCCACCTTTAAATTGTCACAATATTAACATGTTTTCCCACTACAGCTTACATTTTAATAAACAAAAAAAAAAAGAAAAAAGAAGCTCACAAGGTTTTAAGTTTGAAACAAAATAAATAGAGATGTGCCTTATTTTTTCCTCTGTCAGTCATAAAAATCAGAGTAAACTTTTCCAGCTTTAGGTCAGTTTGGATCTCCACCAGTCAGGGTCATTCGCAATTTTCAGATGCCCGAGGAATGTCCAGGCCATGATACTATTTGGAGTATTAAGTAAATATGCGAGGCACACAATGCCAACATCATCCCAACACAAAAAGAAAAAGGTATTGTGAAGATGCTTTCACAATCCACAGTGAAACTTTCGGTACCAACATTGCATTTAAGGCCACGAACAAGAAGAGACACAGCTTCAGAAAAAAATACAGGGTAAAAGACATTTTGGAGGCTTGTCTTATGGTCCGCTAAAACTATAGTTGATGTGGCTTAAGGACAACAAAGTCAATTATTTGGGGTGATTATCACAAAGCCTTGATCTGAAAAATTAGTGGGTAGAGCTGAAAAAGACATGTGCAAGCAAGGCTGCTTACAAACCTTACTCCATTATATCCACTCCGTCAGGAGGAACGGGCCACAACTCTACCAGAGTATTGCGAGAATTTATGGAAAGAAACTCAAAATATTGAACCCAAGTCATACAGTTAAAAGACAAATTCACTAAACTCCACAATTCAAAATGTTTTTTTTGTCTTTCTTTTAAATAAATAAATGGGCCGTTTGTTTTCAGGTTCCGACCTGTATCCAAAAGTACTGGGAAAGCAATAAGTATTCATATTAAATCTTATGTGAGAAATTCCTTCTCGCCTACATCTGGTGACGACTCCCAGTCAAAAATTACACTGCTACCATGTTTAACTTCATAGTTTAGATCGTCCTACCAAATGATACTCATTTCAGAAGCCCCAGTAAATAAAAGGGTGGATCCCTGATGGAATAAATAAAGCTGAAATGTGACATTTCAGAAGATTTAATTCATATCATCTCGACCAACTAATGATATGAGTGTTTTGCCTTCGCTTACTCCCCAGCAGGATGCAAACACCCCTGAGAGTCAGTCAGTCATTAACTATATTCTGTGACTATCCAGCAGTGACAGGTTCTGCTGGGCAGCATCTGTTTGCTTATGTATTAGGACATGACCTGGATTGGTCATGCGCTTCAACACCCCAGGCTGCTTAAGTACCCAAAAAAGAAGATCAACAAGAAGCAGCGGTAGATTCTGCTTCTCAAAGCTGACTTTTTCACACTGCATCCCCCCACAAGCCCACGTCTACTAAAACACGTGTTAAATGGAGTCTGTAACAAGCTACATATTACTCTGTGACCCCTGAGCTCTGACGGGCAGACACAAGCGGGCTGCACAGAGATAAGACTTTGACTTTGCTTAGATGACAACGAACAACTGGACTTGAGACATTCATCCATGGTAACATTAGAGATCTTCACTTTCTGCCATTAGGTTCTGATCTGATAGAGTTCATATAATTTACAGAACATGTCAAGTCGTTTTTAAAAGTCAACTTCTGTCTTGTCCAAATAAGATGTTCTTAATCAAATACATTTCAGCAGTGTTCTTTCAGACACAGAGATATCAAAAATGTCTAATCTCTCTCATTAAAACCCTGATTTGGAGAAACTTGTCTCACAAGTAACAGCGTTAGCTTATTACATCCATAAACTCATCCTTCTAAGTATTTTTCCACAATAATTCTTCCACATCAAAACATGTTCGGCCCAAGTTTGGATTTATTGCTTTTTATTTTTGCTACTGACCTGGAGGTGTTGCTTTATAGAAGAATAAAAACTTTATTTGGACATAACTGAGATCTCTCCCCATCTTCTAAACAGGCTTTCAAATATAAAACTTCATAGTCAGTAGAGACTTTGTGATATCCAGAGACAAAGAAGAGCATTTATCTCCTCTCAGGGGGTGTTAGGTATTTGCTAATGAGCCATCACAGGTCATTTCATCTTGATATCTTGTGGACCAAAGTCTTGCTTTTCATCTTCTTAATTTGAGATAATCATACCACTCCCTTGAAGATAACACATGGCAAAACTACGAGCGTAATTACAAAAGATAGGACAGAACAATAGTCTTCACCTGAGGGGAGGGTGGCTACGTGTTGAGGCTAAAAATAATTCAAACAATATCAGGCTATTTGTGTTCAATTTGACTTACATAACATCCGTAAAATACAAGTAATTTAGAAGCAATTTAGGCTGTCCTAAAATATCCCTGTAAAACCAGGATTAGACATAGAGCAATGATAGCAGCTTTAAAGACTTGTGCAGATCAATGATGGCCAAACAATTCTACTTTATATGGCTAAAATAACACCAGAAGAGGCTTGTTACCACCACAGAGTGACAGTACATATATATAGTTTATATTGTATTTATCTTTACTGCATCAAGAGGCATTAAAGTCCACAATTTTGAAGGTGTCAGTCAGTGATCATATCCAACCAACTTTTTCAGGGCAGCTCAGCTGCAAATATGACAATTTGTCAAATACAACAAAACCAAAAACTCTCACCTTTTTTTTTTGTAAATGCATCAACCACCAATAACAAACTTTCCTCTGAACTAAGAAAAACAGTAATGGTTTGGTCTGTAAACTTTAGCAAAGCTTCACAGAAATTAATATGAGCAGGAGTAGAGATACAGGAAACAAAAAGCGATTAAACAAATATCCTCAAAGTAACATTTAAAAAAAAATGCATGATACATACATTACAGTGTGAGACAATAACACCTAATAAAGATGATAAACTCGAGAAAAATGATCCCTTTGTAGAGTTCAGATCTTGGTGCAGACACTAACCTGGTAAAGCTTGATGATGTGAGGGTGATCCAGCATTTTCATGATCTGAACTTCCCTGTAGATCTTCTCCAGGTTGACAGCATCCAGTTGGGTCTTGTCAATGATTTTGATGGCCACCTGCGGAGAGATCAAACATGAGCATCAAAAGTGGGACTAAGAAGTCAGATTTTAGATAAACAATTGAAAGGATCTCATTTAGACCCCATCAGATTTGATGGGCAGTTAAACAAACACAAGCTCTACTGCAGCCAGCAATTTGATATTTAACAAGTAGAAAAAAAACTAGCAAACTGCTCAAACTTTGCTATTTTTTTTGAAAAAGAAAAGCATTTAAAATCATCCTGTAACTCTCAAATACGAGAACACAATTCAGTCTTACATCTTACACACATGCGCGCAAAGTGCATGCTCCAAATGTAAACATCCCAAGCTTTCAATAACAGAGCCAGGGTAGGTAACGAGGCAATAATAACATCTTTCCTCCAAACTCTCTCATAAACACAAATTCATCAGAGTGACCTGAAGTGCTCCAAGCATCTGTGAGCCAAGGAGGTGAAGTAAACAACAGGAAACTCTGGGTCTCTGCCATCACACAACTGTTAGGTGAAGCTAAACAACTGAGATCAAAGTCAGTAGGAAAGTTTTAATGAGCAGTGAAAGTCTTTTACCTTTTTAAATAAAAACAAAAAAGTGAGGCAAGAGTTAAAAGTTTGAATAAAACGGGGAAAAAAAATTAAAAGCAGAAAATTCTGTATTATCATTTTTTTTTTAGAGGGTGGTCAGCAACAAAGCCCACTGTACAATACTGCACAGCAATTTGAAAAACTACCAGAAGATTGTCTCCTGCCCGCTTATCAGCGAGGCGCTCATTTTATCCTCCATCTTCATGCAAAGATTACGAGCAGCTTCACTCTCTCGTCTCTTCATTACAAAGGAATGTGCAGGATAACTGCGGTACACGGTCTATAGCTGAAGCAAGCAACAGATCAGCAGAGATGCATTTGTCTTTACCTTGAACCACAACAAAAAAATAGTAGCACTCCATTTTTTTTTTTTTTTAAACATAGTGGTCATGTAAGCACAAACATAGTCTTCTGTTTACTTCTAGCCTGTTGTAGTTTCGCCAGCAGTTTTAAACTTCTTTTGGCAAGTTTGTAGCCAACTAGGAGGAGTCGAGGGAGTGTTTAATAGGTTTAACACTCCATTATCGAGTCCCTTGCCACAACACAAGCAGACATGCATCGTGGGATTAAATCCCATAAAGAAATCTAAATCTTGTAACAGCACTCCGGCTTCAAACTGAGACCTCTAAAACAGAGAGATAGATGGGATAAATACTTTTTTTTTAGCTCCGGGGGGGGATTTAAATATAAAGTGGCTCATTAAATTAAAGAGCACACATTCTATATAAGATATAATTACAAAATTGAATAAAACAGAGGTAATAAATGACAGTTAAATGTTGAAGTAAGTGTAAACAGGGATAAAAAGATGATTGTGGTAGAGATGGTAGAAAGTGTTAAAGGAAAAAAGATAATAGTTTGTGGTATTTTGGAAAGGAAAAGCAACAATTCTCACTGTTTCCAAAGTGACATTTATTTATTGGTTATTTGTTATTATATCACATATAGTGGCTTTTGAAGGCCCGAGTAAAACACCAGGTTTTGTTAAATTAGGCAATTTAACTGAAAACCAAATTATATTTGAGGAAAGGAAGGAAAGTTGTAATATTCCCCGCAGCTTAAATATCCAGACCGCTAAAATTCTGATTTGCTCAATCTTTTTCAGTTCCAGACTTTGGTAAAAACTAAAATTATAGTGAATCCGACTAACCTAAAATAAATTTCAGGGGTTCCGGTGGCTTTTTTCTGAACTTTGCTCAATTTCTTCCTTGAAATAAAGCCAAACTTTGCTGCCAGGCTAGGAAGGATCAACATAATCTCACTGTACAAGGAGGACAGGAAAAGGGTAAACAAATTCTCAACAAGATTATATCCACACACAGACCAGGGAGAAATAAAGGTAGCCACCAATGATTGGAGAAAAACAGGAAATAACAGTTGCATATTAAAATTGGATATCACCACAAAACTGATGAAAAGATGCAGGAAAAACTGTTCAGGGACAATACCAAGAGCGCAGCTGGCAACACCAAAGAATCAAGTTCTAATCATGTCCGTCATTCCACAACAACCTCCTATACTCCACATATTTATGTCCAGGCATTTGTCCAATATATTTGGTGGAAAAGCCAAATATATTTGCACAAGAATCTTCACTTGAAGTCTTTAGCAGGTATAAGCAAAAGGGTAGAGAATAAAGCAAACGAAAGAGTTTTCCTCATGAGTGAAAAAGAGACCAAAAGTCTTCTTTCAACCCAATGACAGGTAGGAGGCATCAACCAGTGGGTAAAGAGCAGCGATCCATTACTCTACACTCCTTAAAGCTGAAGAAAACTCTTTAAATGAACTTCAATCCATAGGAACAAAATGTCAGTAAGCTTAATTGAATCTATAAATTCTCAAAAGCTTGATACCATGATTTATAGGGGGAAAAGTCCTGCTGAACGACAGTCACAAAAAGAGCCTTCTGCCACTTGTCCACTGCTGTCCATGATAGCACCTTGTTCACTCCATCACAGATTTTAATGAGTCTGAATACCTGCCAAGCAACAGCTTTTTATCTGTGAGGCTGCAGCCCCACACACATGGCAGCATAAAAGAGGACACCAGAGGTAAAATATGTGCAGCAACTCATCTCACTCAGCAAAAAGACCTCAGCCAGCTTCGTCTGCAGAGCCTGAAGTTTCCAGGTCCAGCTTGTCATGCATATGGATTCCTGTCTACGTGTGGGAAGCGCTCCGAACCAATGCTCCGAGGTAAGCAGGTGGAGTGCTACAGCTACAGGTTCAACTATCTCACAGCACTGTATTATAATAAATTGTTCAACAATTAATATTAATCATTCAAGTAAAAAGCATAGGCAGGAATAAGCCAATTACAAAAGTACAAGGTAAACCCAAAATAAAATTGAAGATATGTTTGAGAAAATAATTTTTGGGGTAAATTGTTTTCAGTGAGATGGCGGAGAAAGTGTCGGATCTGCCAAAGCTTTGTTTCGAATTAATGAAGGGTCGGCTGAGTAGATAGACAGGGCCACGTTGGAGTGGGCAAGACACCCACAGGCAGAAACATTCACCAAAATGAGACAAATGGGTCAGATGAAAAAAGTAGGTTACACACACAGGAGTTGCACCTACCTAGGGACGTGTAAACATGGGTGCACAAACATGCCGGATCTGCTGTTTCATGTACTGTTAAACTGTGGTTTACTGTACAAACAAGAACCAGGCAGACCAATCCAATGTCTCCTGGCATCGACTCACATCAGATGATGATGCATAAAAGTTTATTGCCCGCCTTTCTGGCTAACTGTCTGAGCTAAACATCTGCAGCCGTTCAACATGCCAACCAGCACTAAGTGATCTCCAACAACCACTGTCGGTATTATAATGATGTACCTAACGTGGCTAGACTAACGCTCGGCCACTTCACAGGCTTTAATAACCAGATTACGACAAAAAGAGCCTCACACACGACATATCCTTGCCCTGTTATCCATTAAACCTGTGAAGGATCTAAACTGGGTGACGCAGATATTTTATTTTCTGGTACACTATAATCGCTCACATTCACCAACAAACAATCTGCGCAGATCAAAGAAAAATGTTTTTACAAATCTCCTGGAATATGGTCTCATCACGCCCACTCGTCTCACAGCGGAGACTCTCTACGCACTCTGGGCACTGTTTACAGTAAAGTCCCTGTCTCTATCATTACAACAGAGAGTCATGGCACTCCATGGTACTGCTTGAGTAAGGCTTTTCCTGCAGACAGGGAATGAGCAGGCAGAAAGTTGCAAATTAGCTCCGACTAATCTCAAAAGTTTCTGATGTGCATTCAGTCTGTTGCAAAATAACTCAAATTGATATACATTTTATCACAATTTAGTTACAACTACAAAAGTCAATGCATTTTATTTACTACAGTGTCATTTAGTAGAGTAAAAGGGGTGGGTAGTATGAACTTAAAATTTATCACCATATGTTAACGTAATGTTGTAATACTGAAAAAGGTGACTGCAAGGAAACTATTTACAACTTCTTTTTAGGTAACCGTGTGAGTGTGATTGTGCAGTACTGAAATAGCCCCATAAACATAAATGCTCCTAATAAAAAACATACCTGTCTGAAATAGGCTTCTTCAAGACACCAGTCACATAAATGGGGAAATTAATTTCATTAAAATTGCAACTTTATTTATGCTAACATGGAGAAAAACAGTAAAAACAAAAGTTTCAATAACAGTGTCAGTTTTTGAACACCTTTAATTGAAATTTTTTGTAAAAACAGCTTATCAAAATGTGTATTATTGTAAGTAATTGTTCACAATAAACAATCTGGTAAATGTCCAAAGGGTTAAAAAAAAAATTATCTGAGGTTTTGAAGCACATCCAGCAAACTTCAGTCAAAAAAACAATTATTTACACTAATAAATAAAATTATATGGTGGGCTCTGATCCGAAAAAAATTTAGTAAGTCTTAAGACACAGATTGTGTGGCTGAAAACTTTGAGAACACACCGACCTCACAGTGAAGCATGGTGGTTGGTATAGATGGGGAAAAAGTTGAAGCTACGTACAGAGCAATGCTGGAAAAAAATAGACAGAGGTTCAACTTCCAGCAGGATGAGACCCTAAACACAGTGGAATCAGTGGAGTGTTTTAGTTTATACGTGTGTTAGAATGGCCCAGTCAAAGTTTAGAGCTACATCAAATAGAACATCTGCAGCAATAAGTGATGTGAATGAGCTGAATTTATTTTGCAAAGCAAATGGAGTAAAGCTGGTAGACACACCCCATATGACTATTTGCAGCAAAATGTGGTTCCACAAAGTCAAAACTGAGGGAGTAAAATTTTAAAAAATAAATTGTAAAATAAGTTTGCAATCACGCATCTTCTTTGTTGAGCAGAGAAAATTGTTGCGCTTGTAGCAAAAAAAAAAAAAAAAAAAGTGTAGAATGGCAAAGTGTTATGAATATTTCTGAAGGGCACTGTATGCTGCACCGCTCTGGAGACTGAAGTGTTTGCAGAGCCAAACAATTTCCAAACTATGAAGACCCCGAAGCCAGTGTCAGGGAGCTGCTGTCTGCAAGAAGCCGGCAAAACTCCACACTTTCCAATTAGAAAGACATAAGCAGGGGATCCTCACAAAGCTCACTGCACTGCTGGGACAAGAAACAGCTAAATCACATCATTAGTTAGATTACATAATGGGACCACCAACCTGCGCTGCATCCCCTTTGATACAGAGCAAATTGGAAGTTTACACCGGCTAGACTCTTATGTTGCCCCACTGTGGCTTTGAGTGGGGTCATTATACCAAAATGAGAGCAGGTGTATGATGCAGAGAAGAAGAAGAAGAAGAAGAAGAAGAAGAAGAAGAAAAAAAAAGAGGAGTGTGTGCATGTTTACAGTTTGTATTTCCCAGCAGCAGTGGTGGTCAGACCTCTTCCTGGCACTGATATTCCTGAGGGGGGGATGAACATGCAGACAGTCTCTGCTCCTCTACCTGCACGGTTCAAATGCACCAGCACTGCAAGTCATGTGTCCACGGGCAGCTGCATGACCCGGGTCTGGATTAGCGCTTCAATGCTTGCTGGGGTGTCAACTAGTGCATAAAAGTTATATAACTCAGCAGAACAGCAGCCCAAGTTAGCTTTCCAGGCTAACAAGTTCACCCGTGAACTCACCTCGGTCTTGGTTATGCGGTGTCTGGCCAGCTTCACGACAGCGAAATTGCCTTTTCCTAAAGTGCGCTCGATGTCGTAGAAGCCCACTCGGACCGGACCCCGGAGCAGCGGTTTTTGGACACTGTCGGCCATGACCATGCTGTTCTAAATGGGACTGCTTGTGGAAGAGGTGGAGTGGGGGGGGGGACTCAGACAGGCTCGAGCAGCTAGAGATAAAGACGAAAGGAAAACAAACCGCCCGCCGCCGCCGCCGCTTCTATCGCCGCCCGAAGCGCGTCCATTAAAAATAGACAAAGTTGATTTCTGTGTCGCCCCTACCGGCTTCAAAAAAAACGCCAATGTGGCGCTGACTCTCCTTCATACGCGGCGAGCCATTCGCCGAACCCACAGGGGTTTCACGCCACGTTCCCCGGGTACAATAGAGCGATAATATTTCAGGTTGAGGTGCCTCTATCAGCTACAGAGCACACGAGTTGACTCGCTAAGAGGCATCATATTCTCGAGTTGACGTACATTGACGTCAAAGCCATGGGGGTATTTGTACAGGGGGCGGGGCCACAGAGCGGCTCCACACTTCAGTGCCAATTGGTTGTCAAGACAACCAGACCCACCTCTTACGTCAGCCGGTAAAATTGCTATTCTGAAATCTGTTTGCTCGCCTGCCCTTCTTGATTGCACGCATAGGTAACTTTGAAGTTCGGCCCTGCAGGTGCTTAGCAAGCACTGCTACTGAAAATGCATGAAGAGAAGATTCCACATCACTTCCTTTTACTTGGTCAGAGAAATTACTCAGCAAAACTAAATGGGAAACAAATGAACAAGCACATTTGTGCACAGCAACATTTTTGCTGCTTTGCACAAACTGTGATCAAAATGCATTTTAAACAATGCTTTTATAAAAGCATTTGAAGCATTTGTTAAAGGGAGTTATTTGATCAAAGAAGACACTTTTTTCACCGACATCACAGCGACATCTTTTGGTAAAAGTATGCAACTGACACGGTCTCTCAAGAGACCTTAATTGTATAAAGCGGCTGCAGTGACAGAAAAAAATCTGTCAATATAAATGTTACAATATAAATGCTGCTTATAATATTATAATATTGATCTGACTATGCTTTATATATATATATATATATATATATATATATATATATATA
>VMRN01000005.1:2924375-2981949 GCA_010277015.1 Poeciliopsis turrubarensis
AGGTTGAGGTGCCAGAGATACCATCATGGGAGGACAAGCCCCTACATGGGATGAACCACCAGCAAATAACCCAAGTGGCTGATATCAGTAAATCCTACCAATGGCTGGAAAAAGCTGGACTCAAGGACAGCACAGAGGCCCTCATCCTGGCCGCCCAGGAACAGGCCCTAAACACCAGAGCAATAGAGGCCCAGATCTACCACACCAGACAAGACCCAAGGTGTAGGTTGTGCAAGGAGGCCCCTGAGACAGTCCAGCACATAACAGCAGGGTGCAAGATACTGGCAGGGAAAGCGTACATGGAACGACATAACCAAGTGGCGGGCATAGTGTACAGAAACATCTGTGCACAATATGGACTGGAAACCCCGAGATCAAAGTGGGAAACACCCCCAAAGGTGGTGGAGAATGCCAGAGCTAAGATCCTGTGGGACTTCCAGATCCAGACAGACAGAATGGTAATGGCGAACCAACCAGACATTGTCGTAGTGGATAAACAACAGAGGAAAGCCGTTGTGGTTGATGTAGCAATACCAAGCGACTGCAACATCAGGAAAAAGGAGCACGAGAAACTAGAGAAATATCAGGGCCTCAGGGAGGAACTGGAGAGGGCCTGGAAGGTGAAGACCACAGTGGTGCCTGTGGTCATCGGGGCCCTCGGGGCAGTCACCCCCAAACTGGATCAATGGCTACAACAGATCCCAGGAACAACATCAGACATCTCAGTCCAGAAATGTGCAGTCCTTGGCACAGCCAAGATACTGCAGGACCCTCAAGCTCCCAGGCCTCTGGTAGAGGACCCGAGCTCAGAGGATAAGAACCACCCGCGGTGGGTGAGAAGGGAAAATTTTATATATATATATATATATATATGTGTGTGTGTGTGTGTGTGTATATATATAAAAAATAGAATGACAGATGGTCTCAAATAACTCATTTTCTGAAGGACAAGTTTGTTTACCCAAACTTCATAATTAATTTTGATTATTTTGGTTCTTTTGTTTATTTACTTGAGTATTTAAATGTCTTTCAGTTCCAGTGTTAAATGCTCATAGAATTTAAAGGTTGTTGTTTTTTTTTGTTTTTTTTTATCTCTGAGAATGTGTGCTCTCATTATTATGCCATTACCGTTATATTCCTAGAAAATGGTCTCAAAACAACAAAATTATTATTTGTCGCAATAACTTATGGGACAATTTTTCATGTCTGTGTAGTTACATAAATCTTTTGTTAGCCTGCATAAACACAATATGCAGTTCCTGAAATTGTAAATAATCGGCCATGAATTATGTAAATTACCGTGGTAGAATTTTGCCCATGTTTTATTGCAAAATTACTTGCATTCAGCAACAAAACTGATTTCTGAACATGAATTCTCCATACCGGCCACAAAATTTCAATCAGATTTAAGTTCGTAATGTAACCAGGCCACACCAACGTCTTCATTTTGTAAGCCACATTTAGTGGAATGCTCAATTTCCCTTCCCTTCTTTCCAAATGAATGAATAAATAAATAAATAAATAAATAAATAAATAAATAAATAAATAAATAAATAAATGTTTGATCACAATATTTTAGGATTTACAAATATGGGAAAATATCAAATTTCACATAGGGGTAAATAATTTAAATTGCTTATTTTTTTCTTTTTACTTTAATCAATTAAATCATGATTTTCAAATGTATCTTTATCTGAAATTACTTGTTTTGTTGTTGGTGATCTGGAATATATGTCAAAACAAAACAAAGGAGCAGAAATCTCTAAAGGGAAAATATTTTTTCATGGTTCAATAATATATCCACGGCCCATATTCACATCCACGGATGGTTCCCTTCATGCCATGCAGTGACAGCCTTGCGGAGCACAGCAGACTGCTGAAGCAGAAAGCCGGAGCAGTGCTCCGAAGGCCTCTGCTGTCACAAACAGACTTCCTGAATGTAAGAGTTCCAGATGTGCTTTTGGCATTTCCTGTCTAACTTTCTCCAAGAACACACTCAGCCTCTCCTTACTGGGCTCCGCTACATCTTTCCAAATCACTAACCAAGGCAGCCCACACAGCATGTACTCAGAGAAAACACAGGCATTTATTTTCAGAAATAGGCTTTTGTGTTGTCTTTTCAACTTTACTACAGATTATACAGGGTAAAACTGATGCAGCTTTTCATAACATATTGTAATCCAGGCACAAACATTTCTCTCCATCAAAAATTTTGAAAATGGATGTTTTCGGAGCCTTTTTTGTCAGTTATCTGTCATTTGTCTTTCCTCATGTCCTGTCCTGTTCCCTGACATCAGCAGCCAAACAGGAAGCTTTCCACTGTGATGACAGTTTTGATTTCAGACGAAGGGGTTGAAACAGTCCCGAAATGGAAAGTTCATTTTCACAGTGCGCCGCATGGATGTCTTTTATTATCTCAACAAATGTTGCGAAACTGTATTCTAATGCTCAAGAAGATTCATTTGGGATTAACCCAAGAACAGTACATTCAGGGTGACCAATGTATGTCATTATTGTATATACGATACTTAATTGCGTCAATGCATTTAATCATACTTCTTAAAGAAACAATAAAAAGTGATTCCTGGCAGTGGGCAAAGAAATGCTGAATCAGTTCATCTATAAATAAATGTAATTTTGAATACTCAGACAAAATGAAAAATTATGAACAAAGCCTAACACCAGAAAACTGTGTCTCATCAGGATCGGCAATATCTATTAATTTCTTTATTACTGCTCTTGTCATGTTGACAATTTTATCAAAGGAACACAATATGTCAATAACCTTTAATCAGACTGACATGCTTATAAACATGACTGGTAACCTTCAAGTTTTATGTCTTCTAAATTACCAGGTTTGGGAGAACCTGATAAATCAGTTTTTTACAGGGTGGAGCATTTATCAGACACAATTCAAATGAACAGCTAATCTGTTGTACATATTTAACTACTACTTTTCTGAATATTCTTCTGATTTAGCTTCAGTGTTTAGTCTTTAGCTTTCACCTGCCATCAGTAATAGTTAATGCCAATTACCTCATATAAAGTTCTGCTGTCAAATATTTGATTTAACAAAGGCATCAGTCAGGAGAAGGATGCAAAAGTTCTCCAGCATTCTAATTAAAATATGGCAGAAAATAGACAAGTAGCAATAAAACAAAAGCTGGTTGTTTCTACAAAACTATTGAAAAGACAAGATATAGTAACCGGTCAAGGAGCCAATAAAGAGGAAAGCAGCAGCTTTTGAATGGTCTAATTAAATTTCATAAATTCATTTCACAATAGAACTGGAGATTCCTTTAATGAGAGCTGTGGGCACCATGATAGACAAGGATCACTGTTTGTGTTTCTTATCACGTAAAATCTCCCCAAAACATTGAGGTCATTTGTTGTAACGTCGCAAATTGCAAAAAATGTACAAGGACTGAAAAAGTCCCTCTGTCATCATGTAAAAATCCATAAAACCAAAAATTACATAAACACGTCTTTTGTTTTGATTAATATCAGCATTTATTTAATATGGTTTGACAGATATGATAACATCCTAAATATAGTGTTATAACTGACCAAAACATAGATGTTAAGCGACGACATATACACAAGGAATAAATTCACACTCTGAAACCAGTCCACGTAAAACCATTCAAACTCAATTGTGTATGTTGAGACTGCGTACCTCACTGGTAATCTAGCAAGATATGTAGAAAGAAAGAGATATGGACCAGTATATGTTCCTCTTTGTAGCTTAATAAGGTTCCTTTAACAATTACAAGTTCACAGACGTTTCTGGAGCTCAGATGGACATAAACAATATTAGCCATAGATCTCATTTTCCACCCATCCATCCTGACTACGGCACCGCCGACTCTGAGTTCTGGCAGTCTCATAGATATCGTTCGTCACGAAGCCGGTCTCCTTCTCTGAACACGTCACATTCTCATAATCAGGATACTGGCCGTCATGTGAGTATGGGCAGGAGTACTTTGTCATGATTTCTGCCTGCGTCCTGTAGTCCAGAGCAGCGTGAGGAAGTTTAGTGATGTCGCTAAAGGCGTAAGGTCCTTGAATGGAGGAAACCGAAGATGCTGTTGGCATCAGCTGTTTCGATCTTGCGGGGAAACTCTCCGTTTCCGTTTTCCTCCTGAATATAAGTAGAAAGGATCAAATTCACGGTGAGCACACGGGCTGCCAGAGCTGACTTTCAGCTCTGACACTGACCTAATAACTGATGTAAACACGGAGATTTTCAACGTACTCTGAAAAATGATTCCAGTGATTATTTTTAACACTCTCTCTTTTTACCTTTTTGCATGCTGTCTGTAGCAAAAGAACCCAGCAGCTGCTAGCAGCAGCAGCAGCAGCAGCATAGCGGGAATAGTGGCATAGAGGATGTAGGAAGCGTAGAGGCTGTTGTCTGAGAAAGACACTGCAAGAAAATGCACATTATGAAGCCTCGCTGCATTGAAACACAGCCTCTGAATATTCATAAGTATAACAAGTTTCTTTTAACAACTTGAAAATGTAACAGAAAGTATTTATTTTACCCGATGACTCAGGTAATCCAATAGTTATTCTGACATCCCCTTCTGTGGATATGTTTGGCCTCGGAGATGGAACTACAGAAACAACAAAGGTCACCATTGAAACAAAACTGCTAATATGTGGCATATTTTAACGGATTCACAATTATTAAAGACTTGTTTAGAATGTCAGCCTTTTGTACAATTACATTTAGCATGGTAAAATGTCCAGGTTCAATCACCTAACGACATGTGGCAAAAGATTGAGGCCTGCAGACTGAGGTTTGCTCATGATGCCATGCAGATTCAGAAGTAGTTAGAAAACTCTCACAATCTTTTCCTGGGATGCCTCCCAAACAAGGGCAAAAGGTTTGGCTTATCAACATCTAATGGTTGGTATGGAGATTTAGTTACCCAAACATATCACTTTTATTTACCATTTGAGTGGTGTCCAGATAAACTTGGTGCTTTATTCAGCTTTATTGATCAGTTCCAGCTGTTTAAACTTAGTAACACATTTATCACATCTATGTGACACAAAGAACACAAATCAAACCGTCTTAGACTTTGCCAAAAGGAGGTTTTGTATTAAACAAGAGCATTGTGTACCTGGTTCTACTATGATCCTGTCCCCTGTAAATACTGGGATTTTCTCTGCAGAGGAAGAAGAAAATTAGTACATTTGTAACATTCCAATAAATTAAAAAACTTTTTCCAAACATGTTCAATGAGCTTTTGGGTACCATTCTAAAAAAAAAAGAAAAGAAAAGGGCTTAACACAAAAGCAGCTTTAGATCTCAGAAAATCCTAATCTTAGCATCATGACGTTGGGTTACTTTTTCTACTTTTCCCAGGTGAAAGTGGGTCAAAGTGGATGAAACCATCACCTGTTCCACACACCAGTTTTCACCCTAAGTTTTCAGGTGTCTGGTAGAAAGGTGAAGGCAGATTTTTAACAGCAACACAATCTAATAGATTTGAAGAACTTTTATGAGGGAGATCCTGCCAGTTAAGAGACTGCTATGAAAGATGACTGAACGCTGAAACTGAATCAAAAGGTACTTCAACCAAGTATTAGTTTAAGTGTGTGGTGTTATGCAATCACGTTTTTGCAGCTTTTTTACTTTTTATCTGCTTCTCATGCAGATTTGTTTTTCAGATGAATTGTGCAGGATCCATTTCTTAATGAATACAGAAATTGTTTCAAAAGGATTTATCATGGTCTCATTTTTTTGTCACAAAATCTTGGTATTTTTAAAGATGTCTGAAAACTTTTTACAACCAGCGTAGGTATAAAAATGCCCTCAAAATAGTTATATACTTTCAAAGATTGCTAAAAGGAAAGAAGCCTTTTATAAACTGCCAGAAAATAAAATTGATAGAGCTGTTGGTAACAGCTCCATTAACTCACCTTCCTTGTATTTGCAGACAAAGTTGTTTTTGCAGCTGCAGTTGTCATCATTCCACTTAAACAGGAAATGGCCTTCTTCGTCAGCTGGTGCAGAGGGCTGGTGGTACAACACCACACACATTTCAGAACCACATGACGGCTCATCCCAGTTCCAATTCCTGCAACAAGTAAAATGTAAACATCATCACTTAGCAGTATTTTTCTAGTTTGGTCAATTTCACAGAGGAAGTAATACAAATAATCAGGAGAACCTGTACTTGGCCTTGCTTCCATCGACCCAATAGTACTGCGAGGGGCATCCTGGGTTATTATTCCCTGTCCGGTGATGCGGGGGGCTACGACGGAGCCCAATCCAGAAATCGCCATCTCCAACCTTCAGCTTTTGTATGAAGCTCTCGATCAACCGCTGCTCACTCTCTGTCTCGATGCTGAGCAGCTCGCCTCCCTCTGACCTGCAGGACTGCCTGGCATCCTCAAATGTCAGCCTCCGCCTGCTGTCCTGGATGTAGGATGCCTTATAGCACGGCCGCTCCGTTCCGCGTCGGCAGATTTTCTGGCCTAAACATCGAGGGGACAGATACATTTATTTTTTTATTACGATGTACCATAAAATCGCCACGCAGCAAAAAAGAGACAGCACTATCCAACACAGGCAGTGTAATATAAAAAAAAATATAACCCTAGAGAGTGAAAAAAAAAATTGTTATGTCTCTTTCACATTGTTTCATCAATGTGAAGCAAATTTCATTCGACTTTCCTCTTCCACATTATTTAAAAGTCCTGGTGTGACCGGCATCAGAGCTTGGTTCAAAAGGTCATTTTCGGTGGGAGTTGGACTCTACCTTGGTCGCCCTTTGTTGCTGACCTTGTTCATAACCTCTATGGACAGAACGTCTGGGTGCAGGAAAAGTGTTGAGGGGGATCCATTTCTTGGCCTCAGGGTTTCGCCTCCACTTTTTGAAGACGATGTGGTCCTATTGGCTTCAACTGTGGCCTACAGCTTTCGCTGGAGCAGTTCGAGTGAAGCGGAAGAGATGAAGATCAGGTTTCCAAATCTAGGCCTATGCTTTTGAGCTGTAAAACGGTAGACTGCTTTCTGCGGGTCAGGGAGGAGGTCCTGCCCCACGTGGAGGAATTTAAGTATGCGAGGGTCATGTTCACGAATGAGGGAAAAATGGAGGATCGGTGCAGTGATGCAGCCTCTGTACCGCTGTGTCGTGGTAAAGAGAGAGCTGAGTAAAAGCATAGCTCTCGATTTAATGGTCAATCTACGTTCTAACCCTGATTTATGGTCACAAGCTCTGGGTAGAGATGGAAAGAATGATATTGGAGATACAAGTGGGCAGAATGAGACCTCCGCTGCAGGCAAATGAGAGCTGCAGATGTTGTTCTGGTTTGTTTTGTGACTTCCGGTATGTGTCATTGATTCACTGTTTTCTCCTTTTGTTGATAAGGGCTCTAATTTAGGTTTGCTGAACTCCCCAAGCCTTAAAAATGGATTCATACTCTTCCTAGACAAATGTGTCTTTGTTTATCATCTATTCTTGAAATTCGTTAGATTGTGCGTCGCTTCTTAGAGAACTTTTAGGTTCTTTCATTTTGTTGGACAAATTTTATTCAAGCAATTTGTTCATCCTGCCAGTATGACAGTAATATGACTAATCACAATTAACTAACAACTTATCCAGGTGGGGCGATTACTTTTTCAAATAGAGCCAAGTTGCTTTTAATAACTTTTTTTTTCACTCAGTGAATAAAATTGTAATTTAAAAACTGCTGTTGCCTCAGATAATAAATTTGTGTCAATGTGAAGCAAAAAAAAAAAAAAAAAAAAAAAAAAAGGTCAAAACTGACTGGGTTAAAAATTGTCTCAGTGCAATGGATAGTACAATACTTTCAAAGTTAGTGGGAAGTTCAGTTTACTCTCTGGGTTCCACACTCAAATTTGACCAAAACAATTGACACAGCAGTCAATAAAACTCTGATAGCTTCATCAGGATGTTGTCTTCAGTTTGTTTGGCTGTGACTTTCAGTGACGTATGAAATTAAACAGAACATAACTTTCAACCCTCATTTCTTGTTTACTTTCTCCATTAGTTTTTCCAATGAATGTTTTTCCTTTCAACTCACATTTGGGGGGGGGAAAGTGAAGCCTAACACAGTCTCTCAAATTCATAATACAGCTTTTGTTTCGTTAAGCCGTCAGTCACGTTTGACCCAGGACAAACTGCTGGTTTTTCACCCCGCACTTTTTGAAGCGTATAACTTTCAAATAAAGTTGCTTTCCCTACGAATGCAGCGGCTCTCAACCGAGTCACTGCGTGGACCTGTGGACTCTGAATCGCAAATAATAACAATAACTCAGGACGAGATTCACTCGTCATAAGATGCTTACTGCCTGAAAAACCTAATTGGTTTATGTAAGCGCTTCCATGTCTGCTTATGACCAAGAGTCAGCGGTATCCTCTGGTCAGGATTGCAGCAGCGACTCTCTGACTCGGGCAGGAAAAGTTGTTTACATGCTCCAAGAAGTTTTGTGGCGTCGATACTGTTACGAAACACGCAGACCGCCGCGGTTCTGCTGCTTCCAGGACTCGTTTTCCTTGCGCCACTCGAGTTAAACCATTTTACTTCAAAGCGTTAGGAAAAAATGTTGAGACTTACTCGATTATTTCTCTCTCTCTTTCTTTTAAGGAAAGCATCGTCTTTTATATTGATATTTTTTTCTCCACACGAAAGTCTTTAAATAGAAATGAAACTCGTTTCTACTTTTTTTTTTTTTTTTTTTTTTTTTAGCCCCCGAAGCAAATTCTTACCATTTATTTTCGAAGCGGATCCAGGGTGAAACAAGACGGCGATAACGGTGCCAAAAAGCCTCATAAAATCCATTTCTACATGTTCACTCGATGTTCTGCCCAGCTGCTGGTCAAAAAAAAAAAAAAAAAAAAAAGAAAGAAAGAAAGAAAGAAAAAACTGGGAGAGACTAAAACTTCACTTTCCCAACCCCCGGTGATACAGAAACGGCAATAACGGGAATGGGAAAAGACTGGAAAAGACTGTGTTCAGGAAAAAAAAAAAAAAAGAAAAAGAAAAGAAAGGGGGTCGAGTCCTGAAGGCGTGCATATGGCGTCTGATTTAAAAAAAAAAAAAAAAAAGTCTAAAACTACAGAAACTCTTTTTATTATTTTTATTAGTGGTTCTTTTGTGTTTAAGTTTAATTCTAAGACGAATGTTATGCATAAGCTTTTCTAAATGCTGTTTCTTTCTTTCTTTTCTTTCTTTTTTTACTTAACGCTTTGCAATATTGACCTGAATGGAGTTCTTTGTCTGCATTTTGTCATGTGGACTGTGTTAAAGAGAGCTACAAATTTGTGTCCTCCCTGCTTCACGCACACGCACGCACGCACGCGCACGCTCACGCGTATATACAAATATGTATGTGGAAGCAACACAGTGCATGTGGAATAGATAAAAACAAAAAGGTGTCTCAATAAAATAGCATGAAAAAATAATTTCAATAGTAAGATTGTGAACGTGAGATATCTAAAATATTTTAAGAGTTGATTTCAGTTGTTTATTTATTTTTTATCAAGTTTGTATGTTTTTTTTAAAGAAAATTATACAGAATCAACAAATATGAATACAAGCCTTTAATCATATAGTTAGTTATCCAGGTACTGGGACCTTGATTTTGAAATGCCGTGCATAATTTACTCTCATTAAAAGACTTTGACTGAAGCAACAGTGTAATCACTTAGGCCATAACCTTGGTAAGTCTCAGTGTGGTGGCTGTATAAACATTGACAGGGCTTTTTGTGTAACACTTTTTCCTTCCACTCAACTTCCCAATAATACGACTGGATAAAACACTCTGTGTATGAATGTATTCCTTTGTTTTCTGACATTAACTCTAATTCTGTTGGACCCCAGTAATAACAGATTTGGTTCTACTAATGGAGCTTAATTGAAAAAAAAAAAAAATTGGTTACAAGTGGAGTAACCTTCTCGTATGTCATATTTAAATATTGTATGTGTGTCACATGTAAATAGAGTCAGTTGAGAAGAAAATTACTGGTGCTTTATGGGAAGAGGACATGAGTCAGATTTCACTGCGAAAACAAAAGCTTCTGGTAAAAAGATGAAAAGCAAGGACACATTGTGAGAGAAATACAGAGAGTTATAGGGATAGAAAAGAGGGATTGCCTCTGAACAGGAAAGGAAACAGAGGAGGAAGAGGACAGTATTTTTTTTTTTAGGACTTCACTTCCTGTCCATTGCTTTGGTTCAGTTTCCATTTCCAGAGTGTGGCTGACTGAAGCTTCTCTGTAGACGTAACAGCAAAACCTCCAAAAGAAGATTGAATAACAGCTGAAGTACTTTTCTGTACTTCATTTTGTGCTTTAGATTTTGCAACGAGATGTGTAATCTCAGTAAAACAGTCCCTCCTGCAGATGGATTAAATGTAAACATGGGTGAACTATGAAGGAGAAACATTGGATTTGCCAACAAAGACACAGATTTGTCCTTTTTTTTTTAAATATGAGAAATATAATCTTGGCGTAATATGTTTTAAATTACATTTCCTGGAACAACAATTCCAAAAACAACCACATTCCTTTAAGTCCTTTTCCTGGAAAACCCTGATTGAAATGTTTCCTGAAAAATGTAATTTTCTACTAATATGTTGTGGTTAACAAAAAAAGAAACAGAAAAAAAAATAATAAAATTCAAAAGCAACATGGGGAAATCTAAGAAATAATAGTTTCTGAGCTCTAAAGAAGCAGTCCTTTTTCAGGGAACTAGTTTTATGGGGTGGGGGAAATAGAAGAGAAACCACAGTAGAAAAAACGACTTTATTGTGCTCCTTAATGGGGACTCTTAACACCAAAGAAATAAGGACTATTTTAACAGAATGAGAACAAAATAACGATAATCTGCAGTTATAAAAATTTAAATACTCAGGTTCCAAGAACTCTGATGATAGTTCAATAAATGTAAAAAAAAAAAAAAAAAGACAAAAGTTCAGTCTTAATTGTGCATGAAAACAACAAACTAACAAGAAATAGAATAGTTGGAGATAAAATGTTAGAGAGTTTAGACTTTAAAATACATGTTAGTTTATGAGTCACCTGTTGTCATTGACTATCAATAACAACAATTGCAAAACCAATTTCAAAAACAGCCTGCAATTGATCTTGTTTGAGGCAGAAAGGAGAATGGGACCCTGAGTGCATTCCACGATGACACCTGAGGAATATTTTTTGCAGGAGTCCAATTCTCTCATTTCTAGAGCAGGATGTTTTTCCTTGAATCCCTCTTCAAAATGTTACTCATAAAATCTCTAACTTCTCTCTAAATATAGCCCGACCAACTGAGTCTGGTGGTGGAACAGATGTGTTTTCCACTGTGCTGCAGAATAATAATCCAAAGAACAAAAGACATTTGAGCACTTGCTAACTTTGTCCAGCAGAGGGCGTCGAACTCAACAACAACTCCCACTACCAATATGACTCGTACACATACAGTACAGAGGCTGAACTGGTGGGAATAATGCAATATCTATACATATGATATTCTCAATTTGACACAATTACTCACGCAGATAAAGAGTGACAAGGAACATTTCTCTTTGTTGTGTCGGTAATGTTATATAAAACAAGCTCAAGTCATTTGAGATTGTTTTATTAGTTTATCTCAAGCTGGAAAACTTTACATGTGTTAAACCTTTGCTGCACTTGTGTGCTGCTCTGTTTACATGAAAAATGGCTTCACTATCGACGAAGCTGAAGTTGGTTTCTAAGTCCAGCTTCCGATTAGGCAAATGGCTAAAGGGGGATTCCTCCTAATTTTTCACTACTTTCCGCGTCTTTAATCTACTCTAGTTTAAAAAAAACCCTACACCACATAGACACATCAAACTGGGACTGGATTATTCTGCTCTAATAGCAGAATATTTAAAACCATGTTTGGGATTTGTGAATTTTTTTTCTTTCTGATTTATGAAACTTCAGTAAAGAACAATTTGACATTTTTTCCTGTCTCTGTCACACGAGAACTGCTCTAATAATAAAACTACAACAGCTAGACTCTTCAAGCCTGGACTAGATTATCCTCAACTAGTAGCAGAATATTTACAATCATGTTTGGGATTTGTGAAACTTTTTTCTGATTTGTGAAACTTCAATAAAGGGTGATTTCACCACTTTTTGTGGATCTCTGTCATAAAAGAACTGCTCCAGCTCCAAAACTACAACACCTAGGCACTTCAAATTTGGACTGGATTATTCTGCTCTAACAGCAGGATAGTTTAATCCGTGTTGGGGATTTGTGACACCTTTATTTGATGTGTGAAACTTCACTTCACAGACTGCTGCAGAAGATCTTTCCTTCTGTGTCTATTTAGTCATGTTGTCGTGTTGACAGACCGACTGAAGTGAGTCGAAGAAGGCCAAAGAAACACAACATCATTTCTGGATTGTAATCTGTTGACGGTGATCCTTTTATTTATGGCCACAAACTTGTATTCACATCGCGTTCTCCTTTTGACCCCTGCAGGCAGAGTGACCAATTAAAAATAAAGAAGAAGCCATGACTCACTGGCATAAAGAGCGACAAAGGCACCTGTTTCCAAACACCAGCATGAAAACAGATTGGGTTAGTAAGGTCACAAAAGAATGGCACATCTATGGATGATGTGACAAACAATTTCTGTCACCATGAGGATTTTGGCAGAAGCGCCAGCCCTCCTTTTCTCTCCGTGCTTCAGATGAACAAAGAATGTCCCCAGTTGAACAGCAGTTGTGGCCTGTAGCTATGCAGAGTACCTGTTTGGCAGCTCTGTGGGGACAACACAGAAGCAAATACACAAAAAAGACAGAGCATTTTCCCCCTCATGGCAGCTGTGATCAACTTTCAAGCTTTGTTCTCCAGACATGAATCCACAATTTAAGACAGGAAATCTCCACCGGGCTGAAAGGCATGTAGGTGTTGTCCCAGGTTACCGTTTGTGAAATCGGAAAATCTGCACGTAATGCATCTTTTTAAGTCTCATCCTATCACGTGACTGACAGATGGAAATGTGTCACAGGTAATAATATTGTGCTTGTCCACTGACGTTATTTATTTATTTTTAAATTTTTGTATTTATTTATCTAACCGTATCATGTGTGATTGCAAGGAGGAGACCTGGAGCTCATCATCAATGATAAACGTTTTAAAGAGTAGAAAATCCAAAAAGCTGCTCTGCAATTAGAAGATTTATGTGTCTGAAAAGAGAAATAATTTTTACTTTGACCTGTTATGGTGCAATGGAGATAAAAAGACAAAATGTAATTAATAATAAAAAAAAGAAACAAAGATTGCTCTTTCCTAACGACTCATCTTCTGGAAGATGTGTCCATCACTTTCTATCAAAAACAAACTTCTTGGCTGTACAAAAATAATTTTAAATCTTTTCCACATTTGTTACGTTTGGTGTCTTCTCTATAGGGATCTACTGTGTGTTTGAGGACTGAGATAAACATGGAAGAAGGTGAAATTTGTCTCTGGTGTGTCATATTTGCATTGATTTGGTGATGTATTTTGAATTATGGTTCTGCTAAAATGTAGACTCAATCAGATATGTTCTTACCTTATTGTGAAATCTCAATACAAACAGATGAGATGCACCTGAACAAAAGAAAATACGCCAGCATCAGATAACAGTGAGCATGAGGTTCTTTTGATTTTTTGGTACAGTAAAGTGTTGTTTGCCTAGAAGAAATATCTTTGTCCTATAAAGTTATGTATCTTTTCATAAATGCTTGGCATAACTTGGTGACCCCTCTGCTGTAATTCCTTAACTTTATTATTATTTTTTAATTTTTATTGAATCTCCTTTGCAATCTCTTTGGAGATGGTGGGAGGATAAACTTTGGTCTTTACTAATTCTGGTTTACAGCAGTTCCAGTTGTTTTTATTTTTATGGTGTTGCTCTGACTGTAAATATAGGTTAGTAGTGGATTTCTTGAAGGACAAGTTCTCTCATCTTTCCCATTGTGGCTGAGGGCAATGTGTCGCATCATGTGTTTTTCCCCCGATCAACAGTTCGGTATTACTGTAAAAAGCTCAAACAGTTGTATCAAATAATCACCAATAATAATCACAAAAAAACAAACAAACATCTTAATTTTTCTTTTACATATCGTCAGGTAGAAAGGAGTGCGGATGACACTGTAGTCAGTTATGACTTTTAAAAAGTATTTTTGCATCATCAGGTGTTTAGCAACCATTTCTTAAGGACAGACACCTGAGACAGCATGTACGGTTTAACCCGGGGGATCCATATCAAAACCTACTGACACATTAATCTGCTAGAAGAACATCTGACAATAATCCACCCCAGGAGCTGTTGCTGTTTTCTTGAAAAGTCACAGCGTGGGCAGTTGCAGGAAGCGAGTGTTTGCACCGTCTATAATTAGTCAAAGGGAGGGCTGAGGAGTGATGCTGCAGTGGTTTTACATGTCCTATAAAGGCTACATCCTTCAGCCACCTCTGGGACAAACACCTGCACAGGTATCAGCAAGGTAAGACTCTCTTCAGCTCATCATGCAGCTCTTTAACTACACTTTGAACTGGATCGTGTTTATAGCTGACATAGTGAATTTGTTTTTATTGTGCAAACTCAATCAGACGATTGTGAAGAACGCTGCAGTGTTTTGGTGATTCTACTCATTGATATCTGAGGGAAAAGAAAACTTAACATGTTGTTAATGGTGCATTTAATTGACTAAATCTGTCGAAGCCACTAAAGGTGGATGGATTCCTATGCTGTTCTGTCACCATGTTCTCATTTTCAGCTAAATCCAAAGTGATAGTTTCCTCCAGGGAGCATGGATATTTCTCTTTGCCTCCCTCTGCTGGCTCTGTTCCTCCAGCCTGCCCTGTGTGTGTATAACTGCTCCACGATGTATGAGCGGACACCAGGTAAGGATCGATCAGCATATTAATATTGAGGAGAGTTTTTTTTTTTTTTTACTTATCTGTATTTACTTCCAAAGCGACGCAATGTACTTTGCAAAAAAATAAAAACTAGCAAGGGGGAATGCAAAGCGAATTACATAATTCCCACTGAACTAAACAAGACAAAACAAACAAAAAAACCCCTGAAAAACATATAGAAATACATAAATAGTAGAGAACATATGACTTTCACTTACTGAGGAAACCAATTTGTTTTAGTGTCACTGGAGAGACAGTAAACAAGTTATTTAATCACTGAGTTGAAATAAAATTAATTAAATAAAAATATATATACTCAATGTTACAATAAATATTACATCATAAAAGAAAGAGGGGAAAAAGTCATAAAGAAAGCAATGAAGAAAGAGAGAATGAAAGAACAAAAGAGACTAAACTATAATGAAAATACATCTAATTCAAAAATGTGAAATTAAATTCAATTTAGCTCTAAAGCTGCTCATTTGCGCTGTCATGTTACAGTTAAGGACAGACTAAATTTATGTATAGACTTACATCAGCAAATCAGTCCATTTGAAGAGAAAAAATTAAATCCCATTTATTACAAGAATAAAACAAAAACCATAAAGTATTGTTAATAAATTATCTTAAATCCGTATAAGACGATTTAAGTTTAAATCGTATAATAAATATAGCAAACTGAAACAAAGAAGAATACTTCAAGTAAATATTTAAAACCAAGTTTATGCCTCACCAAAACAAATAAATCGATAAATAAACAAATTGAGTGATCTACATTTAATACGTACAGGTGTCAAAGTTCACCAATGACATGAACACCATTGTACAGATAATCAAATTTTTTAAAATCAATATAAAGTCAAACTTCAGAAGTCCTTCAATATATAGATACAATGCAATTAAACAAAAAACTCTGCATTAAATTCAAACTTGTACAAATATTCAATAATCATGGTAGTGATAAAAAAAAGGCTAGCGTAAGAAACAGTTTCTTTTTCTTGATGTCAATTTGAAATGCTGTGCAGTCATTGTGTAACACTTATATTTTAATTGAGTCACAAAAATCAGTGAAATTATTTTGATTCATCATTTTTAGATAACTCCGATCTGACGATCGAATGCGGCATCACCACGATAACCATAGAGGTCAACCTGTGCACGGCGCTGTGGGCAGGCTTCAACTCCTCCACCCTGGCTCTCAGCGGGAACCACAACAACTCCGCCTGCCTGGGCTCCATCGACGAGAGCGTGGAGCCCCCGATCATCCGCTACCGCCTGCCTGTAAACAGCAGCGTGGACAACTCCTGCCGCCAGTCTCTGCAGGTAAAGCATGACGCTTGGAGCATGTTGGAGCACACTTACCTGCCAGACTGAAGGGTGAAAGTGCAGATGAACTGAACGACGAATGCTGTGCTTTCACGTTCAGATCGTGGATGAAACCCCAGACCCCTCCGGTCCCTTCAGTAGTTTCTCGAGTATTCAGACAGTTATCATCTCATCGTACATCGACACCCCAAAAACGGAGGCGGGGATCATCAGCTACTCCACAGATCTGTATTATTACTTCTCCTGCCGCTACCCTCTGGAATATCTCATCAACAACACACAGATTGTGGCGTGGGTAGCACTGAGTGTTGATTTGTTTAAAAATCATTATTATTACCGAAATTCATTCATAAAAGCTTCTCTAATTTCTGATTTTCTTTAGCTCCTCAGTCTCTGTGGCAACCACCAATAATAATGGAAGCTTCATTGATACACTAAAAATGGGTGTCTTTAATGTAAGTACAATTCCACTCAATGAAGGAGATTAGTCACTGCTCGTGTTTAATAAGCCTCATTACCTCAGGACACAGACTACAGGTATCCATTGATGGTTCCCTCAACTGGACTTCAGCTGAGAACCAAAGTCTATGTGGAGGTGAAGGCTGTTAACCTCACAGGAAAGTGAGTAAATCCTGCTATATTTTCACTCCGATTGGCTCAAAGTGATAAATGAAGGGATAAAATGTAAGAATTTTCTCTTTGCTAACCCTGTTTCCAGTTTCCATGTCCTCCTCGATCACTGCTTTGCGACTCCCAGTCCTTACAACATGACTCAGAGGGATCAGTATAACTTCTTCACTGGGTAGAGAAGTCTGGATAAAAACAAATCTTAGCGTTGACATCTACCAAAAAAAAAAAAAACTGTCATCAAAAGTACTTTTGCTATTCACCAGGTGCCAGGTGTCATCAAGGACATCTATAACAAGCAACGGCCTTTCCAACGTGGCACAGTTCAACTTTGAGGCCTTCCGCTTTGTTCAGCACAAAGACCAGGAGAAGTCCACCATCTACCTGCACTGCATCCTGAGACTGTGTGAGCCCAACAAATGCCAAGAGCTGCTGAATGTAAGTTGACCAAAGCAACAAAACCTTTTAACTACAAAGACCTGAAAGGCAGGCAAGGCGGCCTTTGCTAACAAATAGTGACGCGCTGGTTTGAGTCGTTCAATCACATCAAATCCCAACGTGACACTTTAAAGTTTGTGGTTGTTCCATAAAAAAATGGGAAGCATTCAAAAACTGTAACAGCATACGAATAATTACATGGTGGGTGAAACCTTTACCTGCATTTTTTGTCAGGCTTGTAACGCCAGAAGAAAAAGATCTCTGACTCCTTTCGGAGAAGAAAGCAGCAACTCTGCCACCGTCTCAGTCGGACCTCTCTTCACCGCCGCAACAGGTCTATAAAATATAAATGCTCTTTTCTTACTATTCATTCAGCATGAAGGTAAATTCTGTGCCTGATCATTTCTTTAATTTCGCCCCACCAAAGATGTGCCTGAGGCTGCTGGCTCTAGTAAGTATTTTTGAATTGTAATAATCTTACATTACACATCCATGAATGTATATCAACAAACTGAAATGTCGTTTTCTGTGTTTAGCAGCCAATATGGTAGCATCAGGAAGTGCTGGTGTGGATGCAAGCAGCCTGGTGGTGTGGCTCATGTTGGGGTCGATTGTTGCCTCTCTGCTTCCTGACACGGCGACTGGTTTTCCTTGAAAAGGTTATCATTTGGCTGGAAACATCAAATTTGACCAACTGATCAAACAGCCTCTACAAATGATCACTACTCTATGTCTTTTAATCCGATTGCACCTTCAGGTTTATGCTAAAATGTTTATTTTTTTTTTTTTTGTCTTAGCCACAAGCAAGCAGATAGTCCAATCAAATGTTGTGGGACCTTATGTAACTTTTTCTATTTGCACGCTTACATTGATATTGTCTTTAATGATTACGAAGGAATAGAAAAGCTGAACTGTGAAAAATAAATCTCAAGATTGTAGGCCGCATGATAATTTCCTTTCACATGCTTGTAAATTTCCACTGCATTGTTTTGCCTTGTTGTACAACAGAATCTTGCACAAAACAAAAGGACTTTCATTCAAATGTAGATCATCTTGCTTTAATAAAGATATGTGAAAACTAAGCACTCATATGGAAGCTTATGACATGAACATGGCTCACAGCCCAGAGCGTCATTCTGTCGGGAGCGAAAGAAGCGATGACAACCAAAAGTTAGAAAGACAGACAGAAATTGATTTGGAAATTTCACACAAAATTGTTTAATGGACTTTTTATTTAAATATAGATAACCTTTCATAAATAAAACTCAAAACAACAGTATTATTGTGGTTCTGAACTCAGACAGAACACTTCAGACAGGCAACCACTATTTTTACACACCACTAAGAGAGACGACATTTACTCACATATGCAATATCATCTGATTGTCTTCAATCATTTAGACGTATTTACAACCACTTTTCCACTCTGGCAAAGAGACAAACAAACAAGCACACATTCTGGGCAGGAATACTGATCATAGCGGGTCACTTCACATGTTTGTTTGTCTAAGTGCACAGGGCAAAACACACATGCCCTGGATTAAAAAACAGAATTGAACTGGGATGTTTGTTTTTTGTAATTTTCCTTTTGACAAGGCAAACCTTCCTGTCACACACCATGTCCACTTCCAGCATTTTCTTCCAACTCTCTTGCACTTAGCAGTTGAAAAGGCTTATCTAAACATGGATAATCTTTTTTAAATAAGGATGAATCAAGTAATTTTAGTTCTGCACTCCTAAATCACTGAAAGACAAACAGCAAATGAAACAAAACATATGCTTTTTCACTTATACAACAAAATACTTTACAAAGGCAGCAACTTATAAAAAAGGAGATACTTTCTCTATTTTTTGCTTACTGATAAAAAAAAAGTCATCTGAACATTTTCTATTTGGTCATATTTACAACCAGTTTTCCATACTGATACAACGGCAAAGCAAAGAAGATGGATGCTTAGGTATTTTTTGTTAAGTGCTTGTTTTAGTTACTGCACAGAGTGCATAATGTCCTGGATCAGAGCAGATAGTCTAACTGAGAAGTCCTCCCGCAAAGATGCACCTTCCTGCATTGATGAAGAAAGAGGTTGAGACACGATGGAGGCGCCTCTGGCTTCCTCCTCCACGCCAATAAACAGTCTCTCCATCCGGGCCTGCAGCGCCTGACTCTGCAGAGCTGCGTTGTGGCAGAATTGCTCCAAACCGTCTGCAACGTCAGACTGAGGAGGCTGAGCAGACTCCAGCAGGGCCGCCAGCTGCGCTCTGAAAGCTCCCACCCGGCTCTGCGCCTCCTCCCTCAGTGAACTCACTTCCTGCCCTAGCTTGGAGACCACTGCCTGCCAGACCTCTGAGCCAATCGTGCCCTCTTCAGCATCGCTTTTCTGCTTCAGGTGTTCAATCACACCACTTGCTGAGGTTTGGAAGTCATTGATGAGGCTGGATAGCTGGCCACTGCTGAGCTCCAGGTTTTGACTAATCCACTGGAAAGCTTCTTGGTAGAAAGCAGGAATGGCCTCCGCCTGAGCCGCCGTTTTCTCCAGGCCCTGCAGGTACAGCCTGAGCTGGCTGCACAGATCCTGGGTGTTGCTGCTCAAGGAGTCCTGCAGCTGCTGGGTGAGCGGACTCAAGCGCTCCTTCATGCTGTCCAGGGTGGCGCTGAGCTGTGCTGGGGATGGAGACAACCTCTCCCGCAGCTCGGCCAGCTCCTGGCGCAGACGGACGCGCAGACGCTCTGACTCTACGGCGAGTTTGTGCTGCATTTCCTCCGCAAAGGGATGCTTCACGTCATCACTTCCAAGGGTGTAGAGACCGCTGCTGTCGATGACGCTCTTGTACATCCCACTAAGCACAGAAAGTGAAACAGTTTGACAAAAGGAATGAATGAACAAGCCTAAAAAACACATCCTTTGAAATAATGTCAGTTAATTTGTTATAACTGGGATAAAATAGACAAAAGTAAAAAAGAAATAGCATCATCTCTGTTTTGAAAAAGTGAAAGAAGTTTTAATGGAAGGACAAAGAAGAAAGAATATTCATTATTAGAACGGCCTGGTTAAAGTTGACACCAATAAAGCTGTTGGCGTCAAAAAAAAAAAAAAAAAAACCCTGAAATTGCAGCAAAGGGTGATTTTATAAGATATTGACTCAAGGGGACTGATCACAAGTGCACACTGCCCATTGTTCAAAGGGTATAAATAATTACACAAGACACTGGAGAATTTTTTTTTTATTGTCTTCATCAATAGCTGCTTGTTCCGTCAACTTACTGAGTGTCTTTTGAGAGGTCTGTCTTGTCAAACACGTGGTTAGCCTTTGAGTCAACCCAGGCTGCCTCCCTGGAGTCACTGTGCAGAGGATGGGCTGCAGGCAACAACAAATTTATAAGCAAAACACAAAACAAAAACCATAACCGAAAACAGCAGAGATGTAAAATATGCAAAAAAAAAAAAATAGACAAAAAATACCTAAAGCTGTTGAGAGTGACAGGGTGACGATCACTAATTCCCAAATCATGTTTATGTTTCTGTAAAAGTGAAATAAGGGAAACTAATAAGAATACCAAAACACGACAAACACATTTGGAAGCCATACTACTTGTTTTTCACATGTCCCTTACTTAGAACAAGAGGAAGATCAGTGCACAACAGAGAAGCAGGTTCTTTATCCAAGGATCAGGGGTCTGTGGTCTGACTTCTCCTCTGCTCTGACTTATAAAGGTCCTTGTTATCAAAGAGGCTGCCCAAACCCTGCCTGTGTCAACAGTCAACACGTGGAGGGTCACAGTGATTATCAAACACAATATACACACTCTCACAAACACACTGTGTGAGGTCACAGTGATATTATCTGCTGCTCTATCGTCATAAAACTTAAATTCAGAGAATTGTTGATAATCTGAGCTCACTTTAGATTATCGTGAGCTTTAGTGAGGATGAAGCACTTTTAAAATCACAGACGATGATTCAACTATTTTTGGTAAGACAGATACTGGAATCCAATATTTGTACTTTATGATGATTGTACAGAACAGCAGCCAATAAGAGAAAAAACAGAGAACCAACTCAAAGAAAAGATTCCAACGTTACTCTTTATCTTTTCACTGATGTAAAGCATTATGCTTTTCGTTTTATGGTTTTTAAGTCGAGCAGCAGTCTGTGTTTTCGAGCTTTGGACATGCGAACAGTTCTCATCTTCATGTCTTGTGTAATCTGCTCACCAGAATAGATTTGGTGTTTGTCTCTTACATTAAAAAAGATGTACTACATTTATATCTCGGATGATTCACCCTGTTTATTTCTACGTGGTTGTGTTGCAGCTGACACGGCGATCTGGGTGAAAGTTGAGTCCAGTTCAGTTAGATAAGCTGCAAGTCGTCACTGCGGGGTCAAAGTCCATGGCTACCGTGATGAAATTCCCTATGTAGGTTATTCCAGGTATCCAAAGTCTCACATTTATTCCACTACAATAACAGAGTTTAAGACCTTGACTACTGAACAGGAAAACAGACCTGTCGACTGCTTTCTGCACCTCCGAGTTCGTTTTCGGCCGAGTCAGGATTTATCATCGAGATTTGGTCAGAAAAAAAACGACGCGGACACAAATGTGGTACTCTGAATGCAAATGACAGTGCTAATAAGTAAAATGTTACATAATTACATTATTTAACTCTTGTGTTCAAATGACTCAGCCAGCTGACAGTGCTTCATAGCAATAAGCAAAGCTTTTTTTTTTTTTTCTGCGAGCAAAGGGCAATCCTTTGACACTGATTATTGAACAAACATGAAGATATTAGGGTCAAAGGAACTACTAATTGAAGATTCGCAATGACTAGACCAAACTGTCCATATCGGTAACCGATGGAATATGTATTTGTTTGATTAGTTTTGATTACAGTGTATGTAAGGAAAATTAGTTCACTTACTCAAAGAGTGTTTCTCACAAAACGGGCATGTTGGCTATTAGGAACGACTACGATGATCTTCACTTTACTTTGGAGCTACCTACAGACAAACTTAAGGTTCTGAAATGAGTTGTGGGTGAGCAGCACATTGCTCAGTTTGAACTGAACACATATGAACTCTTTTGAAACATACGTAGAACGGAATACACAGAGTCTCTATCCTGGATGCAAGCATCGGCCATCAACACACAAATCACACATAGTCTGTTTTATCCAATAGAAAGTACTCTCTGACTACCTTTGGAAAGTGCTTTCAAATAAAAACTTGTTGAGAATTGACCCAATAAATAACCGGATCCGAATGAAACTAGGTCCAGCTGAGGTCATGAATGGATCTGAGGGGTCCTTTTGGTAAAACAGTCATCAAGCAAAGGAAAGCAGTGTTCACTCACATAGAGCGCCAAATCAATAATCAGTGTCATGGTAGGATTGAGAAGAACAAATAGAGTAAGGCGATCCTTCAGCAACAGGCAGGTGCTCTTTCTTTCCCCCTGCTGCTTTCCTCTGAGCAGTCGCTCTACTGTCACTGTCACCTAACCTCGCAGGCCTTATAAATCATTCAGCTTCCCACTGAAAGCCATGCAGACTAACTAGCCTGGTGCATAATCATTTGTGGAGAACATCGGAGTGCAGAATTTTGTCAATGGACTTCATTCACAGAGTATTACATCTGATTTTTGTCTTCAAAACCTGGACCGTGGATGAATCACTTCAAGAGTTTGTGTGTTAAGCAGAGGAATTCATGCGAAATGTTGGTCAGCAAGTCAGGATTTGAAAAAAAGTATGCAAACATGCAGATGCATGCGGTTTGGCATTTTGCGGTGCTGCTGAGTGCAATGGCCCAAGAGAGAAACATCAGTCAACAAAACAAGGAAAATCTGCACTGCCAGCCAGGTAAGCTTTCCCAACTGATTTTTTTTTTCTTATGACTGCAACATCAAACAATAAACCAGAGTGACATGTTTTTGCGCATATTAGGTTTCTACTGTCCTCCAGCCAGCTTCAGTCCGGTCCCATGTCCTAGAGGCACATATGGGCCAAATGCTGGAGCGGTGTCCCAAGAGAACTGCCTGATGTGTCCTCCACAACACTACTGCCCTCGACCAGGCCTGCTCTCCCCCCTGGCCTGTGGTCCTATGGCTGTGCAGCCTTTGTTTGGCCAGGATGTCTGCATTTGCTCAGGAAATGGACAGAGTTTTCAGGTGTTTCTTCCCATGTTCGTTGCTCAGGTGTTTTTACAAGGCATAAAGATCAGCACAGCAATTCCTACAGAGCGAAGAGGCATCCGCTCCAACTCTGCTTATGATTTCTTTGTCGTCTTCTTGCTCTTTCCTCACAAATGCAGTGAAAGGAGTAGCTTCCTGACTGTCACTCAGAAATATTAGACGATAAACAATCTCTAGCTTCAAGGCAAGGGAGTTCCAGATAGTAATACTGTACAGAAGGATCTAGTTTCCCCATGTGGCTGCAGTTGCATAGGTGTTGACCTCTCTTCTCATCAGCTCAGGATCAAGGGAATGAGATTTGGCCCTGGCTGTCTGTGGGAGAACATGTGTGTGTAGAAATGTGGCTGTAAAACCATATTTGCAGCCATATTGGTTGCAAATAAAGTAAATTTGCAACCTAAATAAATGAGGACTTACTGTGTACATAAGGTGGATCAGAGATTGTAAACATCTCTGTTAAATGTGAGAGTTTTCTGATGCAAGGTAGAAAACCTTTATAAATCCTTTTAAATCTTTCTCCTCCTTTATTATATTATATTTAGGGTATATAAATAAGCTTACACACTTGCAAACTTTGGTCGGAGAGATGATAGAGCAAATGAATTTTGTTGTGCAAAGGTTTAAGTCAGGGGAAGAGTGCAAAAATAATTTCCACAGCAATATTTATGAACAACAATGTGAAAACATCATTCAATAGAGAAAATACAGGACTACTGCAAGGTTGAAAAACTGAAACAAAAAAAGACAGAAAGACGGAAACTAGTCTACCGGGGCAGTCAAGAGGTGGGCTATAGCAACACTGGAGAAGCAGAAAGAATTTTTACGCAGTGTTCTCAGGCTGACAATCTTCTACGTTCCCTATGGAGACAAAACTTTGTGGAGGGTTACAGGTTTGAACATACAGCCCATGTGTTGCATGCAGTTTGTAGGCAAAGGGTCAAATCGGGTACTCAGAGAGATTGGGTAAATACTTTGTTGATAGTAGCTTCAAAGCAGCACCCCTAAGAGAGTGAAAAAGAGCAGAAACCATAAGTGCATAACCTGATAAATAACGAAAGTTGCTCTAGTTGAAAGTATCATGTTTCGTCTTTGCATTTTATCTTTGTCTTCGTCATTTTAACCAATCGGCTTATCATTTCTTAGACCTTTTATTTTTCCTTTTATTTCCGTAGAGAACTGAAGGCCGTTGCTTCTGCACAATCGGATACCAGCCCAGCAGTGACGGAGAAATGTGTGTGCAACAGCTGTACAGCATCTGCAGAAATGGAAAGTCTCGCACACAATATGGGGACTGCTTGGACCAGCACCAGTGGTCTCTTCACTGCAAGGATGAGGTAAATGCTTGCACTTATGATATGGCCCTTCACATACACTAAAGAAGAACTAGGGGAAAGGTCTTTGGTTTATCTTGTTCAAAATGATATGAGACAGGAAACTCACACAGAAGATATGCAACAACTATGACCTGTTTAAAGAATGCATTGAGTAAGCACACAGCCCACAATCACTGAGGGTAATGAGTACAACCTGGATGTCTTTGCCCTTTACCCCATGAACCTGACAAGCCTCCAAGCTTAATAAACCCAATTAATATTTAACCATAAGCTGCTTCCTCTGATTTTGCTCAGCAATGATTTCATCGTTGTGTTGATTCAGAGGAATTAATCAGAAAATGTGCATGTCACAAGAGTTGCTTTGGCTGTTTTTCTGCAGGTGTGCCAAACACCAGAGGACTACCGTGGTTATGACAGGAATCTGGGTCTGTGTGTGTGCAGAGAGCCTCCTGGCAGAGCTGCATGTGGAGGCCTATGCAGGCAGAAGCCTGCTACACATCTGAAGCTCCAGTGCAGATATGATCAGGATATGGCTCTGACATGGAGCTATGAAAGTCAGGTGGACAATAGATTAACATCCATACTGATCAGATGTACCACAAGACTGAATATTATCTGAGATTTTAAGTATGCAATGTTTTTTTTTTTCAATTGTTACACTCATATTCATGTCATACATCTATTGAATGAAACACAATAGACAAATTGTGTTTGTCTATTGTCAATTGTCCGATAATGCATGCATGCATGTATTGTCATCTTCGCTGTGAAACTACAGCCGCATCTCTTGTGTTGCACTGACCTACTAATGGTAAAGATTGTCATTGTGTGCCTGCAGGTGTCAAGCGTCTCAGGCAGTGTGCTGGAAACGGTTTTTGAAAGGTGGGATTCCCAGGGGACTCTGCAGTGCCACAGCCATCACAAACCCTCACGTCCTGTCTACATTGTTCAGACAACAGGTGGAGATGCACTTTCAAACAATCACAGACACACACACAATGGGGCTTTCCTATCCAGCAGCTGATTTCTTTGTGGTTCCCTGTCACATTCATGACCTCCTTTTACTTCTTCATCTGTATCACGACTGCTAGAGGCAGGACTCTTTGGCCTCCTCGGCGGTCTCCCAGAGGAAATCCAGCAACTGTTTCCAGACCGCACACAGAGCTCAGCCGGTTTGTCACTGCCGCACATCAATCGAAATAACAATGAATGCACGGAAATTCTCAACACATGCAAACTAAATTATTGAGATTGTTGTTCTGCATGACTGATTTACAGACGAAGACGATGAAGTTTTAGATGAGGCCAGCGGTGTGGAAAATATCAGTGATGCAAAAAGAGAACCTCATTTCAGACAGTGGAACAAAGACCTGAGTGATGTTGACGATCAGAGTGTGCTGAGTATAACCGGAGTCCTCAATCCGACAACATGTCTCCAACTGGGGGATGTTTTACTGTTCACCGTCAGCACACGCCATTACCCGCTCTATGACATGTAAGTCAGGTGGTGAATTCTTTCAGGTTTGAGTATTTCACTACTTTTGTTTTGACATTTTTGTTCATCGTCTCTGCACTTCTTTCAGCAACAATCTCTACAACACAAACAGTGATTTTGACTGGGGAGCGCTCAGGCTGCTGGAAGAGCAGCTGACCCTTTCCTGGACTCCTCCTACCTTATTCTCGCTGGTCTTTAGCCACCAGGGGGTTTACGTGTTCACACTTAGCAGCAATCAGCATAAACACATGGTGAATTTCAATTAAAACAAATGAAAGCTGCTTTGTTACATAGTAATTCCATTTATCTAAAAATCATTATGAAAACATATTTCAAAAGCTGATGTATTACTGTTGCTGTTTTGACTCTATTTTTTGAATCTCGTTTATGTTTTTGATTGAATTGTCTAAGGACGTAATGATCAATAGTAAGAACAGCACATAAAAAAAATTAGCAGATGGCGAATGCAATTTGTGACGTAAGATATAAATGATAAGGTGTCACAAACTACGGATGCCAATGTCTTTCAGTATGTGCGAGTGATGCCCGCAGGGGGCCAGTGTTATGAGCCTGGACCCTTCTTCCCAACCATTCCTCGACATCTGACCCAAATGGGAATCAGCAGAAGACGTGATCTGTTGCTTCGACCTGATTGGCTGGTCGCCGGGGGACTGTTGTTCGGAGCTGTGGTCGTTCTCTGCTTATCTGTTGCATTGCTGGTTCGTCTTTTTAGGCACACAGGCATTTTAGATGTTCACTATCTTAAAAAGTAACTTTAAAACATTTGTGGTTTTTTTTTTTGTCTTTGTAGATCATGTTCCAGGAATATGGGTGGCCGGAAAAGAAGCAAATCACAACGAGGTATCGTTCGTTGCAGCTGGCCTACCAAATGGATGACTATGCATCGAAAGGCTCACGAGTTTTCACAATTAGGAAGACCCATCGGAATCAACAAGCTAGGCTAATGAAGGACTCCATTCAGCCAGGTGGAATCCCTCTATCATTCACTCATTCATTAGAAGCCCAGGAGATCATTCGTTTCCCAACTTACATTCAAATGTGATAGGCAACTTTAGACAAATGCACCTGCAACGTGCACCAACTCCACGTTCTGTCCAAACAGTGGGCCTTTGAAGACCCCAGTGACTTCTTATGCAACACTGACACTGACCTTTGGGTGGTACACCCATCCAACCAGTTACTGCTGAAAACACTTACGTCACGAAGCTGATGGCACGTGTACGGTGACCAACAGCAAAAAGGAAAACAAGCATCTTATCAATGGGGCCCTTCCTTCAGTTTACTATTGAACAGCTTTGGATGTCATCACTACGGAGAACCAAGCAGAACTTTACTTCAGAGTAGATGTTCCAAAACACACACACACACGCACGCACACCCGAAAAACAGCTTTTACTGAACTTTTAATGCAGCTTATTACAAGGGCCCTTGTAAAAGTATTTGCATACCTTAAATTTGTCCATGTTATTATATACACCAGCCACAAACTTACAGAAACTCAATGAAATAGATCAACACATGATTATGACAAATTGTGAAGAGGGTGACTGAGATAACGATCGTGGATTAGGAACCCACACTGGTGGTGATGGAAGGGTGACACTCACAGCTAACATATTGTGAGAAACACTATGTTACTGTTTACGGTTGCAATGTCACGAAAATCTTAATACGAATACTTTTCCTGAAATTTGCAAATTGTACTTCAAAAATAATTTCCCCATGTGATTTGAAATACATTTATTCCATTTTTTTATCCCCATTCCTCCCCGTTTTGTACTGTCTTTGTCAAAAGCAGCCTGCCCGGATGTTTTGGATGAGTTTTGGGACTATGAGCACCAGGTGGATTTGGAGGCTTTCAGCAGCAACACTTTCTACAGCCTCCTGCTGAAACAAAGCCTGTCTGTCACTACCAGGCTGGGGCAGCTCACAACGGAGGTAGAAACTCCCAGATTATTCGCCAAGTGAACTGGCTGCAAAGGAACTGACACTGATTGCCTCTTTTATCCTTCACACACTTAAGCCTTCACACTTCAGTGAACCAGAACTGTTCAGGAACAAGAAATCCACTGAGGACTTTGTCTCTTATTAATTTGCCAATCCATGTGTTAAATATAGTTCTTTTAGTAACCGGGGATATTGTTGGCGCCTTTTTTTTGTCTTGGAGTTTGATGTGAGAAAAGCCTTTACAAAGTAAATCTTCAGTCATTTCTTGTGGAATTCATTTATTTATCTTTATTTATTTATTTTATTTAATTAAATTTTTTTAGCTTAGCCCTGAGGCTGGAGTCTTCTCATAAAAAAAACAACTAGAAAGCATTCTAATGAAGCACATCTTTACATTCACTTCATGACCTCTAATTTGATTTCATAAAAGCCCTGAAAGATTGGGCACAGCTTCTCTTTCACAATGTAACTGTTCCCTCCTCATATGCGTTTCACAGATCATTCAGGTTCATTGAAACAGGCTAAATATCACATACGAAGGTCTTTGTTTTCTTCTGTGCACTTCTCTTTGTCCTGTGTCCTTCCTACTTAATTGGCTGGATGCAGTTTAGCGAACAGATTAATGTTACAACCCCGAAGAAGTGTAGCGATAGAGATGTAAGAAGAGACGATGCTGCATAAATGCTTATGTCTCCCGAGGATTGGAGATGTTTGCTAAGGCTGCATGATTGTAGGCTCAGATTACAAAAGTTTTACGATGTTTCTAATGTGTTTTTGTGTTTGTCCAGGTGAAAGAGATGTATCAGGGAGTCCTTGGGAAACTACAGGTACTCCACCCAGGCATGATCGCCGAGGAGAGGGTGGGGGAAGGTTACGAGAGGATGAGAAAAGAGATGGAGAAAGAAGTGGGGCGACGGAGGGCTTTGGCCTCCCAGCTGCGAACTCTGCTTGACAATCAGCTTGAGGTACTAGACAAGTCTCATTATGCAGTGCTCTTACTTTCTGACCTTTTCCAGATGTTCGCATGATAAATTTCAATATGTTTTAGTGGGATTATAATTATGAAGAAATAGAATTAATGTACCGTGTTTGCTGCCGCGCCTCCTGATTTAATATGCACCTCTCAGCTGCAACATTTGTTACCACTTTAGTATTTTAGGTTAGACCCTCTGATAGTTTGGCACATTTACACTTCACATCTGTAAATATCAACGTTGAATCTTGCTGTTGGATCTCAGAGTGATTTGTTATGAATTTATTAATTTTGTTTCAGGTTTTTGACTGTTAAAAGATTCACCCCCTTACCACCGTTTTTTCCCGCATCACATAAAATCTCCAAAAATATCTTGAAGATTTTAGCCGTAGAACGGCAAACTGAACATCGAGAAGAACGAACATTTTTTAAAGGCAAAGTAAAATCATAAATAAGGATTTAAACATGTTTGTTCCCTGAATTTTGTGGTGGTTCTCTGCCATATTTAAACTGAAATGATCAAGAACAAGGTGCATTTAATAATACATCCTCCCTGACAGTTTAACAGGCAGCAAAGAAATGCCAAACACTGTAAATCGTAGGAGAAACAACTAAAATGATCAACCTACCCAAGAGGATAACTCAAATAGATGTAACTGGTTCCTTCTAGGTGCTGAGACAAGATCAGCAGGCCAAGCAGCGGGTCTACAGCGTATTCAAAACCCGATCCAGAGAGTGCACCAGACTGCTGTCCAAGATTTCCAACAACACTCAGGCCTCTTGTGAGCCTCACCAGCAAATGTAAACGATTTTTCAAGTATTGTTGTAAAGAGTCAAATGGATCTGAAATAAATACTACGAAGCTGTAAATATATTTTCCCCCCAATGTTAAGTTTGACCCAAAAGCTGACGTGCCTTGTGGATGAAATGGTGGAGCTGGTGGCAGCGGAGTGCCACCGTCAGGGAGCGTTGGGGCTGCTGGGTGAAAGTACTGGGGCCAAGCTGCTCTGTCCCGACACGGGAACCGTCCTGAGCAAAGACGACATCTTTGGTGAGTCAATGAGTCCTGAAAAAGAAGGAAAATAATTCTTCAGTAGTTTCTGTGTAGTACCACGATACTATGAAGGACTTCTTGAATGTTGGAGAAACAGCACCATCTACTGCTAAAAACTCGTGCTGCAGCCAAGAAAACAAAACTTCTTAAAAAAAAAACAAACAATTTCAAAAACACATGGCCTCTATCAAGAAGAAAAATTGTTGAAATAAATCCCTTTTTTATGCTAAAATATGTTTTACAAGTTAGATTTGATAATTGGTAGTATCATCAGGATTTTTAGATAAAGATTTAAAAGACGTCCAACCCTTGCCTCCTCTCAGGTCCTGATGGGTTTCTGCGTGTCCCTGCTGCTGTTCATTGTGATCCAGTCACCGGGCTCATTAAACCAAACTCTCAAAGCCACATGTTGCTGAGCAGTGGCCACACCATGGCAGTGCCGCCTGATTACTTCATTCACCCACAGACTGGCAGAGTTTTACCCATCGTTGGCAACGTGGCCTATGACCCCGTCAGTTCTACGTTAGTGTTTACCACGGACCTCTGTACAGGTAACGCTGCCGATTCCATCCTACCACACATACTGTGATGAAATAAAACGCCATGTTTAAGACAGAGAGAATACTAAATAGAGTAGAAATATAGAGGTAATTCAGGTGTCACAGCAAGCAAGTTAAGGTAAGTGGGACATGCACACGCCAACAAAGGTAAAAATTACAAAAATAAGAATGATGGATGGTAAGCAAACATTTACAATAAAAATGACGCTGTACAGGTATTCAAAGAAATTGCATACTCAAACTGAAAGTAATGTGTAGCTGAGTAGATTTGTCTTTAGAGAAGGAAAATGTACAAAATGTGCATCGATAACATGCACATATGAAACGACAGACTATTTACAAGCTGAGCAAACAGGGATGTGTCAGTCACAGCAGAGTTGTAAGGGCTTAATGAGTTTGCTTGGAGCAGACATGGCTATAAAGTCTTACAGTTGCCAAGAGGAAGGATCTACTGCTGGTAATAAAAATAAACTCAACTGCAATCGTAAGTATGGATCCTAAGGGTAAATAAAAATCCTTTACTTTGAGGTGTTTTATAATGAAACTATTACATACAGAAAAGAATTACCTCAAAGATTTTAGCTTACTCGACACGTAAATAACTATGTTGATAGATAGCCAAGTCACTTTTTTTTTTATTTTGAAGTTAAAATACAAGGTGAACGGTTCAGTATTTGGTAGAATTGCCTTTTAAGCCGTACGACTTGGGTCAAATCTTCTGGATGTTCTTCCACAAGCTTCACCCAATAGTTTGCTGGAATCTTTTCAATGTTTTCAGCCCTGCCCAAACATTTTCTATGAGATCAGTGTTTTTGAAGACAACTCCAGAACATTGACTTTGTTGTACTTAAACCACTTCTTAACACATTGACTATTAGAAAAACCCATTTAAATTTAACTTCCTGGCTAAAGATTTGACATGTTGCTTCAATATACACATGAAATGTTCTTTCCCCCATGACGCTATCTATATTGCAGCCCCCATACTTCACAGCTGGGATGGCTTTCTCAGGCTTTTCTCTGTGATGGTCACTGTGATCAAATACTTCAATTTCAATGTCATTAAAGCCCAGGACATGCCTCTAACAAATAGGTGTTTTGTCCTTGAGTGCCTTTGCAAATTGGAGTCTGGCTTTTTTTGAAGCAATTTGGAGTAATTGCCTCTTAGCAATTTTAGCCCATGTAAGTACATGGCCCATTTTACTGGCGATAATGACACTCTCTTACCACCTTCAGCCAGCATCTTCAGAAGTTCTTGTGCCTTTTTTGTTTTTCACAAAAAACAAAAAATCCTCTGTGTGAGGATTTGAGCATTTCTGTGTGTTTATTTAGATTTCTGTATTCTGTCTACCCCTTGATTAGTTACACCTGTTCCTTGTTTCTCCTAATTGTCCCCCTGTGTATAAGTTTTGACTGCTTGGAGTAAATACAAACGTATGTCAAATTTGTCTGACTTTTACTTATTAACATTTTTTTTCAACCATTTCCCATTTTCCTTTCAGTTCACTAGCTGAATAAACTCTTCCTTGATTGTAGTAAAAATATCTTGTGTGCTTTTCATTGCATCAGGTGATATCAGAAAGTTGGACAGTCCCCTCCTTCCATTTCTTCCTTTTCCCACCGCCTGCCCCTCAGAGCTGCCTCTGCCTTGCATTCGTCTCAAAGGCCTAAAACCAGGTCATAGGTTACGATTGGGCATGCCCATGGCAGATCCAGACACAGGCGTTCCGGTACCCACCCTGGCAGTAACCATCCACCCACAGACTGGATTAGTTTACCCCCTGGGAAGGCTGCATACCTGCCCACTCTCCCGCCTGCTTCAGCCAATTCAAATTGGCTATCCCATGCTGGACTCCAGGACAGGGAACATTGTGCTCACTGTTGGGGTCCATCTAGATCTGGTAACAGGTGAGTGTTGCTAGATGTCTATCAATACTTAAGATACAGATCTTTTGTCGTTTGGACTTACTCTGCTTGTCCTGTAGGAGATGTACAGCCAGTAGGTGGAGCGCTACTCGGTGAGGTCTTCGCCGAACCTCTGAGTGGGCAGATGGTGAGAGTAGGAGGAGTCAGCATCAGGGCCGGACAGCTGGTGCCTCATGCGGGAGGTTATCAAGCATTATTAGACAGCAAGGTACTTGATTAACTCAAACTCCAGTAACAATATGACTTGATGTTCAATACTTGTCACGATACCAGCACATGAAACTACCAAGCTGTGAGGAAAGTGTTTAGTTTTCCCTTCTCATTTCCTAGTGAGCCATGTTGTATGAAACGTGATAAATAAATAATACAACCGCAGACTTTGAGAGTAAACCAGCAAAGCTAAAACTGTACATTTGCAAAGTTGCTTCTGAGTGACAGAGATGTTTGTTTGGTTCAGGTTCTGGCTGAGATGCTTAAAACACTGGAGCTCCTGAAACCGCTAACTGATGACTGGGGTTCCGACCCGACTCTGCAAAATATGCAGAGCCATCCAGGCAACGAGAACATAGGCGGTCGACTGGATGATCTTCTAGCTGCGAGCAAGGAGCTTGAGCAGGCCTGGGAAAGGAGTCTGCACTGTGGGCTGCAGCTGTGGACCAGGTTCGAGATGCTGTTGGGCTGGACTCTGCATCTGCAGCAGGACGGTGGGACACTGGGTAAGGAATCCTTGTGAAACAAACACTTTTTAGACCATTTTTTTCCCCTCAGTTCAATATATTGCTTTGTTCTTCATTGCATATTTAGATCCTGGCTTATTTCTCAGTCGCAAAACATGAAAGCAGCACACAAAACCAACAAAATACAGATGCCTGAAAAGATCAGCAAAGGAAGAGTACATTATATCACAGTCAGAACTGCGATATAAGAAAACGACTGGAGTTTCAAAGGGGGCTCTAAGTATTTAATGAGGGATCGTCCAACATGAGTGTATGCGTCTGCATGAACACAATCTCAATCTGTCCTGGGACAGTCTGACAGAAGTGAGGATGCTACTTTGGCCTTTGAAAAGCTTGAAAAACTTTCTGAACCTGTCTCAGTGAAAGTGGAACACTCAACTTATCCACCATATTTGTTATGAAACTGAGACAGAGCCGGCCAATGAGCAGTGAGCACACATGTGCAGGAAAAAAGGGACTTTATTTTTTTAAGTCTGACATTTAAGAGAGTCAGAAGCCTAAGAGGAACACACATTTCCTAACCTAAAGTCTTTTCACTTGACCTTTACATATCACAGACAGCTACCCTTTACTGAACTAAGCATGTGACCAGTTTGTCTCTTATAAGCCTAAATTTAACCTTTACACTATTATTTTTCATTTTAATGGAGAAATGCCTAGAAATACCATGTAGAACAAAGAACATCTTTACTTATTTTGTACTAGATCTGCTTTTTAAGGTTGATGTAAAGTTCTGTAAGGCCATTAGCAAGAATCTGAGGCTCAGAAAACAACAGTGTCAGATTGTACTGGTAGGCTAGTCTTTCTTTCTAGTAAAAATCTTATCTTACCTGATTTTATATGATCTTTATAATGAATTTTTTTTTCATTAACTCATCTTTGTGGTATGAATCAGGCGAAATGCCTCTTCCAGCTTCAGATGTGTGTCTGCCAGCTCTATTGGGGATGGAGTATCTGGACCCCATGGGATCTGGTCTAAGTGTTCCTGTGCTTGGGTGCCAGAGGGATCCTGCGTCTGGGAATGCAATTCCTCTGGCAGGAACCATGGAGGACCCAAAAGGAAAAGGCATGTTGATAATGACAAGAACCTGCAATGCTTCTTTTTATTCATTTTAGAATAATGCAAGACATTTACGTCAGTGAGTTAAGCATGTGATTTCACCTGACAGGCTTGGTGGCGATCCGTTATGGAGCTCAGGCTGTGGATCCAGTGACTGGGCTGCTGGCCCCAGTAGTTGGAGCAAGGCTGGACGTGCCCACCAAAAACATTGTGCCTCTGACATTGTCATTCTGGCTGATGACGGCAGAGCAAACTGATGGTGTACAAGTAGGTGGACAAATCACTAAATCAAATGATAATGTAACAATGGATGATATTTCATGTAGGAATAAGGCAGATAACTGAGCTGCATCTTGCTCAGTTATCTTTTTTTTTTTCTGTTCTGTGTCAGGTGGAGGCGCTGCAGAGGGAAATGTGTGTGAGAAACTCTTACTGGCAGCAGCAGAGGCAGCGTGAGGAAGACATCCTCGTCGATCTGGACTCGGCTTTATGCCAGCATCTCTTCAGTGTCACAGATGCAAATTCTCATCAGGTCAGCAGGGGGAGTTTTCATGGAGTTCCAAAGAAGAGCTTTGTGCATTCAGAGAAGAAGCAATTCAAGACTTTTCAAGCTTTTGAATGTGTAGAAATAAAAACACATAAAATATTTTTTTAAAACTGTATTCTAGGATTCTAGATGTTGACAGTGAATGCAGAAATGACTAACTGCATCTTTGCTCTTTGAGCTTTACAACAAGACCCGTGCGGGTGTGTTTGTGTGCACGTGTGTGCCCGTATATGCTTTATTCGAGCTTGAATGAATAGTCTGTATGTTCCTGTAGGTCCAGTGGTCAGGGAAGCAGCTGAAGGAGGCAGCTGTCGAGCTGCAGGATACTGCACAAACTGAGGTCCAGAGAAGAGCAGCTCAGTGCTCATTCTTAGCTCTGGTCTTACCCCCACATGTCTTACGCATCCTTACGTTCGGTAACATCGCTTCCAAAATGCCAGATTAAGCATAATGCCACTTTGCAGTGTTGTATTTGCATCGCAGCACAATAAGGTATGAATAAACATGGCTGATTGTAGGCGATGAAGAGGAATGGGACCAGCAGTGTGGTTGGCACTCAGCCCTTATGTCTGGCCTTGATAAGCTGGATGTGTGCATGGATCAGCTGCAACAAGACAGTGAGAAATGGACGTCCCAGCCAGGAGACTGGACTACAAACCTCCATGCGATGGTAAGAACAATTTCTGACAAAAAACAAAAAAATGCTTCAGCAAGTCTAGGTTTTGTTCTTAACAAAAGCACTTTTGACCATAAGATAGTAACAGTATAAAACCATTGGGTTTTCAGGACAGAGAGCTCAGGCACAGAGAATTAAGGGAGCAGTGTTGTTCCACACAGACAGCGGTGGATTCTGCTCTCACGTTGCTCCATTTTGTCAGACATGTGTCTCGGCTGCGTGGCAACACAGCCCAGGTGAAAACACAAAGTGCTTATAAGATTTACAAGACATGTTATTTACAACTGGCTATATGTTTTTTTTTTTGTTTGTTTTTTTTTTTTTTAAAAAAAAGCTAAATATTGTATGAAACACATTACATACAGAGATGGATTAATTGCATCTGTGTAGATGCAATTAATCATTACTGAGGTGCAACTTTAATTGTCAACTCTTGTCATGTTCCCATTTCCTGTGTGGCTGTTTAGGCAGTACTTTGTGGACAGTTTTGGTTCAGAGACTATGGCCTGGTCCAATGTAGTGACTATAAGCCAAACATCACCATGATGGCTCTGCTCCAGCAGAGGGTTGTTCCTCTGCTTGAAAGATTGAATGTGATCCTGGAAGAAAAACCTTCAGCAGACCTGTTCTCCAACATGTGCAACCAGCAAATCTCCGGTAGAGGAGCATCAACCAACTGCATCATCACATGTCTCACATCCTGAGGACAAATAAAAGGTTTACAGGCTGTTTACTGTGAAAGTCTGTTTTCTGCCATGTCTCAGGCTTGTCAAGAAAGCAGGAGTTTTGCTTGGAGATCCCATCCAGAGTGTGGACAACCTCTGTTCCAGTAGTGAAAGGTATGTTCTTTGTTAAATATAGTTAAGCCCGAACCTGTCCATGCTCGTTGCAGGTTGATTTTCATTCAACCAGGAGGTTTGTTTACGATCAAAAAGGAAATGAGCATTTCTAAAAGAATAAAACTCAGTAAAATGAGTATAAATAAATGACAAATTAGTGGAACTATGGACAATGGATTTCAGCATATTTGTCTGAAGCAACTATGTTAGAGCGACCGTAATTTCTTAACATGACAGCTACAAGTCAATTTAAATATTTAAATTGTCTCCCACGTCATTAAAGATCTGTTTTTTTAATTACAGGATTAATTCCTTCCTTTAGTGTACAAATTTGTAGATCCTGAGAACAAGATCAGTATTTTTTGAGAACTTGAATGCACTGTAAAACATAATGTGAGCAGAGCTGTGCAGTGGCTGCATTTTGACCTGATCTGAGAACAGATAAAGGGAAGGATCTGAGATAAGGAAGAGGAAAATTTCAGTTAAATCAGTTTGTTTTGGAATCGAATGTCAGCAACTTTCAGAAAGCTTTATTTTCACTTTCTTCCCTGAAAATTAGGGGCCATCCAGGTGTTTCAGTCATGTCAGTCTTCGCCTTTACGCAGCCCAGACGGTTACACACACACAAAAATATCCTGTCCTAAGTTTACCAAAAGAACGACATTGAAAGTCCCAACTTTTAAACAACATTTAGACATCAGTAAAAACCCACATTTGGACACGTTCATCTGAATCATTCGTGAGTACAGTTTTATTCCCAGTGCACAGAATTCTGTTCTGCAGCTCACAATTCTTTTCCCTCCAAATTAAGAATTTTTTTCCTTTTTTGAAGACTTTTTTTTATTATTCTATTTGCAGTTTGATTTTGAATGTTTTCTTCTTGTTACTCCTGTCTTGCTAAACCCTGTCGCATTACTGCATGTCAATTACTCACTTGAGGGTTGTTGGAAGACATTATGCCATAAAACGAGTTATTTAAAACTAGAGACAGCTAGAGTATCCAAAAACTGTATTCAAGTAGCACCACATCAACAAAAGTTAAAAAGTAGCTGTCCAAGAAATTACTCAATAAAAAAAAGTATTTCATAAAAAGACTGATCAAGTATTGATTAACTAGACAGAACATCAGATTTACCATTTAAAGGTAAAACTATCAGACACAAATATTACAGGTAAATAATGTGTAGATGTTTAAACATGGCAAAGCACTTTCAGTGGCGATACACTTTTCTATCTAAACGGCCCAATTTACCCTGCTGATAGACAATAACATTCACACAAAGTTTGTGAACGATAACAAAATCCCAGTTTTAACATTTAAAAGTAATACTACCACACAAACTTTAGGTGTGATTCTTGTTGGACAGACTTTTTGCCCTGCCTCTCCCTCATCACGCTCGTTGGAGATAGGCACCAAACACCCTGAATTCAACATATAAGTCTCTAATTTACAGTGAACCCCTTAAATTGATTCCTCACTTGTTTAAAGCAGAGTAAATGTCTTCTTGATGTGTCGTAAGGGAGCTCAACCCAGTCTCTGAGAGAACCTGTGAATGCTGCTGAAACCCAGGACGGCATTCTCCAGACCTGCTCACGGCAGACTGCATCGTCTGGTGTTCACTCGCAGGGTGAGATACAACAACTGTCCTCATCTAACCCCCACGTGGAAAATGTTGTGCACTCTGTAGGTAGTTTTTTTTTTTGTGTGTAGATGGTTGGTTTGTACAAAATGTGGTGAAGCAAAATGTGGTTAGCTGCTGTTAAGTCTGTTCCAGATAGCGGTAGCATACAAAAAACTCAGAATTTAGGCTGCGGAGTGAACAGTGGTGAGAAGCGGCACGAAACATTCCTCTCTTTTAGTTTTAGTTGGCAAAACAGAAGCGTATTGTTTATTCGTATCTTTCTCGTGATTGAAGGTTAATGTGAGTTTTTTCTGTCATGCATGTCTACCTAAACCCAGGAACTATCCACATGATGATCTTGGTTTCTTTTCAGAGAGTCAGCAGACAAAGGACCCTGCTCAGTTTACACAGACAGCCGTCACTACTACTCCAGGTATTCCTATGACCACATTTGAGTCCAAAACAGTACATTTACTAACAGTACATCAAAATAAAGGATGCTTTTATGGAATGGATATCTCTTTAACTTATTCATGCCCCTCAGAGGAGCAATGGAAGAGGCTGGTGGAGGTCTCTCCTCTCTTCCAGGTTTTGAGGGATTTGGACCTGCGGCTGAAGGCCTGGGCTGGGAAGGCCGGTTTACTTGGACAAGAACTTAGTTGTGAGTTCAGACATTTTCATCCACAAACACTGGAGACGTTTGGTCAAATGTGGTCAAAACACCTTCTGTTTTAGTTGGTGTCCACTACAGCAAGGAGTCAAACTACCATCTGGAGAAAAATAAAAAATAAAAAAAAGAGCACAATTGATATAATTTTATTTTGATTAATCTCACGCTTTATCCAGGCAGAGGAAACGGTTTTGTGGATGTCCTGGATGCCCAGTGGGAATGCGAAGGGGAGCTGATCCCTTTGGACCTTTCAGTCCTAAATCCCAGAGAGTTTCTGGTCTTCCAGCACGGATTATTCCTGATTGACACACTGCATAATCTAAAACTGGTTGGTGCTCAGGTTTCACTTCGACAGGAATCATGAATTAATAAACATTGAAACACAACTGTTGATATTATTCAGGGTGAGAAAATCATAGAATATTCTAGTAATAATTTCTGTCTATGTCCTTTCAAAGTGCAACTAGTGATAGGCACTTTTACCTTGTTGGTCTCCGTAAAACCTCAGATAAACGAAAATGCCTTGGAATTTTTCTTCCTTTCTTCCAGACTCCAGCTGTTTCACTCCAGATAGCCGTGAGCCTGCCAAACAACAACTATGTAAACAACGCCTTCAGGAACTCGTTCTTTTATCAGGTAAAGTGCTGCTTTATGATGGTATATGCTAAGATTTATTTTCAAGTTACGTATATGGGCGTATTAGTTTTGCTGCTTCCTGACTGGACCAGCATCATGTTTTAAATGATGTCCTGAACTAAACAATTTACTAAAACTTTTCCCATGGTTTGGAAAAATAATCACTTTATTTATTGCTAAAGCTATCAAAGCTGGGTCTCCTTTATACCAACACCTTCTTCTCTAGCCTTCAACAAAATTACACCCAATAGATCACGTAGCTACAGCACCTACACTTGAAATGTTTCCAAAACACAACTTTCTCTTTTGACCTCAGGCTGCATCTCAGACTTTCGATTTCCACACAGCTGTTTTGATCTAAAGAGCAATCTCTCCTAGCTGCATGTCACACATTTACGCAGGTGACAACTGAAAAAGGTAAACAATCCAGAATTGCGTCCAGTCATTTTGCATCTTTTTACCGTAGCCACACGTTAAGAACTGACCTTCTCATTCTTCTGAGGAAACACTCTGCCGCTTCAATTGGAATAAAAATCATTTAGTCTCAAAAAATGTAAGTTTGACAACAACAACAACAAAAAAATGAAATCCCAAAATGCAGCTCCTCATGATTGGACACCCAGGGTGTCACTCTAATCATCCATTCACCAACACCCAGACTAAGAGCCTCTAAATGATCTCTAGTCTGGGTGAGTAGGCTAATCCGTCAGGAGGAAGTCAGCTCATTTGACAGACACAGCCTCCAAGAGGATAGCAACCCACAGAAGGTTGACGCTAAAGAAGCTTCCTGATCACAGAATGCTGCAGAATGCAGCAGTAGTGATTGTCATAGAAAGTTGAGTGGAAGGAAAAATTGTGGTTGGAAAAGATTCACCATTAACCAGGATGGCCATAGTCTCGAGATGATTGTCAAACAAAAGGCTGGAGACACCGCATCAAAAGATATTTGGACAAAAAGAGAAATAGAACAAGATTGTTGCTCAGTGGTTCCAATTTTAATTTTGCAAGTCTGTAGAAAGAGAGGAGGTGGGGGGGGGGCACAATCTATGCTGCTTAAAGTTCAGAGTGAAGTTTACACAGTCTGCAGTAATTTAGTGACCACATGGTGTAACTAAATTACACCATGTAATTTAGTTACATAGTGTAATTTAGTTACATGGTGTTACTCTGCTGGTTTGCCAGCAAACTCATCTCACCAAAAATATTTTAAGAAAAGTAGCCTTATTGCTAATATTTTACAAAATTGGTATTAAAACTGGAAAAAAAACAGCACTTGCTCAACTGTTTTTCAGTTCTTATATTGTTTTTCTTTTACGGGAACAGAGAACTGAAGAAACAAGGCCAAACCAAAGCAGATTTCTTGTAAATAAAACCTGTCAACTTCATTGACCCACGTTGTGTGGTCTGTGGTTAGTTTCAGAACCAACTTCAGCAGTCAAACTGCTCCAGTCTAAGACAAACAAGGGCTGCAGATCTTAAAGTTCTCTGACTGTCTTAATACATCCAACCCATATTTTAAGTATAACAAAATGCAGCCCGCTGAAATTATTTTAGTGATGGGTCGTGCATGTTGTGTTTTTGTCCACCTGCAAGATGATTAAGTGATTCACGACTAACTTTATTTTGCATGTGAACAGGAAGCAGAGGAGACACTCTTTGTCCGCCGTCAGAGGCTGCAGTGTGTCGGTGGTTTCTCTCTCATGCTCCTTCACTGTCTCTCGCACGTCAGAACCAAAGACATGAGCGCCGACTTCAGTCCAGCCTTCCAGAGAATTTTCTTCAAGGTGAATGAAAATCTATAACATTTGAAGGAATCTAAATAACACCTGTATTTTAATTGCTATATCAGTGAAAGTTGAAGTTGTAAGTGGTTTCAAAAGAGCATTTGTTTATTTATTTCTTTATTTATTTTTCTTCACTTCCTGCCAGACTCTGCAGGACTGTTTGCAAGAGCTATTTCAGGCCAGACTGAGCATCCGTGCTGGACCGGAACCAAGTTTGTGTGTTGGGTTTCAGGAGCAGGGTGACCTAAAGGAGGCGCTGTCAGAGCCCCATGCTGTCTCACTGCTTCATAGGCTTCATAAACCAAGCAGAGGACTACTGTCCGACGATGTAAGAACTGGAAATTCCCTCTGTGTATGAACTTAAAGGCATAGTACTTTTGCTTTTCCTTTCTGATCTGATATTCTGCTTACTGGAAGTCAAAATGTGGATTGAAAGACTTTTAAGTCTAACCAGTTCCTTTTGATTTGTCTCCTACCAGGAGGTAGAGAAAATGCTGGTGAAACACAGAGAAGCATCTCTGTTATCACATCTTGGAGGATTTCTGAGAGAGAGAAGCTCTGAAGCCAAAGGGGAACAGGAGGACACAGAGTGACTGAACAAACAACCGTCATTATCAAATGTACTTGTGTCGACCCTACACTATGTTAAGAGATAATGCTGATAAAATAAGAATCAACAGATGAGTTCAGATGGAGGCCATGTGAACAAAATAAAAGGTCTGATTCCTATCACTACCACATAATACTCAAAACTTTCAGGTTTCCAGGAACCTAAGCTTGGGGACAAAAACCCAAAATAAAAACAAAAAAACCTGCTTGGTTCTGAAAGTCAGGATCCTCAATTCAAATGAGTAAAAAGCAGCCAGACCAAAATTAAAATTTTGCTATGCTTTTTTTTTGCGTTTTATTTTTTTAAGGTACTGGGCTGCACAGTGGAACTGTTGGTAGCACTGCTGCCTTGCAGCAAGAAGGTGCTGCGTTTGATTCCCAGCCCGGGTTCTTTCTGCATGGAGTTTGCATGTTCTTCCTGTGTATGCGTGGGTTCTCTCCGGGTACTCCAGCTTTTCATTGGTTTCTAAAAATTCTCCCTAGCTGTGTGTGCGTGTGTGTGTGTGTGTGTGCTTGGTTGTTTGTCCTGTTTGTCTCTGTGTTGCCCTGCCACAGATTGGCGACCCGTCCAGGGTGACCCCGTCTCTCGCCCGAAAAATTTGCTGGAGATGGGCACCAGCAGTCCTTCCAACCCCTCTGGGAATAAAGATGTACAGAAAATGGATGGATAGTTTTGATACCCTTCTTCTAACTGGTAACTCATAGCACCAGTTTTATTCTGTAATCACATTTCTTTGTCCAGTTTTATACTTTGCATTATGTATCCACTAAGAATGGTTACTTAAATCAACATCTGTCCTTGAATCTTGATATTTGTCATTTATAATAACAGAAACACATTATGTTTGCTCAAACATAGAAAACGCTTCCTGTTAGAAAATATACTTTAATAGATATCGTAATATTCATCTAAATCAACAGAACAAAAAATATCAATTTTCTTGTTTGTATATCATTTAGAAGTGTACATTATTATCACCCTTATTTTACACTGCAAAACTGCTGAATGTTGCTGAATGTTTGACAAGATTAAGTAGATTTATGTGGGTTAGAGTAAAACTTCAGTTTTCAGAGTGTGAGGATCTCGACCCAGAGAAGCTGTTTGTAATACATGTTTAAATGCAATGCTGTAATGATAGGAATATCATTAATATAGGTTAATATGTATGTAAGTAATACATTTGGAATATACAAACAGAACAAGCTATTCTTGTTTTACATTGATGTGGCAAAAACTGAGAGTTGAATTGTAATCCTAACGCTGCTCAATAAATCTGTAAAAAAATGGATTATAAATAGATATAAATAGAGGGCACTCCACTAATTTATTTTATTGTAATTCTGCTGTTGCCTGTCTTGTGAGTAAAGAAAGTAAGAAGCGCGAGAGGTTTAGTTTAGTTTCTTGGCTGTTTTTGATACATCCTCCACTTCAGCTGAGTCTCCTTTGGTGTTCTGTTAAAATGAAAGTCTTGTCAATGTTTCGGAAATTAACCCTGTAAATTAAGACATTGCTCCACATTAATTTCTTTGAATGTGGTCAAGACGTGCTGCTTCGTTAAGGTATTTTAACTTATTTTGTTTTGTCAAATAGGTACCATTCAAGTTATTTGTTCTAGTGGCTTCAAAAAAAAAAAAAAAAAAAAAAAGCATGGGCATGTGTTCAGGATGAAATTCAGCCTCACAATTCATTCACAATTTATCAAGTTTATTTAGACTTTTTTTTAAAAACTCATTTGTTTGTTCACTCAGATTTTCTCCCTGTCTCATATTACAATTAATTAGATTATTTGAAAAATTTAAGTTTGACAATGAAATTAACACATCTTCAGGAAGGAAAAAGTATTTTGGAGGAACTGTTCATATTTATTTACTGCTTGAATCCCAATTTTATTTCAGCTAACTTTTGCTAGAAACCCGAGTTTGAAAGAGAACCCTAAAAACAAAAGCTGCACAACTCGACGCCGTTTCAGGTTTTCTTTATTTGCAACAAGCACCGAACAAAGTTAAACGACGTCTGTGTTAACAAACTTGAAATGATTTTACAATGGAGGGAGAAACAATGCACCAAAAAATTGTTTTAACAGCATTCAGTTTGACTGATGTAGGTAAGATCAGCCATTTACTTCTGTTGTTTTCAACTGCTGGTGGAGGAGAGGAAGATATCTGCAGTGACAAGTCAGTGATGCTTCTGGTTTTGGAGCTGGTAATAGATGATGATAGGGATGAGAATAAGTCCACAGATGAGGGAGATGATATTCAGGGTCATTGCTGTTTTTGATGCGTCCCGAGCTGCAACGGTGTCTCCAGCTTCATTTGCAGTTTTTACCTTAGAATCAACAGTCATTCAATCACTGACATATTGTAATGGGTTTTCATGGATAGTTGCATCAATGAAGAGGAGATAAAAATAATGCTGAAATCTTTTCTGTTTGCGCCAGTCGTGTCACATTTAGATACAAAGTCAGTAATACATCGGCATTCATAAAAACTGTATGACTATAATGAAGCAGATATTCCATCATCAGAGAAACATATAGTTTTAAAGATTACACATAAGATGTAAATAATTGTCTTAAAGGTAGAGGTAAAAAAAAAAAAAAAAGATGAAAGGACAAAGGTTTGAGGAACATTCCTTTGATGACCTACCTTGCAAGAGTAATACAGTGCAAAAGCTCCAAGAGGCCAACAGCAGCATATAATGTTGAAAATAGACCAACCACGGTAGGTTGGGGCATCACTGGTCTGAGATTCTGGCATGATTGCTTGGCCTTTCAGTGGATTCTGCAGGTATGGTATTTTGGCTTATAGCTTAAATTTGTCATGTGAGGAGGTGGTGCTGAAGACACAGACCTTTTATCCTTTATGGGAGTGGTTAAAAAAGAACAGGAACTGTCTTTGGTTGTGTCATATGGAAAAAAAACAAAACAAAACACATGGTCGCAGATCTGGAGGAAAGCTTAAGATGGAGCTCTACAATAGAAACACCCCCTGACAACTTCAATGCCTTTTGGAAAGTAATTTGCACCATTTAGAGTTCTTAAATGATTAATATCCAATTAAAAAGTTTTACTCAGTATCAACATTACTTAACCTTGCTGTTTATTTTCTTGCCCAGCACCAATAATCAATATTTTACACATATTTTAAGCACCGTCTTCAAAACACCTATGCTAGAAAAGCATATTTTAAATTTAACACATACTGTTGTCTCATAGGCTGCCAATACAAAGGCTATTTTGCAGGCCCAGCTTAGTACCAAGCTGGGCCTAAGTACATTTAAACTGTAAAATAAAAAAATACTTTAGTTAAAACCTATGTTTGCAGAGGTCAATTGTTCCTTTGTTAAATTATAATCTCTTTTCATTAATACATTTTTCCATTTCAGACCATCCAAATCTATTCTGCTACCAGTCATCATCATCATCAGACTTCAAGTGGTGATCAAGAAATGAACATGGAACTGGTTTAGAATACTTACAAGGAGTTTAATAATAAAAATGTTATATCAGATTTTTGTCATAGTTCTAGTCCTACCTTAATATTTGTCTAAAATAGGAAGACTTGTGAATTATTTACAAAAGTCCAGATGCTCAAATAAGGTATAGTACACAGACTTTTTAGACGGAGAGACAGATACAACCCTGCTTCTACCAGTTCAACCACTGCACCTTTTTCTAAAAAAAATTTCCCACAAACTATATTTTCACCCAGCGCAGTAAAGAAATAGCTAAATGTTCACCTTTTTATGTTACAATTTGAATTTTCGTTTTTTTCTTATCAACTTTCTTTAAGTTGATAAGAACTTCATACCTCAACATGTAGTCAGAATGAAACACTCAAAAACCAAACCAAACCAAACCATAAATAACTGTCTTTACTGAGACCAAATGCACCTGTCTGTGTTACTCACAAATTGCCCTACTTAAACCCTCTTTGCTGTGGTTAAAGCAATGGCGCTCAGTACCTCTCATGGGCAGAGGTGTGAGTTAAACTCCCACGGGGTGCTGAACATGTTTGTCGAAAAACTGAATACATTTTCTGGGCACTGTAATAGCAACATGGGATTATCGTCTTATTGTCTATGTGACAAACTGCAGGATGGCAGATGAGCCGAAGTCTATTTTCTGAACTTTTAGCATGTTGTTGTGATGGTTGATATGGTAATCAAAGGATAGGGTGGAGTCAGAACAAACGATTGATGGAAAGTGATCTGAAATGTCAACTTTTTAGGCTTTTCTGATCAATCAAATTTCTGAAATTTGAGTGTCCTTTATGATAGCTCTCAACATTAATGAGTGCTTGTGTCAAAAGCAGAACCTGAGATGATTGTCAATTGTTTTATCTCTTAAGTTTTAATCTAAAGCTTTGGATCACCTTCAGACCTTGCAAAATGCTGCAGCAAGACTTTTAGCAGGAGAAGATTGGATATGATTCCAATGTTGACTTCTTTTCCATGGATTCCAGTAAACTTCAGAAATAATTTTAAAATTTTAGTCTTCACCCTTATGGCCCTACTTAAACAATCCCTATTGTGGAGCTCTCTTCTGTTGACCTTGCACTGTACTGAAACTATTGACTCTTTTAGTCAATAGTTTGATTAGTTAAAAGCCTTTAACTAATCAACCTGATGTTTTATTGTATGCTGTGTTTCATCTTTGAAGCAGTGTGAGATTTGAAATTGTGAAAGGTTAAAAACTCACTCACTCCATGCAGAGCAGTACCCTCTGAATTTTAAGGAAGTAGGGAATCTGTATTTTGGTTTCTGGTGGGTGCTGCAGCTCTTGTTGGTTCACAATCAGCTCTTGTTGCACCATCTGCTGAAACCACAAACTGGATACACGGTTTCTGATTGTAGCTGTTGTCTGTTCTGGGCTGTTTGATTTAAAACCAATTTATTGAAGCTTCATATGAATACCGTGTTTGAACAAAAACAATTTTTTACACAACTGAAATGCTGTTTTTTTTTGTGCAGTAAATATCACCAGTCTGTCACTAGTCTTTGCCATGTGAACTTGATTGTCTGCAAGCAAACACCATTTGATTCCCTGCCGTCTCTTCCCTATTGGTCTATTTCAGTCAGAACTTAAGGAAGATGTAATAGTCATTAGGATACAGTTCAACCTTCTTACCAGACATATAAACACTGGCAAAAAAAAATCATCTTTTAAAATTAGGCCAAATCAGACTGTTTTACATATTCAATGTAAGTTATTGTTAAATGAATAGCATTACAATTCAATGTGACTTTGGTCATTTAACATCTATTGTATATTTTTTTTAATATACGGAATTGTAAAAACATCCATTATATTTTGATTATTTTATGATATATAACATTTATTGCCATTTTCCCCAAAATAGGAAGCAAATTTTTGTTTTTTGAAAGTAAAGCATCATTGATTTTTATTTTTGGGTTTATATTTTCTCTTTTTGTTCCTGAAGTCCAGAATAAACACAGGTGCCCTGTCTGGCCTCCTTTTGCCTTCAGCTCCAGCCTTAAAAACTGAGGATTAGTGCAAACTAATGAAGTTAGTCTCTGTGTCGTCTTGTCTGTCCTGATTGCTCCCAGCTCTGTCTCGTGTTCTCTGATTACCTCTTGTATATTTAATCCCACCTTTGTCTGCGTTATTCACGGTCGGATCCTTGTTTTAACTGTCTTACGTTGTGTATATATATATATATATATATATACCAGTGTTTGCGTTTCAGTGCCATTGCTCATCTGTGCTTCCTGGACTTTGTACTCTCATTAAAGATCCTCATTAAATCCTCAAGCTCAGTTGCTGCCTCACGTTTCTGCTTTTGGGCCCGAACCTCAACAACCTCAAATCATGACATTTCCCAAAAATAAACAAAAATGAAATTAGACATCAAAATGTGGCTTGAATGTTCATTGGAGTGTCTCTGGTTGAATTGAACATTTTTCTCATTTCCTTAGCAGAGGTCAGTCGTTATATTTGATCAAATTAGTTTCACTTTCATATGTAGTTAAGGAAGCTGCTTTTTGGTACTAAAGATGGTCAAAAGTGAAGCACTATAATATCCAAACTTCTTCATTTTCCCAACAGCAGAAACGAATCTACACATATTGTTTTTGTTCCGTAACTCCACGGGGCCTGGCGATCCCAAAACATAAAAAATGTTTATGGATATCAGTTTCATCTTCAATCGGAAAATAGTAAAACTACTACTGCTTTCAAAGGGCCATTGTTCCTTCTTTTAAAACTTGTTTGGGTCCAGAAAGGAGTAGTAAAAGAACAATGAAACACCCAGTTTTACTTCCTGGTGGCAATAACCGTCCTCTGCAGGCATGATGAAAAGAAGAAATGAATAAAACAGAACACTTTAATCACTGTCTTTCATTAAGGATTCCCAGGCCCTGTTGACACGACAAACAGGGCCTGAGGGTTTTGGAAGAGGACGTGTTGTGGTGTTTGTATTTTACATTTACATGAAACCACCGAATGTTGTCTCTGGCACAGACTGAACGCGGGTTCCAGAGTGCAATGGTTCTAAAACGTACCCGTGTCGGTCGTCTTGTAAACGGAATAAATTTACCTTTTCTGCGAGGGAATTCGCAGCTCATGCATAGTATGGTGCAAAACATAGCTGCTACAATCCACAGAAGAAGAAACTACTGACAACGCGCTTTCAAGTAGAACTTTTTTTTTAAAACGCATGCGCACTGAATTTCGAAGAACTTCGCACCGACTAGTGGCGTGGCGAGAGCATTACACCTTTTCCATGCGTGTTGTAGCTATTTATTTATTCTTTATTTCTTTATCCAATTGAATTTTGTTAGTTTATTCTTAAATTTCTATTTTTTTTTATTATTTACAGAGTTTATTTGCAGGTTAATGATTGTTGATTTTATTTATTTTTTGTTTTATTATTTTTCTTTTTTATTCTTTCTTAGCAAGACAGGAATAAATGTGGGTCAGTCCACTTTCTATAAGTGCAGGGTCCTGGTAAAGGACCAGCAGGCTTTTGGGCTTGGGGCCTGTGGTTTTCACCAGAGCAAGCCAGATAGCAGGAGAACAAAGGAACGTTTAAACGTTGTAATTGCTTGCTGAAAAGGAAAATCAATCAACCAGAACAATCAACAAGTTTGGACATTGAACCTTCTTTTGCCTGCGTAAAGAAACTTGACCCCAGGACTTCATAGTGGCTTGATGGAACTTTTATTAGATGTTTGGTTGGCAAATAATTGCCACCACACTGTGTAAACAAAGATTGTAATTAGAACGTATTCATGTAAATGTGTTGACAAAAATTCAGTTTTCATTGGATCATTGTCATACAAACAGGGCCTCCGTCTCCACAAGTGATTCCTGCATAATGTGGTTTATGTTAGACAATGTTATCTTGTTTCCTTGTTTGGCTTCAGGAACAGGAAATCCCACTGAAGATGCTAGAGGAGTCTTTGTTGACTTCATTGACATTTCAGTTTGTGCTAATTTTGTAAACCCAACAAGCTTAAGAATATATACGGTCTAAGGATAGTGATTGTTACACTTCATTTGGCTGAATGTAAAATCACAGCCAGATGTCTCATACTAACATGAATATATTTCTGAAAGGCAAAAACAGTTTCTCACAGGTATTTCACTTTAATTCAGCTAATCATAGTGTTTAAACCTCGGCCAATCCCACAGGATCAAAATGTCCTGTAATAAACTTAATTTCATTTATTTACTTGCCATTGGCTTTTTATTTCTTGGACTTCTACCCATTGTAGCTTTTTCAATCTCCCAGCTTTTGTTCTGGAGTTTTCTGCTCTGTGTTTTCTACATCTGTGTTCCTTCTTATTAATGGTCATATTCTACAGCACTTTGGTTCAACTCTGCTGTTTGTAAATGTGCTTCATAAATAAAGTGGGATTAGGATTGGATTGCATTTTATTTCTTGTTTGATCAACCTAAATTACACGTTACCAGGGTTGTACTGTTTCCATTTGTATCATAAAACTAAGAGAAATTATTTACATAATAAAAATCAATATGTATTTTTTTTAATTAAGTTGGAACAAACATAATAAAAAAGCTGTTTACTAATTGGTTTTGTCGGCCAATTAGAGTAAAGATGTAATTCCTGTCAGAAATGTCCACATTCTTATTATCAGCTTGTATTGCGTTGTTTGGAGTGGACAACACAAGGCTAGTAATGCAGAGTACTGATCATTTAAATGAAAAATAACAAGTGTATCTTTTATTCTAATATATATATTTTTTAATTTGCACAAACTCAAGTTATTAATGTAGGCTCAAATATACAAAGTACATCTCTACTGTGAATTTCTTTCACCAGTTTTCAGAGAAACCAGGCAGTTTTTGTTGCTATCAACAAGGTCCTGAGATTATACTGCCTGAATATGAAGACTGTTCATGTCAGAAATGATTGCTGTTATTTAAATTATTTTGTTGTCTAGTACAGATCTAACTTTTAAACATTGTACATATTTTCTTCATAGGCTCTCTTTTCCAAAGCTGATTTCTATTGACCTTCTATTGAGGTTATTGTTCTATTAGAAGTAGCCAAATATGTCCAGCTAGGTACAGATTAGTTTGAAGTGATGAAGGATTCTTTATTATTTCACTCTTTTGGTTCAAAAGCAATAATAATTAAAGCGTTACTTTAACTCCTCCAAACATACTTCCCGTCATTGTGGATAGATTAACTTAACCTTTTATTTATTTGTCAGGAACGTTTAACTCCAAAATGGACAATATTCTTAGACCTGCAAGTGAATGTCAATGGTTCATATGCTTTAACCTGATGAAAAGAACAAAATATTTAACCTTGTGTATTAGCAATGAAAAATTTATAAATCTTGGAATCAAGAGCTTTTCTTGTCCAAATTAATAGCTAAAAGTTTTAATGTAATTTGAACATAGGACTGCCTTAACTGTGGACACTGACGTTTCACCATTAGATTCAATTAAACCAACCAGTTTAATTGAATCTACTTAAACTTATGTTGGTTTAAACATAAAAAAAAATATGTTTAAACCAACCAGTTTCATTGAATCTGAGTGCAAATATTTGTGTGAGATGGGTCATATTTGGACACAAATAGCCGTCCCAACAGGAAAATAAAAACAGAAAGTTGAATTTTATAAAAATATTAACTATGTATGCTTTATTCTTTTTTTAAAAGAGAAAGTTTGGATGGGTTCTAAAAAGCTCAAAACACCCATTCCCATAGGTATATATGAACTCTAAACTGAATCTGTATCTTGATGGTAAAATTGAACCAGGATGATTTTGATTTATATGGTTTTTTAATGTTTTTTTTTTTAATGCATTTTGTCATTGTTTGTTGTAAAATGCATTTTATCTGAATTCTAGCTTTATTTCAATATTTTTCTTTGCTTTTTGGATAGTATATATATGTTTTTTTTGTTTTAATGATTTGTAAATAACAGCAAAAAGCACGTGAATGATTAAAATGAGAACATACAGACATATGAGCCTTTGAACTCATCAGTTTATTCCATTTTGCTGTGGTTGTGAAGAAGAGAAAGAAGCTAATGCTTAGGGTTCAGTTAATCAGTTCTTGATCAGCTTAAGATAATGATAAGATTTATAGTTATTGCAGTGATAGTGACGATTAGTGTAAAGACAGTTGAGAATATGTTCAAGATCTTGGCTCTCCTGGATGCTTTAGCGGCGGTAACTGTGTCTCCAGCAGCAATGGCTTCTGTTACCTTTATGAAACAATTGCTGTAATTAGTGTCATTTGAAAAACATTAATGAATACATTGAAATAGCACTGAAAGACATTCAATCTGCAAATTGTAAACAGTAATATAATGTTTAACTATAATAACATATACTGGTTCTGTGACAGAGGTACAGAATCAACCATGAAATGAGTTTACTTTGTGGTGTAATAAAAGTAATCCAATATTGCAAGTTTCACTTTGCATATAATGGTGTGATGCAACAAATGCTGGTTATGCTGTTCAGAATAGTTTTTGTGTTTGTTTTGTATTTGAAAGCAAAAAAGTCTGAACAAATTAAAAAGTCATTCCAGCGAAATGTTTCCTACCTTGTTAGAATAAATAAGAGCAGCAACCCCAAAAGGCACACAGCAGCACACAGTGTTGAAAATGGACCATCCAAAGTAAGATGGAGCAGCAGAGTTAGAACTGAGAGACTGACTGGTTTCCATTTCTTCTGTCTTCTGTAAGTTCCTCTGTCCTGGTTGCTTAGTTGATATCTAGATGCGATGGCTGGAGCAGGACATCCTTTTATCTATGAGATTGCTGAGGGTGTGTTCAAGGGGGACGTGTATCAATACTTGGAGAGAAAATTATTTAATACCCTCTATGTCTATTGACCATGAGCCATAAAAGATGCTTCCTCTTCCTGGAACGTGGCAGAATCTTCGAGATGCACAAGCAATGCATCTTTCAAAGTTCCTAGGATCTAAAGATTATAGTAATTTTTAATTTCTTAAAGTATCCTAAAAAAAAACAAAAACAAAAAAACAAAGAATTGAGAAGGTGACACCTTCTCATCTGTTTGGCACTTTCTCAGGTGGACAAACTTAGAATAACAACTTAGAATAGAGGTTATTCTAAGTTTAATAATAATTATTAATTATAATTATTCTGATGAAATTCTGATAACTGGTTTGGAAAGTCTCCGGGGGGGAGGAGATCTGCGTTAGACTGTCTGCCAGATGATGAGCTGGAGACCTTATGACGAAACATGAGCTCACATGAAAGCTGCAGTATGTGACTTTAACAAAAAATATCCTTTTACATATCTGCTGAAACTGTCACCATTTCACGGCAAGATATGAGACAGATAAAATAAAAGTAAAATAAATCAAGCTCCTATGCCTCTCTCAGTCCACCCAGTGCAAAGTAGAAAACCTTGTGTCATTTATTAGGTTTTTAAAAATATATTTATTATGCAGCTATGTGTGATGTTATTTGAATCACCATTATACTTTTAACTTAAAACAAAAAACTTAAAAATAAATCTATGTATGACATGTCATACATAGGATTTAAAACAGACCTAGCTTTTCACCTTTTTCTGTAAACGTATCCAAGTGTCCAGTGAGAAAAAAAACAACAAAAAAACAACGTGCTGAAAATGAAAATATCAAGAAGATAGTAACTCTCAATGTCCGTTTATAAATAAACAAACTGCAAGTTCTCATGATTTGCATGGATGATGCGTTTTTAGCCACCAGGTGGCAGTACAGAACAAGAAAAAACAAGAAAAGAATTTCGTCTCATATAAACATTCATTGATGTGCAGGATGAAAGATAAAAAAAATGTTTGTTTGTTTTTTTTTTGACGCGTTATCTTTCTATTTATGAGAAATAATAATAAAATGCTGCTTAATCCTCATAGCCAATACTACGAATTGTTTGCTACGACAGACAAAGCTAAAGTAACGGATGACCTTAAACGCCTCCGCGTCACTATGGTAACCCAATGCTAAAACTTGAAGTTGTTCGTTCGCCGCTTCGGTGCAAAAAAAAAAAAAAAAAAAAAATAGTCCTTAATGATAAAGCCGACTCAAATCAGGGTTTAAAGTCCAAGACAATGATGGAGAATTCCGAGGACCTGGACAGATTTTTGAGCAACGTTGACAAAATAGGTAGGAATAGCTCCTAAAACCTCCATTTAGGAAGGACTAGTGTTAGCTAAAGTTTACCTCTGTCCTAACGTTAACAAAAATGTGGAAATATTAACAAAAACGTGGAAACAATACACCAGTGTAATGGTTCTTTAACGAGTTTTCCAATTGTTCGTCTTTGTTGCATTCTAAGTGAAATAACCACTATTGGACATTGCGTCTATTTTAGCACTGTGCGCTTATATTGCAGGTTTTTCAGGTTTAAATCTGCCCTTAGCCCGTCCTGGCTGTTGCAGTTTTGTGCTATTTTGTATGTGCACATTTTAATCCGTAGGACGTTTTTTTTTTGGTACAAAAAGCATATGAAATGATTTTATTTTTCATAAATATTAGAAGCTTAAAGTAAAAAATTCTGAAACAAATTAAAACATTTTTTGTGAATTTTTGCAGTTTTTAGCTTTTTATTTAGTTGTTATGGATTAATAACATAGAAACTGCGAAAGATCTGGATATAAGGAGTGAACTTATGTATTGATCATTGAAGTGCTCCAAAAACTGGCTCTGCAGCATCCAAAAATGTAAAAAAAAAAATAGAGAAAAAGCTCAGGCGCCCCTTTATAATGGTAAGATATAAAGGGTTTAGAAAAGTAAATGATTAAAAGTGTTTTCTCTTTTAGGTCAGCTATTGGAAGATTTTCAGTCCTCTGACATTGGAGTGCAGCAAAAAGCCGTAGCAAAAGCAGATACCTTAATTACTACCTTGGATGAACCTTGCAGGACAAAAGTCAACAAGACGACAGTCAACACAAGCCCACTCCTTCAGCCTTCTATGGTAAAACAGAAATATCTATCTCTATGTCAGCAGCGCAGAATTTCTCTGCCCCTCCTTTTCTGTTTTCTGTTTTGTCACTAAGTCTCTCTGTCTTTATCTTTACTTGTTTTCGGTGTTTCTCAAGCATGAACATACCATCCACAAGTGTATGTTGTGTTAAGCTGCCTACCAAGTATCTTTCATTTTAGAAAAAAAAATAATAATGAAAAACTATATTTTAATTTTGCCAATCATTTTTCTTTCTTTTTTCTTCAGAGTTCAAATACTAGCAGTCAAGGTGAGTAACAAAACATTATGAGCACCGGAGGTTTTCTTTGAAAAACACTGACTGAAATATTCTCTTTTTGCCAAGCTGATATCATTGAAGATAAATGAAGTCAATAATTGTTTGAACTTTGCATGTAGTCTCAGCAAAGGAAAACTCATCAATGAATGTAATATAAGGAGTGAACCCATTGTACTCTGAGTTCATGATAAGAAAGAATAAACAGGTTCTACACTGGAGCTGGCAAAGACATCAATCTGAACTCTTTATTTGCAGTATTATAACAGCCTGATGTGTTTAAAGTGAAAAACACAATGAATATCTTTGTTCACCAGCTGTTCTGTTCAGTCTCTCTTAAAGTGACTGGGAGCCTTAGCATATAACTTGATTTGGTTCAGTTAAATTGTGTATACTGGCCGTATTTATCACCTTTGCAAGTTTTTCTTTAAACCTGAACAAAACAATCTAATATTTGAATTTTCGTTTATGTTGCTCTTTCTAATAAGAACATTTCATGAAGATTATGGCGAGAGATGCTGAAGACAGGAGAAGAAAGAGAATGGTTAAACTAAAAGAGGCAACCGGTATGTTTTTGTCCTCTTTACATCTGGTGTTGTCTTGTTGTCACTCTTTTGAGTTTACTTTGATGTCTTTATTAATGTTTCTCTGCTTGAATTACGGCAGCTCTCAAAGATAAGGGGAACGAAGCTTATGCCCAGGAAGATTATGAAACTGCAGTGAAGTGTTACAGTGATGGATTGGCTGTACTTAGGGACATGCAGCCACTCTACACCAACAGAGCTCAAGTAAGTATTAAGACTTACAATACATCTTCTGCATATATGCTCACAGAACCCACTGATATTTGTTCTGGGTAATTTGAACTTCTTATCTTTTCTTATTTGTTGGTTGGATCGTTCTCCAATCCAACCAACTGGGGCACTGTTGTTGACCCAGTGTTTGGATAAAACTACCTGACGTCTGCAGCACAAGCCCAGGATTATGTCAAAGAAGTCTTCTGAGCATGTTCAAAGCTGTTTTTCCTATGTTAGCAGAACTGGCTGTGGGATTATGAAGTTACCCTAATACTGTTATATTGCAGCAAGATGGTTAAGGGGCATAATTCTGACCAGGGGGTTTCTTCATGGGGTTAATTTTTTTTCCCCTGGTTTCCTTTCATACACTAGAAATAATCTTATTAGGTTAACTGGCATCTCCAAATTGCGCTTAGGTTTGAATCTGTGTATCTTTGATGGATTGGCAACCTGTTCGTGATGTCCCCCTGACTCTCATGCATTGATGTCTGGAATTTAAGGACAAAAATAGTTAGGACACTTATACAACTTCTGCCATTTTACAGTTTCATCGGAAGTAGCAGCTTCTCAAGATTAACAACTTTGAAAATGATGCTTTGTTTCTGACCAAACACTGCGACGACAATAACCATCTCTGTTTTTGTGCGTTTTGGTTTTTCATTTGCCGCCTTCTTTTCATTTCTCAAGGCCTACATCAAGCTCGAAAAATATAAAGAAGCCATCATGGACTGTGAGTGGGCCTTGAAGGTAAAAATATGGCAAGGAATCCACACGTTATACTTTGGTTTTTCACTTTCGTATACCTGTTTGTACAAAAACTGAAAACTAATAATGTTAAGCAAATAAAGAAAATGTTAAATGACATACAATTGGCACTCATCGTCGAGGAAGAGTGAATGCTGCAAGTCAATGGCTCAATGGGATCTGCTGGGTTTTCTTAGACAGAAAACCTTTTTGAGCTACTTATAATAACAAACTGAGCTTAATGCACTGTTTGATAAGCATGATTCATTTGAATATATGTGTGACTGAATTGAAATTACTTTGTTTTGTAAATTTCTTGGGATGACATTTGTTGCAAATTGGCACTATATGAAAAAAACTAAATTGAATTGGCAGATTCTTTAGGACTGTGCTGTACTACTTTTTAAAAACATTTTCATTCCAATAAACAGGTGAATATATGTTACATTGATCCATTCTTCTGTCAAATTGGAATGTGCTTTTTAATGCTTTTTTATGGTAGAGCTATTGGTGTTCAAACATAAATTGTTCATATGTTTTCGATGAATAACCTCTAATGATGATTTTCTCTGACACCTCAGTGTAATGAAAGATGCATAAAGGCTTACGTACATATGGGGAAAGCATACCTGGGTTTGAAGAAATATAATGAGGTGAGCATAATCATCCCTCATTATATCCAGTCACATCCTATCACTTTAATAGTTGCTCTAAGTAGACATATTTCATACAGACATACCAGAGGCACGGCCACGTTGTAGTCGTTGAATGCCTCGAGTAAAAATCATTTACGTAAAAATTCCCATGAATGAAAACATTGTATGTAATCTGACTTCAATCTGATTTTAATTCAGTCAATATCTTCTCTGGCAACTTCTGTCATAATCATTTTAGCCCTTCATTACCAAACAAGCCGATATCTAATTTTAACAGTGTGAAAAATGTATATAACCTATTTGGAAGATAATTGTGACTATTTTGTCTCCTTACTGTGTGTCAGTCTTGCTGAGATGTCTTGAGGACGCCAGCAATGCACAAAATATATTTAATTAGGAGATTTTCCTTTGTTTCAGGCAAGAAGCTGCTTTGAAAAGATACTGGAGATTGATCCTGAAAAGAAAAACATGGTAAAAGGTAATAACAATTATTTTAAATTTATTAGGTAAAATCTACTTTATAAAATAGAGGTTTAAATAGAAGACAGCGCTAAACTGAAACTAGATTTGAGAGTTTGTTCACCTTTCATTCAATAATCTTACTAAGTCCTGAAGATTAGTAAGTCATCTAGCTCACAATGTCATAATGGGAAGGTTTAATTCAAGCCCATATGCAGAACACAACG
>VMRN01000005.1:2981959-3065212 GCA_010277015.1 Poeciliopsis turrubarensis
CACCCAAAACCCCTACAGCGAGACCCTAACAACCCTGGACCCTGACACACAAATACATTGAACAAGCAATATTGTTCATTTAGTGGTCAACGAAGTTAAATGGCATCAATATCAATAACTTTATGGCTTTAGGGATGAAGTCAATAATATCAATTACCTGAAAGTAACAAAATATAACATAATGTATGCATTTATTTAAATTTCTATGCATTTTTTGAGCCAGTGTGGAATTCAAACTAGTGAGATTGGCAAATACAGAGTTTTCTCCAAGACTACATTTCATCTCACTGTCATGTCAAATGCAAAATGTTTCAAAGAACTTGAAAATCGATGACTATGTCCAATAAGAGAAGATGTATTTAAATGTAATAGTGCAACTTATGTCATAATTGATGTATAACTTTCTCTTTGTTGCCCCCTTTTGTAGAATATTTGGACCTGGTAGATTCAGAAGAGAAAAAAGATAGCCAGGAGACGGATGCAAAGGAACAACTTGACAAAGGAGAGAGAAAGGCCAGAGCGGTACCCCAGCTGCTGGAGAAGCTGTCTAGGCCCGGCCAGATGCCCCTCTATTACTGTGGAGGATTGGAGAGCCTGTCACAGGCAGTTACTGACTGTGAGTGCTCCTCGGGCTTTGTGCAAGTCTGTTTTTCCTCTAATCTTATTGAGCCTATACCGTCCGCTCATTAACCTGCTTAAATGGTTCAATCCATTTGCTGTTTCTTTTAGCCTAAAATAATAGCAGAAAACGAGGTGTAAAATCTTATCAGCCAGCTAAACAGAAACAAAAGAAAAAAACTGAATAAGAAGAACATTGAAATATGTCCTTAATTTGATAGTTTTTATTATAGAGAAGAAGAGATGAAAAGCTCATAATGAGAAGGAAAATGATAACTATACAATGGATAAATACACATGGTGTTCAACTGTTGCTTAATATTTCAAAAGTAGAACGTAGAGCAATCTACACAAACAATTTCTTACAAAAGTATTCATACCTGCTGAAGCTTTTGCCTTTGTGGAGTCAGCTTTTCCACTCTAAGATACCTAAATGAAATCCAATGGAACCAATTGACTGCAGGAGGGATCCAATCGGTCAACTCAGCACACCTGTGGGTAATTTATGCTGAGTACAAATCTAACAGTTTCATTAAAGCCTCAGAGGTTTGTTAGAGAACATTAGTGAGCAAACAACAGTGCATAAAACAGGGCTTGCAGTACAGGGAGAAAGCTATGGGGAACATTAAAGAAGGTCATGTTGTAAGAAAAACATCCCAGAATAAATGAAAAGGTCTTTCCTACTGTACATTCAACTTTGTGCGTTGGGAAGCCTGGCATTGAACATTGCCCTGATTAAATAAATCTACATGATAAAACAGTGCCAGGAGCATCATGCTGGGGGGACGTCTTTATCCAGCAAGGACAAGGAGGTCAGAGTTGATGAGATCAGTTGAGGAAAATGCCTGGAAATTCTGGAAAAAAAACTGTTAGGGGGCAGAAAATACTTGATACTCCGGTGTAGGTTCACTTGACATTGAGCAATTTCTCCCCCAAAAAGAACACAAAGAAATATTAAGTGCTTAAGAAAGAATTCCAACTAGTTGATTTTTTTACACATTCTGTCAAGTTTCAACGTGCAATGTGTTCGAATGAATGAAGACATAAAAAATCATGCAGTTTTTAGTCCTGATGACAAACCAAATTTGATTAATTTATCACATGGCACAGACTGACCTGTGGAAATGTACTTGCTACCAGTTTCAACTGCAGAAGCTGTAAGGGCAGATTGATCGAGAGAGAAACGCATGCTGCAAACAACGAAAGTTACAATGTAAGGACGGTGGTGTCTAAAAGGAAGAATATATTTATTCTCTTCCATTTTCAGTACACTGTGCAACAGTAAGTCCAGTATCTTCCTGTTCCTGTTAACTTTGAGATTTGAATTTATTTGCAGTCTATCGGTTGTCGTCCTAGTTAGCAATATAAGACATGCAAGCTGTTCAAGCAAAGTAATATCTAATAGGGTTGCAGAAACTCTTTGAAGATTTCCATAAATATCTTGAGTCCAATTTTGCAATCTATTGGTGACGTCTGTGATCTATATTGAAATCTTAGTGGAATACCCGCATTTAACTCTGCAAGCAACGTAGCCATCAAGCTGATGCTGTTCACTGGTTTTATTCATGATTAACCTGAGGACGTCTGTGGTCAGGAGTCAAGCAAAATGTCAGGATGTGGCAGCCTATTTAGTATTTTCAGGTCAAAGTATTTTCTTTAGCAAAAAGAAAAACTCGGAGTTCTTCACATTTCAGGAATGGTGGCAGACAACGACTGTTTTTTGTTAATTATGAGATAATTTCCTTAAGTCAGAAAATTCTATCAGAGTGTCTGACCACTATTTTGTAGGTAACTGGAAACATTGACAGACAGACTGTGGGTTTTATTTTTGATATTCCTGTTCATCTTCAGATAAATTATGTTTTTTGTTGAACACAGCTGAATAAAAAGATAGGCAGCAAATTATATTCAGTTCTTGAAACTGTGACCTTCAATGGTTAAAAGAAAGGCATTTTTAAATATGATAGAGGCGTGATCAATAATTGACCAAAGCACCGATGGCCAAAGCAAACTCATTGATTGCAATGTTCCAGCTTTGTTGAACCTCCACATTTTAAATTCCTGAGTAAAGCACATTTCTCTATTTTTTTTTAAAGAGGAACGTTTGTATCTTTTTAATGAGCGAACCCTTGAACACTGGCAAACACACCCCCTTTTTTTTGGTTAAATTATTATAACCTTGAAGTCCTGCTGTAAGTGGGGTTAGCCATTTTTTATCTGAATTCTCTCCTTTAATCATTGCTGATATTAATATATCAAACAATATGACTCACTGTCATTAAAATGCTTCTATAGCTCACAAGTTTTCCCGTTGAAGTGCTCTGTCCTCTACTTTTTGCTCTTCATGCATCATTTATAGCAGGAAGGAAAGCTCCAGTAGTTGTATACAGTGTAAAAAAAAAAACTCAGTAGATTTATGGTAAAAAATTGTGAAATTTCAACAGTTACTGACCGTAATGTCCTTAACATTTTTCTGTATTTTTATAATACGATAAAGTTCTAGCAACCACAGCTGCCAGTATTTTACCGTACATTTTTAGTGTTCTGCACACAATTTACATACTCCTTTTCTTTTCCACCATTGAAGCTCATCCAGTGAGCAAGGTAAACCGAACAAGGAGAAAAGTGTCGTGTTTCTGCAAAACCTCTCTACCCCTGGCTAATGAATGGTTTTCTGTCTTCCTTTGCTATCTGCTCGTCTCTCCTAACAGGTACAGGAAAGACGCTCTTCAGACTGAACAATGGCTTTAGTATCATCAGCAGCAATGACGCGCTGAAGAGGTAAGGAGACCACTGGGAGAAGTAACCCTCAATTCTCAGTGGAGCTTTGACAGATGGACAGAGAGATGGGGACATACAGAGACAATGATGGCCTGAACTAGAAAGATCATTCACCTTCCCCTCTGTCTCTTTCCAGCTGTTTGTGTAATAGCCCAAAAGATAAAAGATGATCACTCAGGAGATGGAGCTGAGTGCTGCACTGAGGAAAGGCCATGTGTTTTTGTCCTAGAAAGTGGGAGTGTTTTGGACAAGATAAGAATTATTAGTCCCTCATGACAGATCACTAAGGATATTATTAACTTGTCACTGCTCTCCATGTTGTCATTATTAGTGCTGTCATGAATCACGTTGGAACACAGGAAGGAAAGTACAAAGTGGTAGAAAGCGCAAAAGAAAAAAAAAATGTCGGCTTAATTTTAGCTTCAATTTGTCAGGGAAAACGCTGATGTGAGGGAGATACACCAGTCAAAACCAATCAAGACATAAGAAATGAGGACACATTCAATATTTTTTCAGCTACACCATGATCTGTCACTGCCATGACGTTAAAAAATGTCCACAATGATTAGATATTCAGTGGAAACTGGTACAGAACTTGAGTTTCATTGGTGGTGATTCACATTGAGGTCACATGCTTCCAGAACAGTTTTCCTGGAACCTAATATTTCACTTTGTCAGAGTTTCCCAAACTGAAAGTAATTTTTATTAGCTAATTTAATCATAAGACGGAATTCTTGAAATATGAGTTGTTTTCTTCACAGTTGCTTGTTGCAGGAGACAGATGATCTACTCAGCCAAGAGTTGTGTATTTCAGTATTGAAACTTTGGAGGGTCGTTTGTCATGAAAATGGTAAGTGGCCAAAGTTTCCATTGCTCTAAATAAATTGGAAGTACAACTATTATTCTGTAATTTGCTGTGATTTCTCAGCTTTTCAGAGTTTAGTAAAGTCATTATTTGTTTCTATGTGGTGCTTCCAGTTTTGTTATATAGATGCATGTTGTGTCAATGCCAATGAATAATTGAAGTCACTTTTCAGCTATGTGAGGTCACTTGTTACCAGAACTGTTTTCCTGGAACATTACTTTTTCTGTCTATCTTATAGTATTTCCACTGTGAGTTAAGATTACAACCTATAGATCTGCACCCATAACTTTTGATTAAATCCACACAGATTATATATAAAGGTTAAATTAAATAATTTCTACCGAGGGATCTCAAAGAATTGTAAGGATCCACAGATTTTCAATACTTATGACCTGTCCCCTATTCCTAGATATTGTAGTGGCTTCACTTTGCATCTCAGAATTTAAATATGTTAAAGTGGCATTTTAACATTACCCTTTTATTTCTTTAAAATGGCATGGAGGAGTGCTTAAGTCAAATTCTGCATGCACAAACTCTGAAAGTGCCAGTTGGCGATACTTTTCATCTCTTTAATTTATGTTTCCACAGAGGTTTCTGCTTCAAGTTCATTGATTGAAATCCATGTGATATTTTACACGATATTGTGTTTGCAGAACTAAATAAATATTATAATATAGATCTTTCATACAATTTAAAGTTTTCAAAACTGAAAGGTCTAGACTGGGAGATAACTGAGACAAAATAATGTGATTGGTTTGCTCCAGGTGAAACACACCCGATGTTGCAACATTATCATGATTATGCAATCAAATTCAGAAACTGTCAGTTTTGGCAAACTCATTTCTCATCCAGGTTGTTTATTTGTGCTTCTCTTGACAGTTCAAGAAAACCAGAAGATCCTGATGAAGTGCCCACTTGCTAAACAGGCTTTGGTGCAGCTCTTAACTTCAGACCATGCTGAAGTTGTGAAGGAATGCCTGGAATTACTGAGTTTGTACTCAAACACTTTGTATGGCAGACGTTTGGCCATCGAGAACCTTGACCTGCACATGTAAGACTTTTATTCTTGATATCAGTTGACATCTCTCGCCACGGTATTTGTTGTTTACAAAACAAAGATTCAGTGCAGGGCCAGTTCAGAGGTCTGTGAGAGGAAATTAAGGTTCGCCTCAGGCTATATGTTCACCATTGCCAGCTTTTGTACTGCATACTTTCTACCCTTACAAGAAGTTTTCTGTTGTTTCTCTAATGACAGTGCTTTGTCGTTTATTGGTTTTTCATTGTATGAACTTTGCCATCTAATTAGATTTTCAAAGAAGGAGGAATAATTAGTTTAATATTTATTTCAATTCACAATCATTAAAATTACCTGCAAATTCCCTTTACATTAATTATGGAGAACTGCATATCGGGTAGATATTATTTGGTATGTTCCCGTCTCTTTATCTCTTTGAAGGTTAGTGAGAAACCTCATGAGGTGCATCTCTGAACCAAAGCGGCAGCAGGGGCTCACAGCAGTCTGTATTCTGGAAACCTTTGCTGCTGAAGAAGGGTAATAATGCTACACATCTCATCAGATGTCTCTGCCTTAATTCTCATACTGACAATGCAATCTCAGATATTTAGAAAAAGAAGAGTTAACTGTTTTTCTGCACAAACTATATCCTTGTGCTGCATTTCAAAATTGTTTCACCGTAAGAAGCAGTCCTTAAAGGAGCACAGTGTGTGGCATTTTTAATAAATCAACAAGTGCCATCTAAGTGTTAATGTCACATAAACACAGAAGTCATTCTCAACTTGTTTCTCTCTCTGGGATCTGCTGGAAACAGACATGAAAGAACATCTCAGGCTCTCAAACACAGCAGGAAATAAGTCAAGCTGTCACACCGTAAAATGGGTGGATCAATTTTCCCTCTCTGTAGCTCAGAGAGGGTTTTAATAAAATGTGCATTTGAAAGAAATGTCTCCTCCATTGTAGAACCTCAGCCGAGTCAAGGAAGGTATTTTGTTGATGGTTTTTGTTGTGTAGAAAGACTTCACAATGACAAAGACAGCCATTGTCAGAAGAAGATTATTGCTAGAAATGTTCTTGTTTTCTTGCAGATTTCGGTTGAAGCTAAGAAATATGTCGACGGATTCTGTTGTTGTTCCACTCAAGACAGTACTGGTAAGACGTCGCAGTCTTAAATTTCATTTTATATATAGTTATCTGAGTAAAAATAAATGGGATTGACTAATTCTTTTGCAGGGAAGTATCAGCAAGTCTAATCAACAGGTCCTTACATTACTCATATCTGCCATCGGCTTTCTGGCAAAAGATGAAGTAATTCGTCAAAACCTCGCTCATCAGCGAGAATGTTGGGAAGCCTTCCTCACTGCTCTTGTAAGCACACAGCTGCAGTCTGTTAACATTGTTTGGAGAAGTGTAAATTGCTATTCACTGTGCTAGGTTTAGATCCTTAAAAGAATCTAACACACCAGCAAAGTGTTAATGTGGGTGTTTTTAAAGCTATTTTAGGTTATGCTTTGCTTCTCCGCAGAAGCAGTGTAGTTCATCCCAATACAACGACGTCATTCACCTTATGCTGGGCTTAATTATCAACCTGTCAACAGTCACATCCTTGACTATACAGGTAAGACAGTTAACTTGAGAGATATTTATTTGAGAAACAATGTTCTTATAACTTAGTCAGGAGCATGAAGGACTTGGTTTCATTTTTGAGCAAAAAGCCATTGGACCAATGAAGCAAGTGTCGTCTAAACATACAGCGCACTTAAGCAAATCATTTAGAAAGTTGAAGCCGCTTCTAAGAGTTGAAGATATTTCCATAATTTATCTAATTACATCCAGGCTATCTCAAAATCAGAGTACAACTTACCAAAACCAAACAAATGTTGAGTCCTTTAAACCAGCTGCGTCTTTCACCTGAGTGAAAATAAGCCTCTAAAAATCAATTTTACAGCATCACATTCAGTTGTCCAATTTGTATATCTTGACACATAAGTGAAATTGACTCTTAAATCAGAGACCGTGCTGTGTATAAAATGTGTAATGTGTGACTTCAGTCATTTAAAGGTGCAGTGTGTGAAAATGAATTTGTGCTCTTTTAAAGGCGCATGCTGTTTCTCTCTGTGACTGCTGTCTCGACTTGCTGGAAAACCCTGACGAAGGAATTGTAACTGTAAGGAAAAATCACATGAGCATCTTTCCCAAAATTAAATTGTGTTTTCTTAGATTGACATGATAATACAACATATAACTTATGTTATAATAAAAAATAAATATTTTTTATTAGGTGAATTTGTCCAAGTTTTAGCTGATGTATGATTTTAGAGGAAGCACCTCTCTCCTGATTGGTGTCTCTCAGCCAGTGTTGATGCAGGAATGGCATTTTTGTACAGTAACATTGGTGTTCAAGCACCTTATAATTAAAGATGAGTTAGTGGTTCCTGGGTTATTCTTCAAAATCCTAACAAATTTCTATTAATCAGAATAAAAAGTGTGTCAAATTAGTAATACATTGATAGAGTTGAGGAGTTATCTCAAACACTCATACTGTAACGACTGCATGTTACAACTTGAAACAGAAGCAGATTATCTACTCAGGCACATAATGTTAAAACTGTTTTTGAAGCAGGTAAAGCAGGTTAATGTTGACTTTCTTCAAAAGTCTGGTTGGTGTCAGGAAAGCGTCATTCTGACAATACCGGTCAAATATTCAGGCAGAATGATGGCAGTCATTTTTGCAACTTCTCAAGTTACATTTGACCAAATATTAGTGGGAGACAATATACAAATATATATAAAGCCATCATGTTAAAACTGTATGGATGACAAAACATATCAAAATAATAAAAATGTGGCTTTGGTAGAAAATTGTAAATGCCTATGTATAAGACTCCTGAAATGCACATTTAAAATCCCAATTTAATAACATTAATTCCTACAATTTGTGTATTTAAGCCTCTGACTAGACATGGGATTTTTTTTACCTACTTCTGTAAATGCACCTTCATTCACGTAACCCATATGTTTCCATTTTGGTGTTCATTCTTTACAGGAATGTTATTTTTTATTAAAGGTATACTGTTTGACATTACTGCATATAGCATTTTAGATAGAAAGTTTCCTTAAATATTTTTTTTTCTCCTGTTGAACTATCTGACCTGCCCTCCCCCTTTAACAAAAGTGTTACTTTAGCTCTTGTAAAGTAGTGAGAATGAATTAAAGATGTCCTACTTGTTTTTTTACACCATTATTTCTTTTCCCTCTGCTGGAGCAGCTCTTTATTTACCTTCTTTTCTCTTTGATTCCCCATGAAGGTTTATCATGAAAGCACAGCATAGCTGTTTTCCCCCTGTCTGCTACATTAAGGAGATAGCTTTGATGAGAAGAATCTAAAAAGCGTGTGTGTATGCATGAGATAAGAAGTGTCAAAAAATGTGGTGTCACTGTAACGGATCTGAACATGACTCAAAGCGCTTTAAAAAACCATTAACACTACTCTAACCCTGCAAAACTGGCTGATTACGTATCTTCCTACTGTCATAAGAATAAGGATTACTTTAACAGGTTACAGTTGAATTACCATGAAATATGATAAACATGAGATTACTTTATCACATCACTGGAACTCTATCTCTGGTTTCTCATAAGAAAGATGTTTTCTTTTGTATAGTAAATCAATGTTTTTGCAAAAGTAATTATGATAGAAGGATTTAGAGGCTTTTTTTTAACCCCACATTGTTTTTATTAAGTCATCAGTATTGAGAATGCACTTTGTTTTAACAGTTCAACTCAGATTGTCCATTTTACTTGTTTAAGCCACTGTTTCCTGGGAATAAAGTCTACATTTTCACTAACATAACCAATTTGAAATGAAAAATGTAAGACAATTTATTCGTTAGGAACTTAAGATGAAATGCATGCACTGGTTTTAGATTGAAAAATTTGTTCTTAGTTGGTCTTATTTCCCATTCCCTTTTCAATCGCCTTCATTTTTTCCTTTGCTTTTCCTTTCTCTTTCTTCATCTTCTTGGGGTTTCTTTTCTAATATCAACACTCTTCTTTACTCTCCAGAGAGCCATGGGTGTGTTGAGCACTGTCCTCCCTCAGTCCTCTGAAGCTGCTCAGCATGCTGTTCGAAGGAAAGTCATTCACACCATATGCCGGCTGATGAAGGTATTTCACTGTATAGACAGTTAAGTCTGTTTTTTCATTACTTGGAATAGCTTAATAAGGCTCTAAAATCTTGAGATAACACATTTTTAACACGAGAAAACTGTGATTTCTGTTATACCATGTGTACGAGTATAACAAAGACACAGCTGACTTGAAGAAAATGAACTTCACTTCAGACTTTCACAAAAGAAAAACGTGATTAAGAAAATTTTACACAATTTTCTATGTTGCTCGGTGACACATTTGATACGCTACTTGCACTTAAAAACTCAAGTAGAGAAGAGAGACAATCAAAAGTGTCCAAAATTCTTCCTGAAAACTTTGATGAAGCTCTTTAACTGCTATCGAGGTTAAATGGTTAAATGGTTGTCACGATATCAACCTAGACTGATATGATAGCAATATCATATCATATCATATCATTACGACTGTAATGTACGTAAACTCGGCCTATTACAGTCGTTCCATTTGGGGATGTCAAGAGGTGGCGCTCTTGCCCGCTTTATTGTGGCTCCCTGAGAAGAAGTCGTGAGACAAGAGAGAAGAAGTTTGGGTGAAAGTTAAATTTGATGTTCTGCTACCTATTATGGGAAAAACAATCGAGGTTCAGAAAAAGAACCTTGAATAAATAAACCAAGAAGATGGTGATAAAGAAATGGTTTAGTCACGCTTCCCTTATTCTACTCATGAAAGAGCTGCGCACACAGAACCTGTACTCTCCCTCTCTCTCCTTCCTTTGTGTTCATTTGATTGCCAAAATATGCAGAAAATTATGCAATCTTCCCACAGATAGCTTAGACTCTTTTTCAAGTGGTACCTAATATGAATATAACACCGAAGGTCAAATTTGAATAAAAAGGCAAAAAAACTAGTTAAATTGATTTACTGAGAAATAGCTAAAACAATAAAATAGATTGAAAAACTGTCATCTTTAGCATTTATATAATAGCTGTTTGATACGTGTAAGATGAAAAATAATTTTATTCATTTTGCTGTTGATGAGATCTGACTTTTTGTCGAGAGTCAGTATAGAAAACATCCTGCTTGTTTATTCATTTTTGTGTCTGCGTTTGTTTATTAAGAGAAAAGGTCAGACTGCCACCAAATTTGCCATGAAGACATTGACGGTTTGCACTGCAGTCGGCGACACGGCAAGAAAAGAGCTGGTGAAGTCTGATAAAAGTGAGGAATGATTGACACGTTAGCATTAATAGGCTCTTTCATTAGTGTGAATACTGCAGTACTAAAGGGTTGACCTTATTTCAATTTTGAGACAGAACTGAAATAAACACTTGTTGATTAACGTGTGAGTTCAGTTATATAGATGAAATCTGATTTTTACATGAAATGTATAAAAATGCACACAATCTACTATTTTCTGGGTGTGATATTTAATCAGGCTAAATGTTTCCAGTTTTAGGCTTTTTAGAATTCAAACAATAATTAAAAAAAAACAAATTCCCGAAAGTTTACATACTCTAAAATTCATATGACTTTAAACAATTTGGAAAAGCAGAGAGTTGCAAGCTTCTGATCAGTAAATTCAATCATATTGAAGATAATTGGAAATGCAACAGTGATATCATAATGTAACGTCTCAAACATACTGATTTGTTGTGTTTCATTATAAAAAAAATCAAAAGAAATATGACCAGATATCAGAAAAAAAATCTGCTGACACCCATGAGTCTTATTCACCCCTTGGGTAAAATTTCTAGATGCTTGAAGTTTCCACATTTGTAAATAGCATGGACAAATGTCCAGCCATTGTAAGGTTCGATAATAAGAAGGGTTCTGTGACCCGGAGATTGTTTGTTTGTATATAATGTGTGTATTACATTCAGAACAACAACAAAAGCTTTTGAAGATGCTGGCAGATGGTAAGACAGAAAAGAATAACGTGCAAAAATATTGAAGCAAAATGTGACTATATCAGCCTGGAAATTGAAGCTTGGATTTAAATAGATCTTTCAAACGAAAAGTTAACCTGAGAATACTCCCAAATGAATTACTTATGTTCTCATGATTGGGCTGAAATTCCAGAAAAATGTTGTAAGACGCTTAAAAGAGTCCTTACACATTTGACCCAAGGCAAAAATGTAAAAGCCAACTACTGAGAAAATGCAATTAATTTTCTGACATGGAAAATAGTTTAAAGAAATTCTAAATAAAAAAAAGCCCAGCTCACCGAGCTCACCTTAAAAAAGGAAAGCTTTCCTCTGATGTCCCTGGATCTGTTTATCAATGGTTGTGACTTTGCATCATTGTATGTTTTCCTGATTTGTTTCCCGCCTGTTATTTTGCGCAGAACTCTCCAATTTACGTCGTTTGCTGCGTTCCAACAGCGATGAAGTGATTTCAGGAAATGCAGCTTTGTGCTTGGCCCATTGCTTTGAGCTGGAAGGAGTTGCCACCCACCTGCTGGGTACTGATATTGTGCTGCTTCTACTGCGGCTCGCTGCGGGGGAGCCTAAGAAGACAGCTGTGCAGCAAAATGCAGCCATTGCTCTCAGCAAACTATGTCGATCTGAACCCAGGTAACACCTCACCTCCCAGATCACAAAATATGATTTACATTCTGAAAGCTAATGTCATTAAAGTTTGGAATGGTCTCAAAGCGACGATGGAGCTCTGGCTGAAGAAGCTAAACATAAAACTAATCTGTAATTTTGAGCTATTACTACTTTCTGAGTGCATGTCTCTTTAATATTCTGAATTGTCAAGACTTAACACAAATTTCTCTTCATGAATAATGAGTAGGTGTGTTTGAACTGTGCATATTTTTAGACCTTGCTGCTTGATTCTATTAAAACCCATCTTGTAATGGTTAAAATGCAGAGTAAAGATACATCAGTAGGGCTTTCTCTGGATTCCTAAAGTGCATTCAGTTTATTTGTTTTACTAAATATAGTCAATCAAATAACAACTTCATAAGCGTTTTTAAAAATAAAAGCGCGTTTAAAACAAAAGGGAGTACTTTAATTACTGAGCTTACTAATACAAGGCTGCTGAATTAAAATGTTCACAGAGGCAAGAGCATTCATTTCGTTTCCTTGGAAAACGTGGAAATGTTTTCATGTGCTTTTTGAAAAAGAGAAAAAGACAACAACAATATATTATTGCTGGTTACCACAACTGGCTGCCAGCTGTAGTTTGTTTCTCCCCTTCCAAATCCCAGCAGGCTACTGAATAAAGAGAGGGAATGAGATCAATTAAAAATTCTGCATTAGTTTTGTAATTAGTCTCCTCTGGCTCTGTTTCCTGGATTATTTCCCCATGTCTCTTGTGTCTCCTGCTAGGATTAAACCACAACCTGCCATGTCAAAATGTCAGAGGCCTTTGTCTTGGATTTGAAAAGATTTCTTGTTTATTTGAAGTGGAGCTCCTACTGAGTACTTCTGAGTGGTCAATGTCTTATCTGCAGTTAGCAGGAGTCATTGTGATCTTAAGTTAGTGAGTTACCAGCCTCTTACTCAAAAAAAAAAGCAGCTCAAATGTTTTCTTGTGCTTTCAAAAACAATTGAAAATGTTTAATATTAGTTATAATGCAAGAGAGAATTGTTTAAATTGTCTTCATTTTGACTGCTATTGAGCATCTCTGCTACTATGCAAATGTCTCTGTTATCACCTTCTGATACTTGCAAGTGTCTTTTTCAGATAAAACTTGTCATTGCTTTTGTAATGACTTTTTGGTTTGGATTTGCAGTTTTTATGTTTGACCAGCAAAGTCTAATTTCTGTTTCAATCATAATATAGATCTGTGGGTGGATTGTTAGATTATCCTGGCTATGTGTACCTTCAGTTCCTGGAATTTTTTTTTACATTATCAGGTAGTAAATAATTGCAATTTTATACAGGTTGCTAAATTTTGTTTTTGTTTTGTTATTACAATGTATAATCACAAAGGCGACTGCTGAGCAGTTGTCTTTTCTTCTAAATAAGTAATAACCAACACCAGATATTTACATTTATGCAGATCCAGTTGTAGTCCTCTATTACTGATAAAATAGTGTTATTTTTCTACTGTGCTACAATAACCTATGCTAACAGCTTAACCTGAAATCGACATTAAAATCTCTTTTAGTGGCCATTAAACTTTTAATTGGATTGGTAATTTCAGAGAAACACTATTTTTGATAATAAACAACTTTACCAGACCACTTGCCCTTAGTGATTGACCATACAAAGTTAATCAGTATAATGAGCCTGTTGCTTGCAATAATTTTGGAACAAGTTTCTGATATATGATCATCGAGTGATCATACGCCAGATGCTGCAAATGCAAGTAAACAGCTGGAACTGGTAGCAAATGAAGTCTTGTCTGCATAGTAACATCCCAAGTTGGCTTAGCTGCAACCAACTTTGCATTCTTCTGTAGTTCCTTTTCTTCTCCAGGATTTTTCCTGTAAAACGCAACACAAGTTTCAGCGGGTGTGCTGTTTATTACCCATCCAAGGGCAGGAGAAGAAGCCGATATCATTTCGTGGTTATTTAGCTCAGTCTGGAGTGTCGCAGCAACCATCAGATGCAGACCAATTGCAGTTTGCATACATTAACCATGTTTCAGCGTCTCCCATTGGATGCTCATCACACACAATGGCCTGCAGTAAATTCTTGGTCGAGCTAAAATCACGGTGTAGTGTCGTCTTTGGAATATCAATGCAACCAATTCTCTCGTTTGTGTATCTGGCAAAAAGAGTTTTCATCCTTGCAGTCAAAGGAAAAGGCACTGTGCATAACAATGTAGTCTCATACCTTTTTCTAACTTTTTTCACTTGTATATTACATCTGATCTGTTTGCTGATCACATAGATAAGCTTATGCATGCTTGTATGAGTTGAATTATTGAATTTCACCCGAATTATTGTTGCATTTGGGTCAACATTGTGTTCCATTACACAGACATTAAAATATGAACAATTTTAATTGGACAATTGTGGATGTCTTCATATATAATATCCACATATAATGTTCAGGAAAAGAGAGGTTCTCTTTCTAGGAGTTTCTAGGAGTTTGGAAAGATTAGCGAATCCTTCCAAACTTTCGGGGAACGCTCGGTTATAGTGCCAAGCTGTTACAAACCTTTTTAGAAACAAAAGACAACTTTAAAATCATTCTCTTATAAATGATAAACAGGTATGTTGGCTAAAAGGATTTCTTTGTTGAATCTGCAAAATTTTTAACTGGGTCAAAGTCTTTTCGTTCTGACTCCTAACACGTTACTTCTACATTTGGCCTGCCTTTGACCTCGACATGTGAGCCATTGTCCTATTTCAGCTGAGAAAGAGTCTCTCTTCCTATTGTGTACCTTTAGTCAAATGTTGTGAATCACGAGGCTCAGGGACAGACTGTCAGACTTGCTTTAATGGTACAAGAGCATCGCTTGATATTTGAGAGCAGCCAACACCAAGCACAACTGTGTGTCATTCTGAAATAAATGCTCTTATCTGATTTAAGTGTCCTTACTTCAGTGTCCTTTTTGAAGGCCCTAAATGCACCTTGGGGCTGATAGGCTTGGACTTTGTTGACGATGAGTTGATTGCGCTGTAGCAAAGGTCACAAAAGTGTTTAAATTGAATGCCAGCACACTGGACATTCAATCAAAATATTTTCTTTAAAAAGAAAAACTTCTTTTTCTTCATATTTTCAGACATGTGCACACACTTCGAGAGCTTCATGGCCTGGAGATTCTGCACTCCTGTGTGAAACTCATCAAAACAGAGCAGTAAAAATACAATCTGAAATGTTTTGATATGCAGTAAAATCTCTTGTTTTCTTGTGTTCAATATAGAAAAGCATTTTTTTTAACTCATTCATACTTATTCGAAAGAAATTGCATTGAAGATGTTTTCTTATCATTAATGATTCTGATGTAACGGTATTTATTTGTGACATATCAGTGATTAAAAATATCTTCATGTTTGTGATCATTCTGTCTTCATTAACAAGGTCACATCCATTAGCAATGCTCTCTGTTTCATAACATTTCTGAGTAATTAGGCATTTTTTGCATTTAAAAAAAAAATAAATATGTTTTTAGCTCAGGAGCAAAAAAAAAAAAAAAATGCATTTTTGCTGAGTAACCGTTTGTTTGTTTGTTTGGAGGCTCAGTCTAAAGATCTAAAAACTAAAGATGCATATAATATAATCATGTGTCTGCTATGATAATACAGTGACCTTAAATTTCATATTAACTTGATGCTGCACCACATTAAAACTAGTTTTGGAATGATTACATTCAAATTAAATTGTAAATACAAGAATTGGATTCAAAAATGTGAAATCGCTGTTTTATTTCCTTCTCTAATTGCAGAGAATTTATTTTACCCCATCAACAGCATTTGTGGTAATTGAATCCAAACATTTGATTAAAATTGTTTAGAAAATGTAGAGAAAGTTTAAATTGTCAGGCTATGTGGCATGGCCAAACATAGGTTATACATTTTAAATCAGGGTCTTTCCTGAAGCTCCATGCCATTTGGCTTTATCTTTTCTAAAGTCATTTTAACTCTGTTTGGATTTTTCACACTGTTGGAACTCCCATCTCAGGATGATGATGTAGAGCTGACTTGACTTTAGACTGTGAAACAAATTTTAGACTCAATAGAGAAGCTAAAGTAAGCTGTCAGGCTGGGCCCTCCACCCCTTTTAAAAAGTATAAACCGTGCCGGAAACTCAGTTCAGTGCCGGAACCAACCAATTAAAATATGTCTAGCAAGAAGGATGTCAGAACCTTGTTAATGGCAAAAATAATTTGGTGCTCTTATGCAATAAAAAAGAGACATTTATTAATATTTTATGAGAGAATGTTTGATTATATAAATTAAGGAAAATCCACTATAAATTCACACTAGTGTCACAAAATGTCTGCTTTTAAAAATCACTCAGGAAATGGTTAAAAAGTTTATTGCAGTGGACAAATGAATGACCATCATGTTAACGACACATGTTGATCAGTCACTGAAGTGTCACACATTGCAATAGTTTTTATAATAAGCTTTTGTTCTGGTTCTTAATCAGTTACTTTTTATTAAGTTCTGAATTCAGTGACGCTGTAGATCACATGTAACTGAAAAAAAAAAGCTGTATAGAGAAATGTGATCTTTGTGATACTGACGTTCAAAGGACAGCCACCTTGCAAGTGACGACACTATCAGGGTCCATGCGGATATATCTGCAAACAGCTGAAACCCTGTGCTACGCAGCATAACGGACCACTAAGAGCTTTTACTCACTTGGGTTATAGTGACTGCTAAAAGTCAAAAACCGAAATGTGGAAGTTTAACTCCCTTCCACTTGCTGTTTTCCTGCTTACAGGTAGGTAATATTTTTGGTATTAATTTGGGGTGAAAATAGAACAAAATGATCTTTGTTTTCAAATGATTTTTTTAGCCTTTGTTAAATGATAATTTGCAATTTTGTTGAATGGTTGTTGATTGTTTTATTTGGCAGATCTCGTTCTTAGGTTAAAAGCTGACCTATGATTTATTATTTTCACTTGTTTCTTTCTAAAAATGACAATATAAAGTTACTAAGAAACTATCACACTGTAACTTTGTAAACATCAGGAACAGAAAAAAATGTCAACAGATCAATGTTATCATTTATGCATTAATGTAGAGATTGACTTTCATCTAATTCACAGTGTAATGTGTAACAACAAAATGCATTGCAATCACAAAACCACCTAGTGTTAGCACTACAATTAATAGATAAATCACCAGACATTTAATAATCAGCTAATCAGTCACACATCATCTAGTATCTGTCACCAGTTCATTAAATTAATTTCAGCCACGCTAGGATTTAAATGATTTAATATGTCGTCAAGGCTCTTGAATGTAAAAAAATAAAATGTCAAATATTAACAAATATGTCATTTTAAGGAAATCATTATATTCATGTTTCATGGTGTTTTCTGTCTTATAGAAAATCACTTTATCCACAGAAGCAATGAGCATTGTGATTTTTTTTTTTTTTTTAATTTATATCTCCAACGCATGGAGGTTGTAGGAACCATTAAATTTATGTGCTCAGTGATTAAAAATGAATAAAGTGCAAGTGATTGCCACTGGGAACTTGCATGATTAAATGTAGTAAATCAACGCTGAAGATATTCCCCCTCTGCTACTCATTTTTGCATATAGCTGATCTATTTTGATAACATATTTCATAGTGTGTCTTTGCCTGCGTCAGCTCTTTCATTGATTTGTGTTTCATTTTTATTTGATACTACTATTACTACTACAAGTAGTAAAAAAAAAAAAAAAAAATCTTCTGAGGATAAAATTTGATTGACGTGTTTTGTTATTTTTTAGTAGTTGGGGGAGAGCGAGAAGATTTCCAAAGTTACCTCCCAGAACAAACAAAAGGCACTGCTGTCACAAAGTATACGGCGTTGGAAAAAACAATCACAATTGTTCGTGGCACGGAAGCAGTACCTTCACAGACGACACACCGAGGCACCGAGGAGGAGCCGACTGCCGAGTTTCCAAAAGCGAACGTGTTTGACACAAAACTAAAGCCAACTAATGAGGGGATGCCAACCACATCGTTAGCTGCTACTTTACAAAGCGTGGGGAATATTCTCTCCAGTAATGTGCAAAACTCTCCAAAATCATCAACAGCCTTCCGCTCAGAATCAAAAGTCCCACTGAAATCTGATTATGCAAAGATTGTTTCGTCTTCCACACAAGCTGCATTGGTGTTGACTGATACCTTTAAGCCACATGTCCATTTGTCTGCGAAGGCAGTCAAAGCCCCTCCTTGGTTTTCTGTGCCGCATGCAATCGGGATTCACAGAAATGCCAACTCTGTTATTCCCACATCTGCTGATACAGGACTTTTACCTCCGATCCAATCTGCATCTCCTCCTCATGTAATTGATAACCTGACGGAGCTGTTTAATGGCAGTGATGATTTACGACCTCAAGAGAAGAGCATAACAAACCTGGGGGAAAATGTGGCTCTGTCTCGTACAATGCAATTCATCCTCCAGGCTGAGCCAACAAAAGATTCAATGAAAGGAAATGATGCCACAGACTTGTGTTTGACCTGTCTGAAAGAAAGAAAAGCAATGTCCAGTGAAAAATTTGCAGCGAGCCCTACTGCGTCACCTCATTTTTCTTTAGGTTCTCTTAGTTTAACTTCATTAAACAGTTTCCATTCTTCTTCAACTGGGGAAAGCAAAGAGGCCAAAGAGAGCAACAATTTCAAGAATGCAATGAATTACAACCACACATCTCTTCCTTTTACCCAGAATAAGACTGAGAGAAAAACTGTTCCTTTTTTCTCTCATATCACTGCCGAACTGTCATCTGAAAAACACAAATTCACAACGCTACCACCACGTCGTACCCATCCCAGCAAAACGTTTGTCACACCAAGTCCTAAGTTAATATCCATAGCACAGAATCCCTCATCAAAGCCTTCTTACACCGGTGAGAAACCAGTGAAACATGGACACCAAGAAATATTTAACAAAAATGTCTCCATGTGGGAGCCTCAGTCAAATCCAATGCCTTTCACTCAGAGGAAGGAAAAGGCTCCCCACAGTCTCTCAACAAGCTTGAAAAATCAGGACATCAGCACTGGGCCAGTGAGCAATGCGCCTTTCACTGCTCCCCTCAGCAGTTTTAACAGTCCTTTCCCAAAAGGTCGTGCTCATGCCACTGCTTCACATCCGACAAGAATGAACTCGATTGAAGCTCTTGCTGCAATAACACCCTTCACCCTTCGCAGGCTAACTGTTTCCACAGTCAAAAATCTCAAGTCTTGTTTTCTGACGGGAAAAGATGGGGCTTTCATCTCTGTGTCAAACAGACAAACAAAACCTAAACCTTCATTTCAGACCAAACAGTCGATATTGACTTTGTTACCAAAGGACTTAACAATTAGGCTTGCATCTGTCACTCATAAACAGTCCCCTGCTAATCTCCAAACAACAGTGAGTACGACAGCTATGACCAGAGTACAAACGCCAACTTTTGCTACAGGGAAAGTTAGACTCAAGGTCTTTGACTTTGACGTCTCCCGGACAGCATTAACGGGACTAAAAAGTATGTCTTTCGATAAGAAACAGAAAGAAGCCCAATCAAAAATCATTGAGGGGAGGGATTCTGAAGGCAACAGGCCTGATAGTAAATTAATAGACTTAGACAACATTCACAACCTGACACTTGGAGATAAGCAAGAAAGCATTTTGAATGTAGTTACTGAAACAGAGGACAAAGACACTCTTCCGTCCAACAGCAGCCATGGCGGAGAAATTACAAAAATGTTTCTCAAAGAGGATGGCATCCTGGAAAACAAAAGGCAGGAATTATTAAGATTAGATGATCCTGAAATTGAAAAACGAGCAGCACAGACAAGCCAAAGCCCATACAGAGAGGCTGGAGAAATGAAAGAGCTCATCACCAAGACAAGCAGAGAAGAGCATGTACTTCTGAGACATGACAAAAATACACAACATGGTGAAGTCGAGGATGAGAGAGACGCCAAAAGAGAAGGTGTGACTAAAATAAATACGCAGAATTCAACTCTGGATACTGCTGGAAAGCAGAGGCAGTTTTTGGAGGAAAAAGGAGCAAAGGCTGCAAGTGGGGAGGACAGAAAATTTAACAAGGATATTGGGAAGGAGGATGTGACAAATGTTCCCCCTGAACCGGCACCAAATTGGAAAGAACTTAACGGAGACAAAGAGCGCATTGTTGAAAAGCTGTCTTCCTGTCATGGTTTGATTAAAGAGTTGGACGGCTCTGAGCACCAGGGTATTCATCTGGTTGAAAATGCTCCACAAATAAGAGACCTAACAAATAAGTCATTTTCTTTTGAGGTGACAAGCAATCGCCAGCTGCCACACCCATCTGTAAGATCCCAGGCAGCAGATCGAACGGAGGAGGACCTTCCAAAAGAAGACATTATGTTACCACTGGAGGAAAACAGTTCTCAAAAGTTTGAGGTTACATTTCCTGCGGCCACCGTGTCAAAAATGTCTGGATTTATTTCTATGTTTACGCCACTTATTCCCCCAAGCAGGAGGGCTGCCACCACAGCTAAACAGCCTTCACTCACAACCCGATTTCAGAGAGCCAAGTCCCACTTTACCGTGAGCAGTTCTCTCAATGTATCAATTATTCAGAGCAACTCAGATCATAAGCATAAATTGAACTCTTCTGTTCTGAGGGCCGAACCAGTTTTACATACAGCGAATGAGCAGGGGCATGCAGAATATGCTAAGCCATCCATACACCAGCAGAGGTATGATGATTCATCTACAAAGACACCCACAGTCACAGTCTTGTCATTTAAACCCCGCATCTCTGTGGGCCCATTTCAGCCTCACCGAGGGCAGTCTGCTACTCAGAGGAGTCACTCCTCCTCCTCATGCCCTAACATAACTCCAGGCCAGACATGTCTCTCCAGGGTGTCAGAGCAGGCATCGCATCCAGACACTTTACATACTCCCGCTGTGGAAAACAAGCAAAGAGTTCCACAGGCACGGACGTCGTCAGTGATCCCTGCGACAGGAATCAATCGTCTTTCTCCTGAAAGCGTGTCACCGATGATGAAACTGGGGACGTTAAGTGGTGACAGGTTGACTGTAACCTACAGATTGCAGAAGCTAAGTAGATCACAGCTGGCCCACTTTGTCCCTGGATCCAAAAGCAGAGAGTCCTTGTTGGCGGCCGCTGGTGAGACAAGTCAAAGAAAAAAGAAAGGGGACGCTATGTTCATGATGACGTCCGTTGTGAAACATTCAAATGGAGTCACAGGTGATCAACATACGACTGTCAGGAGTAAACGTGTCGCTAATGACACTGATGAATTCAACTCCACTTCCCTTCAGACCAAGAATGAGACTAAACAGAATGACCTTTCTGCTGCTGGTGGCAAAGATGAAGCAAACAATATAATTATGGCTGCAAAGCATCATCGCTTTGAGTCAGAAAAAACCATGCCTTACACTGTAACGGCTACAAATGGGAAATTTGGCCACCACACAAATTATGCTGACACAGTTGATCGAGTTGGCACCGCCACGATTTTCCAAACAGATAATCTTCCCGAAAGGCCTAAAATACAATCTGATGATGAGCCTGACTCATTGTTTGATATTGAGCTTCGCCTGGCAAAGACGAATGTAAGGCACAACAGCCAGCCTCTGTCACAGCAGAGTGAGAGTAACAATTCAGACCTGATTACAAATAGGGATTCAAGCACTGACCGTGCAACCCACAAAGTAACACACCAGACTTTCGACCAAGCAAGACACATTATTTCTCAATTTCAGATAAACGCAAATAAAACCGCTGACTTTGTCTCTCTGACAGAGACTCCCGCTGAGTTCAGAGGTTTTAAATCTCTGCTGGCCACGAGTGGGACTCTGCCAGACAGTAAGAAGTTCACTCAGAAGGCAGCTGAGTACAGATCTCAGCCCTACGCTCATACCAATCCTTTGACTCAGAGAGAGCTTCCCATAACTCACACTTTTGACAAGCTCACCCCCGCTGTTTCGAGAATAAAAACAATGGAAACACATAGTGTGCAGGAGCAGCCAGAGGAGGAGATTCTTGTACGAGCTGCCGAACAAGGCCAGCATGCCCTGCTTTCTATGACTGCATTATCACATGTTATTAATATAGCAGAGTCTGTCTTTTCAGAGGTGGCCCACAGAGCCAAAGACTCGAATGTCCAGACACCTGCAGATTCTGAACAAATGAGCTATTTATCACTTAAAGGGATTAAATCAGTTCCTCTGAATGTTTATGCAGAGCACTCCCAAGATTGGGTAGATAAGCACAAGAACCACACGTTGCCTAAAAGAACTTCAATAAGCCAAGCAATCTTTGGACATGTGACAGATTTTGTACCTCTTGCAGAGATCCCACCCACAGAGTTTGTTAATAAAATCAGTTGTAGCAGTACTGGGTGTACAAAGGCTGGTGAAACTACTGAGGCTGCCGTGATTGATCCTACAAAGGAAATGTTCAAAACTCGACTCCCAGAAAAAAATAATTTCCTGGCCCAAAATGCTAATAAAACAAAGTCCGGAAGCAACTCGAGCTTTCATCGCTCGTTACCTGGAAAATCTGCTCCCCAGGCTGTCGAGCTCAAAGTGTTGCATTTATCAGTCACCAGTAAACGGGAACAGGACTACACCAGTGATGACACAGTGTCAACAAAGGCCAAAAGCACATCAGATGAAACTGTTCATTTGGAAAGAAAAGACACACCTCAGTGGACTCGGTTTGTGACGACAACAACACAAAGACGCTTTCAGAACACCTCTGGAGCTGTTGCAACAGAGGGCACACTGTCTGAGTCTGGAGCAGCTGCTGTGGAAACCACAATAAAGTCCACTGAGAAGACGCTGCCTGCTGAAGGAAACACCAAAACACAATTAGACAGAAGAGCAGGCAGAGCCAGGATGCTGGCAGAACAAAATGTCAGTAGGTCACCGCGTGCCCATGCTAAGGACGAGACGGCAAGCCCGGAGTCTGGGAGCAGGCTGTTAGTGTCAGAGCCGCAGACTAAATCAGAGCTCCCAAGGCTGAACCAAAGGAGAAGGACATCACTTCATCAGTATGTCTCTGGGTAATGTTATTATGTCTTCTATCATTTCTATTATTAACCTGGGAGCAGATTAAAGAAAGGTAGAGGGGGAATTTTATGTTAATAATACAGCCCACTGATTCATTGGATTTCATTCCCAGGTGCATCTTTAGAAATTACAATATTGTCCAAAAATGGATATAGTAATTTTAAAAAAGGCTTATCAAAAAGGAGTTTTGATGCACTGTACAGCAGATGTACAAGTATGAACAGCAATCATATGATCTTTAGAGCAGTTTTTGGACTTTTTGCATTTTTGGCCAGTACCACAATTTGCTTGAAATTACAATCATTATGTCCCCTAAGCTTGTCAGCAGAGGGAATCATGAAGTGATTTAAAATTTGCAGTGAGACAGCTGTGGACCAACGTCAGCAGATGGCACGATGTCTTATCGCTGAATGAGGAAACTTCACAGCAACTTTTCTTCAGCTCCATTATTTCTCCATAGTCTGAGACTTCACTTTCACTTGAAATGAGGGCTGCTCGGATGATTTTGTGGTTGTCTTTTATTCAGAAGAAACTTTGGGACAGTTGGAGTCCATGTCGCAGCGAGCTCTGAAGCTAGTAGACGCTAGCTGTAGAGCTGGCAGAGCTAGTGTCAATCTACAGATTGTGAAACTCTCCAAACTAGTTAATTTTTGTAAAACAATAGTTTTAAGACTGAGGTTATTGTGTTGCCTTTTTATCTTTTTGTCATGAGTTCACCTACTACTAAACGTTCAGTGAATGTGCCTGGATACAGAGGTCAGTTAGACATGGGCTTGTTTTGTGTTTACCCTACCTGTGGAGGGAGTCGGTGAGTCAGAACTGTCAAGCAAGCGCTCTTCTCCATTTGGCTATAACACAATATTCCTGCATTAAAAAAAAAATCATTCTGGATTCTCTTTAACTGTAAGCCAAAATTAAGAGAAATAAGTTGTTTACATATGTACAGTTTTTAAGTTGAAAATTGAACTACTCACTTAAGCACATTTTTTAGTAACTTAATAAATTTTTTTTATTAAACCTTCACTTGAAAATGCCAAATTTGGCTATTGTATTTTTTTTTAAAATTTCTGATGATTTTTATCAAACTGCTGCTAAATTCAACAGGTGGAAAATTCTGCCGTTATTGTGTAAAATATCTCTGAATGCAGACACAAGTCCATCACAGATATTTTCATTTCCTCTGTGAGCACAGGAAAGTAAAAAAAAAATAAAATAACATAAAATCAAACAGCTCTCTGGATCCTCTGTAGGTTTACCTTGAGGGGTTTAAATATTTGAACTTTTGAAATGGATTTTGGTCAGACTGCACTGAGAGCTAGGTGAACATTTGGAACAGAGCTGAGCTGTTGACTATTCTATAAATTACTATCATAAATCATTTTAACCACTGAATGCAACAAAGTGACAAAGTAAATGCATTTATCCTAGATGTTCCAACTCCTCTCTCAACCGTTCAGTGACTAATTGATACAACCAGCTATAAATAATACATAAAATCTCTTAACAGGGAATTACAAATTAAATCCTGATGCAAAACGGCGTAGGTAATCTTATGTGGATTCTGCATTTGGTTTTTCATGATTTCAGCATCAATTGTTTACGTTTGTTTATTAAGCAGCAACTCCTTTTTTTGTCTGAAACAAACACAATCCTAGTGACAATGCGTTATCCATCTTTTATTTATTCTCCGCTCACTTATTCTTTTATCTTCTGGCACATCTCTCAAGGGCAAACGCAAGAATGCAGTCAATAAGACAGGTCATTTCTGTGTTGAAATAACTGGCACGCCACAGGAAACTCTGCTGGAGCTTCACAACAAACATTATGTAAGAGGGTAGAAACCGTGCTGCGAAATTGTGTACATCAAAGTATTTCAGCATCTGCCATGTACTAGAGCGTCTCAAAACATTTGAACACTGCATAAAAGTGTAATAATTCTTGCCATTCATCTCAGAAATCAAAACAGTCATTTTTGTTGGGATTCATTGGACATTATGACCTTTTGTTCTTGTTTCTCATGAGAAGTCGTTGTCTGTCTGGTTATTGTTTAATTATGATGATGAAGAAAAAACAATGCTGTCGCCTTTTGGGTTAAAGTACCAGAGTCTGTTGTTTGTGTGGAAGGACGCCAGCAGTTTTTTTCTGCAAAGAGGCTTTTTGGTGGTTACAGCAGCAAGGACACAAAATTACAAATCCATACACTTCAAGATTACCATTAGTCCTATGTGTCCATAGTGATGAATTGCATGATGCTTTAACGGTAAAGTCAAATTTGGCAAGCTGTGACTATGAAATGTCTATAAGAGTTCACATAAATATAATTTAAAATAGACAAGAAATCCCATTACGAATCGCGAACAATAACGAAATATTGATCCACTACTAGTGTGACAGAAATTTCAGATGACATCTGTGGCAGTGGAAACTACACCGCAGAAATGAGGCTGAAGATGGGAACAAGTGTGGAGCCTGGTGATGCGGTGGCAGCCCGAGGGAACCTCAGAGTGATTATCAATCTGAAGACAAGCAACAGTCAGATAAACCTTGGCGTCACCGCCTGTTGCCTGTCACCGACTCGTCAGCTGGACTTCAACAACTCCACCTGCTGCTTTTCTTTCAGGTAAAACTGGAATGAGTCAAAAATGGTAGATGAAAAGATTTTGTGTTGAGTTTTTCTGGGAGCTGAAAAGCTCATTGAAAATAAAGTTAAACTGCAACATTTCAGGCAAAAATTGTGCATATATATGAAGTAGATATAGCTGGTTTGATTTTAGGTGGTTATCAGAACACGAGAAATTTTGCTTATTTACAAAAGAAGAGATATTTCATAATATCAACAACATGTTTTAATAGCTGAATATTTTTAGTAAACACGAGCAGCTCGATGTTCTCTCATGCCAGCATAGAAAAAGAGATAGAAATTCATTGCTATCCTGGAGACTCAGACACATCGCTGTTTAAATGCACAAACTAGTATGTCAAAGCGCCAATAAATAAAGTGTTCATACTTGTTTAAACAAGAAAACACCAGCTTTACAAAAGTAATTTTGATCTTTCATTTCAAGTATTGATGATGTACTGATGAAGCCACTTAATCAGTGCTTAAGAAAAACCCTTAAGTTATTCTCCAGTGCTACTCTTAACCCTTCAGTTGGAATGTAAGAAGTCCAACTCAAGTATAAGTTTCAATAACGCTTTCCAGTATTACTATTAGTATCCTTTCTAAATGTGATTATACCAATGTCAAAGCATTACAACTCTAGCGCTGACCTTTGCCTGACATGATTTGTTTCCTATTAAGCTTTCACCTCTCACCAATATTAAATATTGATCATTTTTTGCACTCTGTTGCCGCCTTTATGTCTACTAATCAGTGCGGCTTTGGCTTCTGGAGACGGCAGGGCCTCGAGTTTGATTTCAAGAAGAACGTCTCAACCAAGTTTATAAAATCCATTTGTGCTTGTCTCTCAGGCCAGGAGCGGAGCCGCCGGGGATCACGCTGCTGCCCAGCGCCTTGTCAACCAGTGCCAGCTTTACCATCAGTCTCTTCCAAATGATTAATTACTCAGTGGTGTACCTACACTGTGATCTCAGTGTCTGCCTGAGGAACCACTCTGACTGTGAAAGGGTAAGATTGCAGTGGGTTCACAGAGCACTGCGGTGGAATGAATGTAGGGGAATGAAAGAATGAGCTGAGAGTGATTTAAATGTGACGGGCTAAAGTGTGACACTATGCAGCGTGGAGAATGACAGATGGAGAATGAACTGGCTTTGGGGAATAAATAAGAAAGAGAGAAAGGTGGGTTGATATGTGCTACAATATGCAAAGCTGAATTGCTTTTAGTAAATCAAAAATGAAATGAAATATGTAGTTAGAATTAAAAAAAAAAAATCTTGTCATAGCAATTCTCTGGAAGCTGATTTTCAAAACGTTTAGCAGAGTCTAATGTTAACGTTCTGTCTGACAGCCAAGGACTCGGTTTAAAACATGGCATTAGGATGAAAGAGAGCTTCGCAAAGTAACAGAAACACTTTTTTCTGTGAGTAGCAAAGGATGCGGATGCTTTGATACCAACTTCTATAACTCGGTGTTGTTGCAGCGACTCGTCTGATTTAATAGAAAGCTGTGAATCATCTGACAAGCACGTCTTTTAGGCTAAATGTGAAGCCGGGTGAAAAACTCTGGAGACTCATTCAGAGGTCTATTTTTAAAGAGCACTTCTAAAGATCTCAGAACAGCCAAGTCTTGAATGCTGCTATGGTCTCAATGTGAATTTGATGGTTAGTTATTTACTATTCTGGTTTGAATAGCTGTTTAAATCACTTTCACCCTTTCACACATTTAGACATTCTCAAAAACACACACAATTTCCAGATGCATTAAATCTGAATACATGCAAAAATAGTTTTTTTTTTTCTTTGGTTTGCACACAAATAATTCTGCATATGGATGTCTGAACATCCATGCAAGTCAAAGTCCCCCTATAAGGCCAGTTTTCTATCCACTTGATCGTGTACACAGCTGAGTTTCTTACCCGTGTGGGCTGGACTTTGCCATTTATCTCCAATCTTGTGTGGGTTATTTATCAACAGGATCTCAAGAGATAGTTTTGAGGGGACGGAATCTGTTCAGGGATCCTCCGGGTCTCATTTTACTTGTTTTGCAGATGATCTGGCTCCATTAGTGTCTTCAAGCATGATGTTAGCTGAGTTGCAGTCTAGTGTGAAGCAGCAAACATTAGTCAGCTCCTCTTCTCAAGAGGGGAAAAAAAGGTGGACTGCTCCCTCTGGGTCGGGGATTAGTCGCTTCCTGGAGTAGAGCAGTGCCAAGTTTCCTCTTGTGTCATTCAGTGAAAGATGGAGCACAAAATGTGCAGATAGATGAAATGCTCTGAGCATTTGTAATGATTTGGGATACCCCAGAATTACTTGTAAAGAGTAGCGAGAGAGAGCGAGGTGTGTTTCTGTTGTAAACCTATTTTCCTTGAAGTCCCCCTGAGATAAATAAACAAGAAATAGATTGATAGAGATAACATGGACAATTTTATACGCATGAATAAGTCTTTCGTCTACTGGGATATTTAGCTATGTGCTGCTGTAAGAGCTGAAATGTGAGCACAGCTGTGTGAAGATGAACTTGATAACAGAGCAAAGATTACAAAAAGCAGACTTTCTTATTTTGGTTCTGAAATCATAAGATCAAAAACCTTTTTGTAGAAAACGAGTAAAGAAAATACTAGATTTTTGCCTTTTGTACGACAGAGTATTGTGCAGAAATCATAAGAGTACAAATGAGTATGTAATTTAAACCAAACAAAAGGTCATTCCCGAAGCAGACTCAGTTCGCGTTCTGGGCTCAGACCTGTGATCCTACTGCAAGACACTGCAAGATTTTATTCTTTTCATAAAGAATAAAATCATCTCAAAAGAGGTAAGACACAATCAGTCAGGGACACATTCCTAAAATGAACAGAGTAAATCGAACAATACATTTTTAGAAATTATACAGAAACTGGCATATCAACGTAAAACATTCAAGGTTTGTTTTCTTTCAATCTTGTTGTTAATTTTTAGTTTTTGCTCTATTTCTGTCATTTTCTGTGTGAGTGGATCACTTGAATTCTCATACACAAACCTTCTCACTGCACTTTTATGCATGTCACTTTGAAGTAAAGGCATTTATTTGTTGCACTGACAGTGTCACGCCAAGAGCAGTCAGTTTTAAATTTGTGCAGTTTTTTTCTTCCAAACTGATACAGCGGTTTACGTTCACACCCTGAAACACATTTTATGAAAATCCTTTTTAACCCTTGTGTTGTCTTGCATGTCAAAAGTGACCCAGAAGCATGTTTAGCTGTAGAAAAAAATACCTTAAACTATCTTTTTCCAACTTGAAATTTTATGAATTTTTCTAAATTGACCCCGTCTTTAGAAAAAGTGATACTTTGTTTTTGTTTATGTTTCTTTGGGCTGTTCACCACAAGGATTGTCTTTTGGGTCATTTCTGACCCGTGAATTATAAAACCATTTAAACAGCAGAAAATAGAGTTCACATAGAAAGGTGAACTCTCGAAAGGTGAACTCCATTTTCCAAGCTGCCTATCAAATAGAAGCTTCAACAAATACCCTGCTGAAATGCTTTACAATATACACTGATAAATATTTACATAGATTGTTATTGCGTTTCTTTTGTGATACAACCATCCTCCATCATGGGTTTCATCATATCTCCTACTCTTATATGCGTTTTTTTGTTCTTTCTGCAGCAATGCCATCAGCAGAGGAGTACGCTTGGTGCAGACGCTGTCATGGCCAATCTTCGAAATCGCATATCCTTTGGGCCGGTGTTGAAACAAGCAAAAAATTCAACCTTCCCCACGGAGATAGGTAATTATTAGCTGAGTGCAAAAAAGAAAAACAAACAAACAACAACAACAACAACAACAAAAAGACAATCAATCTGAGATAACACAGCATGGACTAGAGATGCTCCAGGACAGTGAATGAGCGATGACTGTGCCATTTGTCAACAGAGTGTGAAGAATGGAGCCATATTGTTAAGTGGCTCTGTGTGTCGAAATATATACTGTGTATTTGGCCCTTTATGAGCTCACCAAGAAATACTTTTTGCCTATTTTTCTGTGGGATTTTTCAGATCCTTCACAACTGGATCTGGTTTTGGTCTTTGTCAGCCTGGTGGTTGGCTTCTCCCTCATCTCTTTGTTGCTGCTGCTGGTGTGGCTAGCCTACCATCGGAGGGCCATCTGGCTGCTCCACTCTGCAGCTCCGTCGCGAGCCTGTTGCGGCTGCCTACGCCCGGGAGGCGACTTGATCTCACCGTGACCAAGGAGGAACCGCCGCCAATTATGCTGATCAAGTCCCCACCAAAATAGCTGCAAACAATTACATTAGTCAACAGACAGAGGGGCAGTCAATCATATTAGGCGCAGAGCAGAAGCGGCCGGTCTCACCGCCCGGCGTAGGACAGAATACACAATGAGGTGCAATCCAATTCACACCTACTCGCACAGGTGACACAGCTGTTGCAGTCAAATTTCACACTTAACCATGAAAAGTCTATTATCATCTGCTGAAAATAAACACCAGCTCTAAATAGAAAAGCTGCTCTGATCCCTTCTCTCACTGGGTGGAAATCAACAGGCCTGCCTATAACACTTGAATGAGAGGATAACTAAGAAATAACAGTTTGATACGATGTGTGCATTTGTGGTTTAAAGTCGCTATTGCGTTTCTTTGACAAATCATTATGGGAAAATGCCACTTTCAGCTTAGCTGTTACTGCAGTGCTTCAGTAGTGTTTGCTTTGCAATGTTGTGTCATAATATGTAATACAGTAAGTCATGTGGATGGCTTGTTGATTGTCTACACTTGCAACAAATAACCAGATCCTTAATCTTAAAACTAACATTTAAAATATTATGGTGTGAAATGGTCTTTTTTATTTTATTTTATTTTTTTTAATGTTTGGTATTTTTATGTTTCGGCAGTTCTTGCATCAATGAGTGCTGGAAAACCCAACCACAACCACCAAAAAGGCAGAAACACAAACCTAAAGCCTGTTCTGAAAGGAAAAGAAACTTAAATAAATGACAGTCAATGTAAAGAGCAATCAGGAACTAATCATGCTGATTAGAAAGACAGATGGATAATACATTTTTCACAAGAACAACAAAGAAAAGAAATTTCTGTCACTTCTCATCCATCCGTTCATCCATTCAGCATTTGACTGCTTTTCAAATCCTTTCTCCAGCCTGTCGGTTCAGGTGGAGGACCAGATCTCAGCTTTATACTTGTGACATACTATTTTTTATGTTCAGATGATGGATTGGATTGTGGGGGGTGCACAGTGTTGCTTTCAGATTAAAATCCCAACTAGGGATTTTCCCGCATGGAGTTAGCATGTTCTCCATGTGCTTGCATGGATTCTTTCTGGGTACTCCGTCCTCTTCCCACTCATTGTGTTGCCCCGTGACGGACTGCTGACCAGTCCAGGGTGAACCTCGCCTGGTCTTAATGATGCTGTTTGTTCATTAATGTTTGAGGCTTTCACACAGAATCTATTTACTACTTGTGTCATTTTGAGTGGTTTTGCAGTAAAACCAAGACATAGATTGGAGTTGCAAATGAATATGAACAAACAGAAAACTTACAAATAAACAGGAGCAGGTTTGGGTTACGAGTATAGATTAGCTATGGGTCATAACAGGAAGAACCAGTGAAGAACAAAGCAAGCCAGGGATCTTTCATATAAAGAGGAGGGAGTGGAAATGACAAAAGAACCGGGACAAGCAACTACAGGCTAATAGATGTAGGTGGGGAAGGAGCTGATAGGGACAAATAAGGAAATGATCAACAGCTGGGGCGGGGAGCTGACTGCTAAGCTGAGGTGAGGTAAAAAACAAACAGAAACAAAGAAAATGGAAATGAAAAGAATAGCTGAATCGCACATAGAAATAAATACCAATCTAATGAACCATATCTAAAACACAGACAGTGAGAATACCTGAACTGACACAAGTAAGAAACAAAAACGGCAAGATGTTGACAAAGAGTAAAGAAACAACCAAATCAGGAAATAACAAATAAAAAAAAAAAAAAATGTCATGCTTGTTGAGAGTTACAAAAAAGCCAACAAGCCCTATAGTCCTAGTCACGTTACACTTTTTTTTTTTACACATAAAAGACAAAACTCATTGCCCTTTTAACATTTCCTTTCATTTGGTTATGTTTGCCAACATCTATGCTCTGAGCATATGGACGGGAGCGTCTCGAGTTAAACTATTAGAGGACACGAGGGGCGATGGAAAAAGCCTGTAGCTCTACCCAGTCAGCTTAGCTGGAGTGGTGGAGCCTGCTAATGCGATTGGCTGACCCTGCGAGATGTGGCTTCCATCAATGAAGACAGACTTCTCCCCTCAGGTAGCCTATCAGAAATCTGATCACGACTGCCTGGTCTTCATTGGAACATCAATCCGTGGGTCTGTCCTAAATAATAGTGGGAGTTAGTGAAGCATGAAAGTATGGCTGTCAGAGAATATTAAATTCATCTTTCACCCCCCATCCTCATGCATAAGGCGAGTTGAAAGGTTTTGCGTTTAATAGTTCATTACTTTGACCAGAGTTGACTCTCAAATGGGAAGTTTTCTGTTCATGTTGTTTTTGTTGTTTTGTTCTTTTCTTCTGGGGCTTTCTAATTCCCATTATTTGTTCCACAGTGTGTTGGTTCAGTTGCTGATCTCTAATCAACAAAAGCCAAACAGTGATTCATTTCTAACCCTGTGGGTTCGAGGTGTGGCTGGCGTTCCACAGCGATATCTGGGCCGTGATCTCAAGGATCCAAACTCTCTCCCGGTCGCATTTTTTAAAAAGAAAAAGTCTTATATAAAGGACAGTATTGGAGTTGACTTCATAATCACAAGTAACGGTGTTTTTTAAAATTGAGGCGTAAAGCTCACAGCATTTTGAAAAGAGGAAGAAATGAGAAAACATTCCTGACATGTAGCTGTGCTCTTACGAGTTTTACGACATGAACAAAAATCCTAATGAATCACATTTGCTTCGCCGCCATATGACAGTTGGAAGGATACAAAAAGATGTGACGAGGTGTTGCCCTGTGCAAGTGGGTTGCTCACAATTTAGAGGTGAGGACAAAAGATTTGCATTATATGCTCAGCAGGGGGCATATCGGATTTAGATTTGCTAGGAATGAAGAAACCTGTGGGCCAAATGTCCCATGAATGCCAAGAGGCCTCCAGGAAACGTTTATATTTTGATGTACTTATGTGGTTTCTTTATTTTACGACTGCAACACGACCTGATGTCTCCACATAAGCAGGTTTTAAATGGACCTGAAGTGTGCTGTGATATAAACCCGAGCATCAGGCGGGAGTGAAAGGAAAGGGTAACACGGAGCATCTTTGTTTTCTCATTTTCTTTAAAGACACTCCCTTCATATAAAGCTGATAGTTTAAAGCTTGAATGATTCAGGGTCACCAAGCTGCTTCAAAAAGTGTTAAAAATCCGTCAATCTTGACTGAACAGTAGATCAACAAACTTAAATGTGTTTTTATTTGGCATTTTTTTGGTCTAATATTCACAAAAAAATGCCAAATAAAAATACATTTGAGTTTATTGCATCAATAATGATGCAATAAGGTATCAATAATGCAGAACTCACCATCCACCCAAGTTAACAGACAGGACATGTAGAGCATTACTGAGCGAAGCAGCCAAGAGGTAACTCTGTAACTGTTTAGCAATCCACTGAAATCTATATTTGAAAATTGGGAAAAGCTGTTGACATGGCAACCACACGTACACCATTAGTCCAGTCCTTATGAAAGACTGCCATTGTTGAAAGAAAGCCGTAAGACGCTCTGCTCGCAAGTTGCCACAAGCAATACAGAAAATGTGTGGAAGAAAGGAGACCTTCTGAAAATGAGAATGAGAGATTAAACAGACTTTCCTCATGACCTTGAACGCATCATCCCCATGCGTGCCTTCAGCACGGTCAAAAAAAATCTGGTCAGAGTCGATAGGACGATAGACTGACCCAATACATGCAGAGCAGAAAAATGTAAAAGACTTTGAGATGCAAGCGAGATTAACCTTCAATCATGGAAACAATCTTAAACATGTGAGGATCTTGGACTGTTTTTGTGTGTTGTCATTTCATTCAAGTTATATTATTGTTAGGTTTCTTTAGTTCATTTTGGTTAGATTGGTCTTACTTCTGTTTTTCCTTCTGTCCTTTCTTAGTAATTCTACTTCAGTTCTTGTGTCTATTCTAAGCTACTCTAGTTTAATGATGTTTCCTATTTTTAGTTTTGCTTTACTGTTGCATTGCCTCGCCCCCTGTGCCACTTCCTCCCTCTCTCTCCCCTCACACCTGCAGTCAGTCAGCTAATCAGCCCAGGTCATTTTTTTTCACCCTCGCAGTGTTTAACCCCATCTCCTGCTCATGCTCCTCACTGGTTCCTCCTGTTGTAATATTGGAAATTCGTGTTATTTTCCTGCTGGTTTTCGCAAGTTTTCCAATGATTTTTGCATAAAAACATCCCTCACCTATAAGCTGCCACTGTCTCTCTGCATTTGGGTCCTTCATCAGCCAACCTGCGACATGGCAAAACACAAGCAGGCAATAAACTTTTCACTTGTTTAGCCCAAGGCTTTCTGTTGGCCCGACATATAAAATCTCAATTAAACACATTGAGTTTTGTGTGTCGTCTTTATGGAAAAAAACGTTAATATTATTGTCAAGCTGCATATGATAATGTGGTAAATTACATGCAATAAAAGCTCAAATGAGAGTCAGTCATTGCAGTCTTTCTCCTTTAGGGCAACACAGTTATTCTCTGCTTTCATAAAAGCTTAATTTAATCGTTTTTTATTTGTATTTTATTTATTTATTTATTTATTTATTTTTCTTACCATAAATGAATTTAGGCCTTGCCTAATTGCGCAGCAAGTTTCTTAAGAGGATAAACAAGAATTCATTAAGACTGAAAAACAACCAAACAGTTTGAGGCCGTAAGTGGAAAAGTCCTCGAGGCACAAATGCTAACATTTTATCTTTCTGTCTCAGAGGCTTAAAGCAAATTAGACTTTACACGAAATGTGAACAATTTTTTCGCACGCTTAATAATAAATACCTAGAATCATTTCATTGTTGATATGCATAATTAAAAAGTATTCAATAATTGCTTTATTAAAACACGTCTTCCACCAGAATTTTTCTTTTTTTTTTTTAACCGGTGAATTACATTTCGCAGCTTCCTGTCCTTACCTAACCTTGTGTGATAACAACAGAGTCATTTTAAATGCACTCCATTTCGGGAAAGCTTTGATAGTTCCTCTAATCTGAAAGAAACCAGCTGGCGTTGAGGTTTTTGTTCAATTCGTGAAGAGAATACAGGAAGCGATCTGCGAAAAGACGTCCACAAACAAAACTGTTATAAAATAAAGGCAAACACAGGGTTCAGGAAGCTGGGAGAATAAAGTCCTGCTGAACGGGTTACACAGAGAGACGGATGTCACTCATGTCCCAGCGTTAGGGTTACGGTGGGAAGACAGATAAAGTCCCTCAGTGTGATTTGAAAACAAACTGAGATCTTAGTAACGTATATATTTTGAGACAAGCCTGAAATAAGCTTGGATTATTTTCAGCTGTCTGGAAACACTTTGCTATTTCCAGTGGTCATCAATCTGATTTCAAAGACAGCACAGATTTTTTTTAACCACTGATTTAAAAAATTTGGGATCAAATAAATTTTTTGTTGAACTACAATGAGATAGATGGGCGGTTCATGAGGGTCACTGTAAATATGGACTTCAATCTCTATGTGCGCAAGTATGATTTCAGCCGGAATAACTGATACTCTGTTGTTGTGAAATTAAAAGTTTATATTATCTTACCATCGAAATGGAGAGGTTGTAGGTTTAGATTGCATTGCTTAGATTACAGAGTTGTTCCTTAAGAAGCCATGAATGTTGGAAAACTGGTTGAGCAACATGACAACAGAACTTCGTAAGAGCACCTCAGCTCCGCCCACAACGGGAAAAGCTCTACCTTTATGCTATGAACGTTCCTGTTTACCTGAATGAGTAACAGGTTCCCGCAGATCGGCTGGGTGAGATGGATCTGTAGGACAAAAGCTGTTTCTGTTTAGGACTGGACTCTAATGGTGGCCTGAGGATCCTTGTACGAATGGATCGCTGTGACTCATCACCTGCACAATTCAGGGACTTCAAGAGGGACGACTTTGAGGCTGACTGGACTAAGGTGGCCGAAGGTAGATTTGGTCATGTGTACCAAGTCACAGTCAAGGTCTGGCGGGAAAAATGTGCTCTGAAAACCTTTGATGCAACCTTGACTGCCAACAACTCTTACAGGTATGAAATACATTCAACTCTCTGGAAGGTTTTTCATATTGAACAATTCACACAATATGCACGACAAGGATTAAAAAAAAGAAGGAACTGGGTGCATACATTTGATTACAATGACTTTGGTGTTGCACAATCCTCCAGCTTGTGTTACGGATTAAAAGTTCCTGGCTTGTTCTTTAACATCAGACCCAGTTAAACTTCACCCGAGGGAGACGGGTTGTATCAGATCATTGAAACCTGGCCAAAACTGAGTGTTCCCAAACACATACTGGTTTAGGAGTGGATGAATATGGTAGATGTTAAAGTTTTTAAAGTTTAACATTTGCTCAGTTTGAGCTATGTTCCAGAGGTCAAACTGAGGCAAAGAACAGAGTAAACTGAGTTAAGTCAATGAATTAAATAAAAAAGAAGTTTTTAAGTAACTTCCTGGAATTTTGTCATACACTTGCTAGAAGTTCACAAACAACAATGCGTACATGAGTTGTTTTTATGCTGTATGTCTGATTTGACCCTGTATAAATAGCAGACAAAACATACATTTATATTGTGGGGCCTTTTTTAAGGATTTTATAAAGATGTTTCCACCCGTCTCTCTCAGTACAGGAGCCAAACAGCAAATGCAAAAAGACTCAGTTGAGTATTGAACTCTTGACTTGACAACAATACTGCACGAAGCCACACTGGATGGCCTGTTGGCCTGCCATATAAAATGCAGTCGCATTGCTGCTCCATGTGACTGTGTCCTATGTACCACTGCTTTACCATCATAACTCAGGTCCTTGTTACTAATTACCTTTGCAATAACCAACTGATGGTTCTTTTCGTCCTACACTCATTGCATTGTTTACTTATGTTTACCAGTAAGTGACAAATAAATCTAATTTCATTTGTATGCATCCAGATCTTTATTTTTTAACAAAACAACCCTGCGGTATAAAAACACTGTTAGTGACTTTCAAGCTCGTTTTGTTTTTGAAAGCATGTAGACTTTTGGACCACGGTCTGGATGTTTTAATATTCTTTATAAAGTCAAAACTACAAATATTTCCTCACTGTTTTCTTTTTTTTCTATTATTTTACTCAACAGGAAAACAAAAGAGGTATTGTCCAACATGGCCAAGCTAAAGTTTAAATACATTCTGTCCATCTACGGCGTGTGCAGCGAAGCCACAGGTGTTGTCATGGAGTACATGAGTAATGGATCCCTAAACAATCTCCTAGCCAGTCACAACTTCATGTGGCAAAAGAAGTTCCAGATGATCCATGAGATTTCCATGGCCATGAATTTCCTTCACAGCACCAAACCTCCGCTGCTTCACCTCAACCTCAAGACTTCCAATATCCTACTGGACGATCATCTTCATGTCAAGGTCAGTGAATCACCTTTCCAGATAATATTCATCAGTGCTGCATGATGATGAGTTATTTCAACTCTTCTTGCCTAAGGTTTCAGATTTTGGTCTCGTCCACTGGGAGGATGGCATGTGCAAGGCGACGTTCATGGAGCGCCTGACGGCAAGAGGCAACATAAACTACATTCCTCCTGAGGTCTTCACCGAATGCTCCGATTCGCCAGGAACTGCGTTTGATGTTTACAGGTGACCTGCTTGAGGCTCCTTTCAGTGTCCACAATCAGAATCTCTGTATTTAATTTTTCTTTTTTTTTGATTCAGTGCACAACCCAAAATTCACACAGCATAACCTTGTTCTCTTCTGTATTCTGGATGTTTCTGAGGTTTTCCAGTCAAAGAGACATTGAACATTTTGCTCCCATCTGACTCACTCTCTCTTGCCCCTTTTTTCTTAATATTTTATTGGACGTCTGGAAGAAGGACAGGAAAAGTTCTCAGTGCCCTTTGTGTGAAAGAGCATATGTCACAAAGTTTCCTGAATGCACATAATGTAAAATGAAACATGTATTATTGAAAATCCTTTTCCTGCTTTGATCTGCAGCTTCGGGATAGTGATTTGGGAGATACTGACACAGCAGAAACCCTACACAGGTAGGAATTAATTATGTGAAATGAATCACATCTCCACATCAAACAAATTTATTACTCTTACTTTAGCAAAGACCCATGTAACATTTAACAAGGTGAAAACGTGTTTCTTAGACTAAAATTCACCGAGGCTTCAAAGATCTTACTGCTGTATTAGAAATTAAGTCGATCCTACGCCATCTATTCACAGAAAGTCCGTTTTATGTATCATTTTGTCATACTAACAGAAGACAATTGAAACATGATCTGTTTGATGCATTTACAGATAAGAATCTGTATGTTGTGTCGCGCATTTGCATTTAACCTTTGTTACTATGACATTGCCGAAGCATCTAGTGATACTGACAGGCTGGGCAAGAAGGGCACAACTTAAGAGAGGCAGACAACAGGCTTTTCTTTACTCTGGGGGAGCTGTAAGAATTTCACAGCTCTGGTGAGACAATAGTGGCTCTTCATGCACTATGAAAAAATGCTGAGGATTGGAGAAAATTACTGCACATTGACCTGAACAAGATTAGAAACTGGAGTAAAAGTTCACCTTTGAGCATGACAACTATTTAAACGTACAACTAGATCTACAATCAGATGTTTAAGATTAAATTAATCCTTGTGTTACAGTTCAAAACCTAAGCCCAATGTATAATCTGTGGCTGGACTTGTAAACTGAGGATCGAATGTGCTCTCCGACCAATCTGACTTAGCTTAAGCTCTGCTGCAAAGAAGAATGTGCAAAACTGTTAGTCTTTGGATGTGCAAAAACTACATAGACATACCCCAGCAGATGTGTACAGAGAGAAGAAAAAAAAAAACTTCATTTTACTACATTTGAGTTAAGGTGTGCAGGTCTAGGAGAAACCCATGCAAAATGAACATTCATATATCACATGCAGCAAAAGAAAAGTTAATGGTTTATGACAAAAATCACAAGCTATGAAATTCAAGGACCTAAATGGTTTAATTACAGCACAAATAATATTCAAAGATAATAGACAAAAGCTGTACTAAGTTTCTTTCGTTAGTCCAATGAGGAAGTATATATTTAACTGCTGAAGATGAAAGGCTTTTGAACTTTTCTGCAGCTGTTCAGTCTTGATCCAATTAGTTTCAGTTGATGCAAACTATTCTGAGAAGTACTTTTGTGTTTAATAGATGAAGTGAATTGAAGTGACAGACATATCTTACCATCGCAGGGTGCAGTGTGACCAAAGTGCTGCTGCAGGTGTCAAAAGGGAAGAGGCCCTGTTTGGAGATGATTCCTGAGACGAGGCCCCAGGAGTGTGACGAGTTGATCTGCATCATGCAACAGTGCTGGGACAAGAATCCCCAGATGAGACCCCTGTTCTCAGGTTCCAACATCAAATATCGTCATTAAAAATCATAACAGTTTCTGTTTTACATGCATTTATCCAATTTATGCCAGTTAAGCAGCATGTGCTTTCCCTTCGTCTCAGTATGAAAACTGAGACAAGAATAGTTTTTTGTTTTGAGAATCCTCTCATCAGTGTGGCTGAAAACTACACCGGTAAAATTAGACTTAATCATTCCCACAAGGTTTTTACAAGCACATGGGTGAATATACAGGAATTGTTTTGGTGAACACAAATCAGTGTCATGTTTATTTATAAAAACCTCATCTGCCAATTTGTAATTATCCCACATTTCACATCTGTGACTGAATTCAGTGCTAAGCCATGCATGAAGATTCCACACCAAAGCAAATTTTAGACAATCCCACTGGGCTTTTGAGCTACAGTTCAGTCGACACCTTTGTGCTGTCGACGGTAATTCTTTTGTTCAACATGATGTTTGTCTTTAATATAGTCTTAGTGGTTTCCTGATTTTTGTTTGCAGACACTGTGAGGAAAACAGAGACTCTGAACGAAGTCCTGAAGATCCCTGGAACGATAACGGGTCAAAGGAAAGGCAAAACTGAGCAGGAATCAAAGTATCCCTGGATGTTATCACCAATACACAAAGTTAGTTCACTCTGATGCTCTCACTGAGCTTAGCATCTAATGTATTCTTTTGTACTTTTCTCTGTCAGTGTTGCATTGTGCTCACCTCAAACTTCTCAGTAGCTATTATTTACCTGTTCTCGGCTTTATTTATTTCTCATTTCAGATTTTGTTTTGTTTTTTCTTTTGTATGCCTACTTGACCTGTTTTCTGTCCTCTGATCACAGCTGCGAGATTCTAGTCGTATAACTTGTTTAATCATACAGAATTGGCCTACGAAGCTGCATGTTGTTTCATATGCAGTGCAGGTTGTTAGAATAATATTGCAAAATTTAATTTACAAAGTCACTGTATATGTAGACAGTGACTTTTTAAGCTCCAGTAACCAAGGGGGTGGTTTCTAGAGCCTAAAAAAGAAACCACCCTCTTGGCTTCTAGGTTATTCAGTTATTTCAGTAAATAACTGAATGCCTTAAAAAAGTACAGGCTCTGTTAAGCTTTATAAAACTATAACCACCCATTACTTGGCTTTGTAATGAGATAAACATAAACTCAAGTTCACAATAATCTGTGGTATTTTTTAAAATGTGTCTTTCCCCCTGTAGGTCAGTTTACCTGAGATGTCTGAAACACTTTCAGGTAAGTCCAGGTGGATTCACATACACAACTGGGACACAACTGGATTTTGGCTGATTACTAACTCTTCAAATGTGGTGTTATACCTGCATCTCTCTGTCCTGTAGAGTATTTTATTCGGAAAGTTACAGTGCTAGAGTTTCTATATTTTTAAATGAAAAGGAATAGAATAGAATAGAATAGAATAGAATAGAGTAGAATAGAATAGAATAGAATAGAATAGAATAGAGTAGAATAGAATAGAGTAGAATAGTGACGGGCACTAACAACAAATAGTTATTCAAAGACAAAATATAACATATATAAAGCAGAATAAAAAACAAAACGTAATGCACAGTAATGGTGAGATTTTTACATAATAAACCATGTAGTTATAACAAGCTGCTTTTCTGGTCCTGCTGAAGAAAAGCTTGATGTTGCCACTGACACCTTTTTCTCAAGGTAAAGGAGGCTGGATGTAAATGAATCCCACTCTTTTCAGATTTATATAAATCACTTAATGTTGTCCATGTTAGAAATTAGTTTAGTTGCTCTGATATAGAAACACCTATGCATGAAGGTTTGAGGTTAAAAATGATCTAAACATTTGCAGTACTGTAAAAGTATTGCTGGAGTCAGGAAAGCGACTGGAAGTATCGTCATCGCTTGTTAGTAAGGGTGTAAACGATTTCAGTAGTATTGATTAAAGGAGTTGTCGTTCTGTTTCACTTGTTTCTGTATGACTAAGTTAAACAAGTAGATATGAACACACATGGTCTCAAAATGCAAACATTTTACACCTTAATGTGACTAACCTTACGCTCCCCTTTCACCAGAAAGACAAACCCTGTAGCATTTCAGAGCCTGCAGTTATGTAACAACGACAGAAAAGTTGCTTTTAATAAAGAAGAAAAAAAACCCTCACAATTTAATTTTACTGTGGCGTGATCAGCGTTTCTGTCCTTTGTTTTCCTTTTACAGATGACCAACATAGCAAGAACAGCATTCTCTCCATGCTGGCCAAAAAGGACTTTAGTAGTTTCAGGCAGTCTGTGAAAGGAGATGACGTGTACATGCAGTTTTCGGGCCAAAAGAGCCTCCTTCACTTCACGGTAGCCAGCGGTGATGCAGAAAGTGTCAAGCATATCCTGAGTCTGGGTGCTGAAGTGAACTGTACAACTGCCAGAGGTTACACTCCCCTTATCATCGCTGTTTTGCAAAGGTCTGTATGAAAATCTGGGCACAAAGTGTTCTTTGAGTGGAGCAAGGCAGAGTTGTTGATGTTGGAGCTTGAATATATTAACATTTTGTGAAGAACACTGATGAACTTTTCATGTGATGCACATTTACGACTCTTCGGAGCTCAGAGAGAAGAATAATGCCGCTCTTATGAGCAGTAGAGGAGATTCTTACTAAAACGAAATGACCAAGAGAAACAAAAAGGGAAAAGTGGGACACAAACTGATTCTCGCTTTTAAAAGATGTGAAAGGAGGGATTGAAGAGGTTGAAAAACGATCATTCAGCAGGATGGGAGGTCGAATACTTTTCTAAGTGCCAGTTTAAGAAGACAGACATATGTGAAAAATCTCCTGTGAGTCAGTGGTTCAAGCATTCAGGAGATAAAACACTGGCCAGCTTATCTGTTTGTGCTTTCGCAGAGAAGTGCATACTGTGTAGGAAATTAAAATTCATAATGTGATTCTTCTTGATCAAATTTTGTAAATGAACCAACAGAGGCACCTTTTAAAGGAGGGATATTATGTGAAGTAAACCTTTTTGGAGATTATATTTTTATAAAACACGAGCAGTTTCATATTATATTCAATGTTGTCCATTGTTGCTCCTGCAAAAGATCAAAACGTTTGGGCCCGAGTTGCAGTGCATTATGGGTGGGTGCATAATCCTTAAAAGGCTTCAAAAGAAAGGTTTGAGTCCTGTAATAATATAGAGATATCCATTGTAAAGAGTACCAGTAATTTTCAACATGCCATTTACTTCTTCTTTTTTTTTTTTTTTTTTTTGTTAAAGCTGCATACTTTGTTTTATTATCTCTGAAATATGTTGGTCTCATTTTCTAGCAGAAATTAAATTCTTGGTTGAATGTATATCAATTTAGATTTTAACCTGCCAGTGATATGAATAATTTTAAGCTTCACTGTAAATTATCCAGCTGCAAATTCTACATCCTTAATCCCGCTTGCTTAATTTTTTGTTTGTCATTTTCTTTCTGAGAAGAATACTAAGAGAAATGTTGACCTTCAACACATGATTGGTTAAATACAAATGCGTGGCCTCGGTGTGGCAATTTTTTTTTCCTATTCTATTAAGACTGATATGCGTACTTCTTCAACAAACAGCAGAAGATAATGATGTCAAATTATATCTTTTTTCACAGGTTTTATGACATCACCTGTTTGCTGCTGGACCATGGAGCATCTACAACGCAAGGGGACAAAGACCAGTGGACGCCGCTGCATTTTGCAGCACAGAATGGTGATGACAGAACCATCCGTCACCTGCTGGAAAGAGGAGCTGCGGCCGACGTGCGAGAAAAAGCCGGTTGGATGCCGCTTCACCTGGCGTGCCAGAACGGCCATGAGACAGTTGTGCGCCTGCTGCTTTCGCGGATGTCAGCGGACGCCATTGCAAATCGGGTGGAGGAAGGAGGTAGAACCCCGCTCCACATTGCATGCTCCTACGGGCATGTCAACATCGCCAAACTTCTCATTGGTCGTGGTGTGGATCCGAACGCTGTGGACCACTCTTCCTCCACCGCTCTCCATCTGGCAGCCGAGCAAGGCCATAACCGTGTAGTCAGACTCTTGTTGACTAAGGAGGTCAAAACGGACGTTTCAGACATCAGAAGATACACACCGCTTCATCTGGCTGCTCTGAAGGGTCATGCAGGCATTTGCAGGCAGCTGCTTTCCAACGGGGCCAACCCAAACTGCAAGACCGATCAAGAGTGGACTCCCATGCACCTGGCAGCCCTAAGAGGACATGAGGCTGTGGTGGTCCTTCTGGAGAATAAGGGCGGTTCAGTGAATGCAAAAGGGCAGAACGGATGGACTCCACTGCACCTGGCCTGCCACCAGAGTGAATCGGAGGTAGTGGTGAAGCTTCTGGCAGCAAAAGCTGACCCAAACATCAAAGAGGAAAGTGACGGATGGACACCCCTGCACCTCGCCTGCGCCAGTCTTTGCTTCCCATGTGTCCTCCACTTAATATCACATCAGGCAGACGTCAATGCATTAAACTCAGGAAAGGCAACACCTTTACACTTAGCTTGCCAACATGGCTGCGTGCCCATTGTTAAAGGTCTGCTGCTAAATGGAGCAGACAAGACACTGATGGACTCTTCTGGATCCACAGCTCTGAATGTAGCTCAGAGGTGTGAAAAGTGGGAAATCGTGGAGCTACTGAAAAATGAATGTGAATTGTAAATTACAGCAAAATATTTTTTTTTTTTTGAAAATTGACCACAGTGCAGTATTGTTGACCAGGTCATTGGGACTTTGGTGTGACATTTTATACCAGGATGTTGAAAGTTTTTGATGAGTTTTGTCGCTTTTGTTATGACAAGAATATTTTTAAAAACTGGATTAGAAGTAGACATTTAAAAAACTTTTAACAGTTTGTTTGTCCAACATCCAAGTACAAATATATAAATATATAATTGAGGCCGACTTAGATTTTGCTCAAAGCAACTAAACTGGCCTGGTCTCACGATTAGCTTTACACAAATGGTACTTTGTTTTTTTCTTAATAAGCACATAGTTGTCTATCCGGCAGATCATATTTATACAACCAATAAACATAAGGCCATAATGAAGCCTGTGAACAACACCAGATGTTGTGGGGGAGCATTTTTTTTGTGTGCTTATTTTGTTTGCGGAGCATCAGAAGGCGCCTCACCCTGGTGTGGTGACCTGAGTGGTCAGCCATATCACAAACATCCAGTATAGATGTAACATATACAAATGTTGCTTTGGTTGCACGAGAAACCTATTTTTTTTTCTCGACGCAAATAACGAGCTAAAACACCAGCACCGTCTAAAATAGTGCTGCCACTATTCCCAAAGCATGTGTGTAAATGTAAGAGAATTGCTTTCAGACTTGTAAAATCTGACATCAACAGTACAGTGAAACATGACAGAGAGTTTAAATATAGGATTCAAGGCGCATTATTCTTGAGAAAAAAAAAAAACAAAAGGAGAGTGGCTGTAAGAACTTCTACATTTTATGTCGACAAAATTTTCATTAAAGCATCTGGCTAAATAAAAATTGACAGTATTTTTCATAAAAAAATCCACTGTGTGGCTAATGATAAGATAAGATAATTATAAGGCAATTCCAACATAGCAGTGGGAGTGCTACACAGCTTGCGCCATGCTCAGTTACCAGACTGACATCTTATTAAAATGAAATGAAATGCCTGTATTCGGGAGCATCAATGACCTACACTATGCTTTCACATGGCTTATCCCTGCGACTGCAAGATTCAAACGCCTGAATGGGGAACTAAGAGTTCAAACTAAACACATGACTATAAATAGACATAAACCGGGATAAGATTTTTTTTTATCCTGCGCTGCCAAGTAACAGTGATGTGTTAAGCATGACATTTCAGAAGAAAAAAAATCTTTCCCACCTCTTTGCTGTGATTGACCTCCATGTAATTTAGGTCCTTTCAAGTTGGCTGATTACTCTTTCACGCAGTTTTGAATGATTGTGACTAAAAGAACAAAACACAAAATAACATGAAATCATTGTGCCTCTTTTAACTGTTCTGGTAGGAAAGTAATTGAATATTGATTCCCTGCCCCATTTGTAATCCCTTAATACATTTGTGTTATAAACAAGACATTTTGTCTCAAACCAAAGTGTTGGTTGTCACATTAAATGCAGCATTATGAAACATTTCCTTGATCAATAGAGAAGCCACATAGTTTCAGACTACAGCAGAACATTGGTTTTAGTGACATCAAACTTATATAGCGTTTTATTCGGACATGCAAAGACTCTTTACAGTGGGTAATTTCCAGTCACACGGTAATGGTGGCAAGCTAATGGATGGCAGCCATAGCTGCCCTGGACAGAAAAATGGTCACTGAATTGCACCATTGGCCCTTCTGGTGCAATTCAACCACAATCAAACCAACTTACCTGACACCCATGTTTTTGGGCTGTGGGAGGAAGCTGGAGTACCCAGAAAGAACCCACATGCATAGGGAGAACATGCAAACTCCATGCTGAAAGACCATAGGGTGGGAATCGAACCCAGGACCTTCTTGCTGCAAGGCAACAGTGCTACCAACTGTGCAGCCCCATTTCATATCTTTAATGTGATTAATCATGTACCAATCCTGTCCACCCCCCATTATTTAGCTATCCAAAAGCCTCTTTTGTAGCTAAATAATGTAAATTATAGCTAAATTTTGTAATTTTTAAATGGTGCTGTTACTGCATTTTATCAAGACCACCAAAAAGAGTATCATGTAATGAACTCTTTTTCATAATCATCCTTCACCATTATGGATAATGGTAATGCGACTCACTGTCTGTAGTGGCATCTTGTGTTGGGGCAGCTTGTGCTTTTGCCAAAAAAAAAAAAAGTTTCGTACTAATTTCAATGTAGGGTCTTGAATGGTGGTGACCCTGGTTGCTCCAGCCAAATTGAAGTGCATGCCCTCTCTGCTAATCAGAACAGGTTTTGTACCAAAGTGTTCAGTAATGGTTTGTTATGACTTACCTTGTTTTCTGGACAACACTGGACCACCAGGATTTAAATGCTGCTGAGCAAAACAACACTTTTCAAATCAGACAGAGAACCAGAGAAAAACGATTCCAACAGTCCAGCATTTAGAAATACATTAGATTAGCAATCTTTGTTTAATTTGCTGTTTTAATACAAATTCAGTGTTGTCTGTGGTGGCAAAATACAGTGGGAAAAGTCCAGGTGATCTTATCAATTGTAATTATTTTACAAATACCAAAGCATATATTGTTGTTTGCTGTGTTTTTGTAATACTGTACCCAGGCAGTGGGTACCCTATGCAGATACTGATAAACACATTAAATTCATTCCAGAGATATGTCTCGATTAAAAACTTATATGTGGATAGCCAATTAATTAATTTGATTTTATTATGTTTACTATATAGTACGTGCTGTTTTGAAATATCACCTAATTGGGATGCGGTAAATTTGTGGCTTTTATATATAAATCTTATACAACTTATATATGTATATATGTATCCAACTTTAAAAAATATTGAGAAGACCTAGAAGACAGTGTTGGGTTTTAATCCTCCAGATCAGGCAAGGTCTGAGCAGACATGTTGATGCAAGCTGTATAAACAAACGTCACTGTCATGACATCTTTTAAATCTATTTGTGGTACTAAAAATTATTCATAATCCATACAACTTAACAACTTTAGTTGTATATTAATTGTCTGTTTTAGTTGTTTTGGGAGAGCTGTGTGTGGTTGCTTCTGTGTGGGGCGTGAGGATGTAAAATGCAGAGGCATAAGCTTAGCTTGGAGCCACATGGTATGACTCACTGTTCCCGTCCTACTGCTGAGCTATGTCACCTAAAGACTGGAACCAAACCAGTTTTTCTCTGAGGTTTTTGTTGTTATCTGATGACACGTTTCTACGAAATGCACTGCTGTGTCACCGTGTGATTGATCTAACAACATATTTTGTTAGACCCATCTTTGGAAGCCCATCTCTTCTTTTTCCTCATACCAAAGCTGATGGACCAGCTTCAGGAAATAAACAATACACTGACTTTCCCACCTATGTCCAATCAGAGCCACTTAAATCAATGGTTTTGCCTCAACCTTTTTACACAGACATGCAACGACACATCGGATAGGTTCTATCTCGACCAGTAATTGGGTTTTCAGGCACCTAAACTAATTTTATTTCCTAATAGGGAGACAAGCAGGAAGAAGATAATGTCATGTAAGTTGTTGTTACCACAAACAAACAGAGCAAAACAAAGACAGGGGGACTGCAAAACACTAGCCTTTAAATTTAATGGTCATGGTGTCCTATTATATTCTCTCTTAATTAAATAGTTTTGACTTTACTTATCATCTTAATTAAATAGTTTTGACTTTACTTATTATATTTAGAATGATAATTTTACCAGAGCTTTTATTTCTGGAGTTATAGTGGCTGCTTTTCAGTCAGAATTTGCTGCTTTGGGTCGAGTGTGCCCTCAAATAATCCTTGGGTAAACCGCTGAGCCTCTTTTTATTCTTCATTGTGGGTTGTGTTTGATTACAACTTAAGGTCTACGGGCCAAATCCAGCCCCCCATAACTATTTTTTCTGGTCATCTCGATTCTACAGGGTCACATAAATAGTTACGGCCCAAATCGTTGTTTTAGCTGGCAACTGTTAACTTTAAGTTGTGCTCAAGTATTATTTTATCAGTCAAATCAAATCAATTTTAATTTTTATAGGACCGAATTACGTCAATGTGAAAAGATGCAAACATTTTTTTACATTTTAAGAATTACAAATTGAACATGTAGACATTTTAACAGTTTGTCAAAATGTGGTTTTGACCACAACCAGCCATTTGAAGACATTAATGATCTGAAATGAAAATGAGTTTGATGCCCCTGACTACAGGGGAAATGTATCAAAAACCCTAAACAAAACCACTAAGCTACAAAGTTAAACTTTTGCCACAGTAAGTTTTTGTTTTATTTTTTTTTTAAGTCATTATAAATCCTTATTTAACTACATAAAAATTGACCTGTTCCACAAGCAAACTTCTGTACCCAGAGTGCATAAACTGAGACATCTCAGAAGGTTTTAGTTTGCATAATGATGTTTTGTGCATGGTTGAACTCAACGTCTGACTACTTGTGCTGCCATCAATGATTTCATTCACATTTAGCCTGCCATCAATGATTTTATTCACATTTAGCCTTCCAAAGTGTTTGTCATTACTCTCTATGGCTGCAGCAAAAGCTCCCGAGTCGTGTGAAAACCCTGCATATGTTTCAGGATAATTTGGCAGCAGGAATTTGTGGTAGCAGTTTTTAAAGATGCCCAGAACAACCTGAACAGACTCGTTTGACTTTCAAGGTCCAACAACATACTCTGCCAGGATTTGCAAATTGCTGCGTCATGTGCAATGACTGCCAAAAATGGTAAGAAACAAGCATGATGATGGATCCAGTTGGACAAGTTAGCGCCACCATGCTTCCACCCGTTCCTGCCAACGACAGGAGGAAGAAAGTACCAAAAGAATTCTTTTTATTTTGTCTAACCATTGAACATGACCCAGAGTACAATATTAATTATGCCATGAGGGGTGAGGTATGTTGTAGCAAATGTAGATTCTAATTCACTTGTGCGCAGTCATTCTATGAACTACTGACCTGGAATGTCACAGAACCAGATAGGGTGATGCCAGCAAAAATTTGGTTCATCAGCAACAAACAGAGATGGAAATTAATCAAATGAAGAAAGCTGAATTGTGACTTAAAAATATTTCTGCAAGTTCTGAAAACGATTGTTGACATCGTCATAAGTGCCCATGGTCGCCAAATTCAACTTCTGGCTATGTGGCTGAATCCCTTGCAGCTGGAGCATTACATCTGCCTGACAGGATTTTCAAAAAAAATATCAGAATATGTAAAAAATAATTTGCAACCCATGTCAGAATCTGACAGAAGTTGCGTAATGTTGACTAAATCCAACAAATAACTTTAGAGCTCTTCTTTGTGTGCTTACAGACCTATTTGGTATCAGTGACTTGCATTGCTTTAAATGATCGCCTGACAGTTTTCTTCCTAGGAGCAAATGTATGTTTTCGCAACTAAATTGATAAATACGCAGTGAATTTTGATTATGTATCAGAATGCCATATAGATTCTACAGGGTCGCATAAACAGTCACGGCTGATTTTTCAGCAACATCTTGATAACATAAAAACAGCACAGTGTCACCTACAAGTTAGCATAGGAGTTTGTGTTTGCAACCCACAGCTTAATTATATTCCTTGCATCTCATTTAAGTCATCATGCACAGGCATGAAGATCCGGATGATGCGGAGGGGCTCTCTGATATTCACCCCACTCATTGTGATGGAAAGGATGCAATCTGGTTGTTTGGCATCTCAGAAGAGAGGCTCAGGCAAGGAGCCCCCCCTCGTAACACACATCATAAAGCTCAGCACCGTTGAGCAGCTGCAGTTGTGACTGATGCAGCTGATGCTTTTGGTCCAGGTGTGCAGCCTCCGCGGCTCCAAGCCAGTGTCGAGGTAGAAGTCTCCTGTCATGGCCACTATAATTGACTGAGTGATCCCTTCTGGCTCCTGGGGGAGGATTTCATGACATGGGAAATATTTTGGTGATCTATCACTCTTCTCCATAGCAGAGAGCAAACAGCAGGGCCAGTCTCTCTTCGTCCCCACAGGGCTGATGACGGCTCTGCAATTTCCACTGAGCCATTCAGACCGAAAGTTTTTTGTTAGCTCAATGAATTGTGTTGTTAATTACTTTCTAGTCACATAAAGACTTTGAATAAGCGACTTACTTAAAGAAGAAAAACTGCTCCGTAACTATTGAACTATTGGCCTTCTGTTCCCTTGTGCATTCTTATTATTCTTTCAGCTTCCTCTTCTTGGTGTTGACATGCAGTCGTAAGATGATTAATGGCGGATCACGCTGCTATCTAACACAGAACAGAAACTCTGCAACGCTCTTTTACTATGCACTATTTCAACACTTTATATAGTCAGTTTGTTGCATAGCACCATCTTCCATCCACAGATCAGGTTTGTTAGAGAATTGAGTTTACGCCTTTTTGTTTTTCAGGCAGTAAATGATCTTGGCGACCCTTTCAAGTAAATGAATGGCATTGGTTTTGTCCAAAGTTCTGTACTAAAAATAATTGGCCTTGAACGAGAATTAATGCTAGTTGGATTTTTCCATTTTTTATGTTACCAGCGGAAAACATCCAAAAATACAGGATTTTATTTGGATTTCATGAGACAGACCAACACAAAACTTTGCAGAGCTTTGTAGAACCACCTAGTTCTCCAATACAGCAGAATGAAATTATTGAATTACCTCTTCATCGTGCCGTAAAGCTTGGCAAAGGCCTGGTGCTCTTATTAAAAGTGCCATTCCTTTGATTCAGGTGTGTTGGAGCAAGATGAATCCAAAACCTGAAGAACAGTATCTCCCTGGGACTTTGTTTGGAGACCCCTGTTCCAGATCAATCCTTGTAGCTCTTTTGGGTTCTTGGTTTGTGTTTTTGAGTGCTGGCGAGACCTCTGAACAGAGGATCTGTGCAGCAGGGCGTGGTTAACCTGCTGCAGCTGCTACACCTGACTGCGATTTTCTAATCACCTGCTGGGGTTTTAAGAAGGATGATCACCTGTCACCTGCTTAATCCTTTCTGTGTGGAATCAAACCATCGGCTGCTGCTTGTCTGAGCAGAACGGTTGTCAAACCTGAAGCTGCTAATGGTTCCTGTTTCCTTGATTTTGCTAATTCGTTGTCTTTCTGTACCTCCCAGATGTAAATGTTTTCCTGGATTCTACTCCAGGGTGTGGTCTTCAGACCATACTCTGTCCCTGCTGCAGTAAAACATTCACCCCGTTTTTGTGTTCATGATGTTTTCTTCACACATATGAGCCATGTCACCTTGTGGAGCACTGTGCACAAGGCATGCTACAGTATGTCATTTCCATTTCCTCATTTACTTGAAGAGCGGATTCATGAAATACACAATTAAATGTTGGGTTGTCTACAGAGATGTAGTTGTGTCGTGCCATATTTCTTGACGATGCTCAAATATGCTCGTCCCAAATATTGGGATGGTGTTTGCACTGGACTGGGCAAAAAATTCAGGGGTTTAATCTGGTCTGAATATATTTGCGTACCATATTTTGTAAAATGTAAAAAAAAAAAAAAAAAAACAAAAAAAAACATTGTGACAACCCTTTATTATTTTCCTCCCACTTTGCAAATGTGCACAACATTGTGCAGGACTATGGCAAATAATCCAAAAGAAATGCAGTGAGGTGAGCTGGTAACCCGAAACAATGTTGAACAATTTGTAGAACATGAATGTTTTTGAAAGGTAACAGATATATTGATTATTTTAGAGAGCCAAATACTTCAATAAATTTATTTTAAAAAAATGAAGAACAGCTTTCAGAACCACCTTTTTTGTAAAACAATTAGCAACCATAAATCTGTTTTTTAAGGCTTCGAATGGTTTTGAAAGGTGCAATTTGTGCAAATTAGAGTAAATTCAATGGATGCTTTTAGCCACTCTTTTGCTTTTTTCTTCTTTAAATGAGTCCACAATGCTCTGTGTTACAAACAGATTTGACATTTTAAAAGGGCTTGTACAAAAAAATAAAAACAAGTACAATGTCTGTAATGTTTATTTGATTCGCTTAGAGTGATGCAAAAATTGTAGACGAACAAAGGTGTTGACGAGAATAACAACGATGTTTTTATTGAAAATGATGAATGTATGAATAACTGAAGAAACGTGGTCTGTGTGCTCAGTTGGAGATCCAGGGAAAACAGGAGAAAAGGCTAATTTTAGGAGGGGCTTGGGGAGACTTCATGCTAAGTATATTTTGAAAATAACTTTTTACTCTGAGGAGGTGTGGGTCATTCAGAGACAAACCAAGCCTAGTTAATGAATATTATTTGTGTTGAGTCCTAATCATGTGAGGTTGGAGGACAGACAGGCAGGCACAGTTAAGCCTCAAGTGTTTGTTTTAGATTACCGATGATTTTTCAAGCAATATGTGTTATTTTCTAATTACAAATTTATCACTTTTCTCAAACAACAACAAAAAAAAGATAATTGGAAAATTTACCAGGCGTGCTAATTTGGGAAAAAGAAAATGTGTTTCTACTAATGTTTTTATAAAAAAGAAAAAAACTACACAAATAAGATCAAGTAAGAATAACAACTGGTGGTGGACAACTTTTTATAGAAATAAAAACAGAAGAAAAGTCGTTTGCTGGCTGACTTTCTGGATAACAACTTCAACCCTGAATTTCTCCCGGTTAATCCAGGCTTGCTCTGTTCCACTGGACTGATTTTAATATTCCGGCTACCATTTTAGATGACATCGACAAAATGTGAACTTTTCTGTTCGTTGTTTCGAGAAACATCAGTGAGGATTTACTCAACATTAGCTGCTCTGAATCAGGTAATATGTTCAGCGTATTCTACCTCAGTCATATAACCAGGTTAAAAAGTAACACCTTTGTGAAAACACTGACATTTGGCTCAGCATAGTTGGCTGAGTCATTATTCCTGCTTCCTAATATACCCCCCCGAGGCAATATTCTGTCACAGCAAAGCCATTTAAAAGCATATTTTCTATGCCTATAATCTAGCATTTAAAGTGCAAGAAGGTGCACGTTAGAATGTGATTTATGTCAAAAACTAAGCAGACTTCCTGACTTGTCATCAGCAGGACAAAAGAAATGACTCTGTATGTTGTTATAAGATTGTAAGGATGGAGACAAAACGTATTTACACTTCTATGAATTCAGCATTAAATAAATAAACCAATGGGGAAAAAAACATTTTATTGTGAAGGGTTTTCTTAAAGTTAAAATTAAATCAAAATTGCTGTTAGTCTTAAAGAGCCCCTGTCAACCAGCATGACAAGATTTCTTTATGATAAAAGTCTTGTTTGTGGAATGATCATTTTTCATTGCTCGTATGCAAATACAAGTTCCTGAGGTTTGATCCCAAAGATCGCCAAACTCTTCACCAACTCAGAACCAACTGGGACATTTGGCTGAGAAACCAGCAGCTCTGTCTTCGGAAGTTTCGTACAATTGTGAATGAAATTCATTAACATGGGCTAGTACAGACACCCAGGGGCAAAAAAACATTTGAGTTTCGTCTCCTGTAGTCAGACTGACAATTCATTAGCATTCCTCCTGCAAGAGAATTCCCCCATGTTCCCCAACTTTGATAAAACATCAATCTTAAACGGGTGAGGCGCTGAGTACAGATAAGTACTTCACAGAAAGCCACTTTAAAAAAAAAATAAAATCTAGCTATCCATTTAATCCTCTTGAAAATGGAAAAACCGTGCCATCAAACTGTGGAGACAAAAAGCGAACAAAAGAGTAGCAAGCCCAAAGGTAAAAGTGTTTGGCATAACGAGAAAATAGAGACTTTGTGAAATTGACAAATATGATTGCGAAAGGGGGAAACACAAACAAATTAGGTGTGTAGTGGAAAAGGCATGCATGGACACATAAAGAAAATTACAAAAGACAGACGAGGAAATACACAAGAGCATTTAGCAGCACAAGAACAATAAACCACAAAGAGAGAGGAGGAATTCATCAATATGGCAGAAGGACACTGTGATGGTGTTCTACAGAGTTTTTATTTAAATATTCTATTTGGATCTGTATTTGACTTTAACTATTCCCCTTGTTCAGGTCAGTTGAGGTCACCGTGCTTCCACTTGCATTCGCTTCCCATGAGGGCAAAGAGAAATATGTTGAGAATTAATGCTGGATTTTCAATGCTGAGGACAAGAAAATTACCAGATCTGTGCTCATGCACAGAAAAGTCAGCATATTCTAAGACGTTTCTGGAAGTCAAGGACAGAGAATCGTGTTCACAAAGAAATTGCAAGAACTGAAATCTTCCAAAGTATTTAACAAAAAGAAAATCTGTCTACTGAATGATTGGTTGAAAATCTAACTCATTTTTTCTTCCACTTAAATAAAACGTGTAATTGACAAATTGATTAAACAAAACATTATTTGACTGTGGAGATAACTTGTACACACCAAGTGTATAAACTTTTTTGCCATCTTATTTCAGTTCATAATGCAGTTGTTTCGCATAAAATGAGCAATTGCTGTGGTGCTAAAGACTTTAGCAAAAACAAAACAAACAAAAAAAACAAAAACAAAAATCACCCAAATGACAGAAATGAAGAGAGAGCATTCAAGGAGAAAAATATCATTTTGAATGAAGCACTTTAAAAAACACAGCTAATGATACTGCATCATTTCGATGTATTGCAACTGTTGAACAAATGAAACATAATACAATAATATACATATGTATGCTTTGACAAGCTGCCTGGAGGAGAGAAGCCACATCGCATCAATTGACTCTCAGATCCGTTTCATTTCTTTGCTTATGTGATCTTAATGTACTTGTTTTTGTTGTTCGCGCCATTCCTGCCTGTTCACTTTTCCCCTAAAACAGTTTAAACGTTTGCCACTTTCTTATCTAACTTTGTTTTGCCTTTTTAGGATTATTTATTGCCTCATTTTTATCTTTTGTCTTAAGGGATATTGTCCTACTCTCTGCCGTAGCAGCGATTTTTGTTTATTCCATTGAATCTAAGGTACTTCATCTAACCGCTTGTTTAGCATTTAAATGGAAACACTTTGCCTGCATTTTGGGTGCAGTTGGATTATTAGAAGGATTCATTTTTGTATTGAAGCATGTAACGTGAAGTTGGAGAGAAAACACTAAAACACTGGCATTGATTCGCTTGTGCATGTGAGGGAAAACATTAAATATTTTAAGACCAGGTTTAGGATTTTGTACATTTGAAAGTTACAGCAGATGGAACAAGAGATTAAATTAAAAAAAAACAAAAAAAAAAAAACAAAAAAAAACTTTGCTATTAAAGAAAGTTCTTGGTTTTGTTTTAGTATAGTTTTGAATAGAAAAGGTTCAGAGCTTAGTGTATTAAAATAGAATATATTATCATTCAAAAATGGACTCCTGCATTATGCATTTCCAATATTAAATGGACATAAATTTGAGACTTTAGATTTATATAAAATTCTAAAGAACTTTTAGTAAACTTATGACTAGTATTTAGTATTTTGCCGCTTTGTCAGGACTGATTCATTTTCGTATTTCATGAGCAGAAGGAACAGCCCGGGTTTTGGTATCCCATCAGTTATAACCAATTTATTTTTAAATTAAAATTAAGTCTTTTTTTTTTATAAGCTCTTTAAAGATCACATCTAATTATTCAAAGTCCATCATGTCGTTTTTCCATTTAAGTTACTGATTTCAAGAGATAAAAAAAAAACAAATTAAAGCACTTTTTTTCACATCACTCCATTTTTATGGGCCTCGCGAATCTGGTTAGTAATCTTTTACTTTAAGACTTACTAATTACAATTTTTCTGACTAGCTTGCTCAATTCTTGCTACAAATTTACGAAGCAATTTTTTCAACCTTCATGTAGAAAATAAATTTGCTGACACGGTTGCTGTTCAGCGTCTCACGTTGTGCTCTCACTCCTTTTCCTGATAGATTAGGACAGTTTTCATAACATGCTTGCCAAGGCTTGCTGGGTTGATTAAACTTGTCATTTTTAAATGCAGACATGTTAAGACTCTGCTCATTTTTAACACTAAACGCTGTTCAGGGGGACTGAAACAGTATTGCCTCTGCCGTCAGGAGATATAGCGCTCGTCTGAGGGGGAAAAAACTAATTTCCATAAAATGTGTTTCGGCTCGATGTTGTGGGGGCAAGAAATCACATTTAGATGGTAAAAAATTGTAAACCACATTAAACCATTTGAAAAACATATGGCTTTATAGTAGTTAATGAAGCCAGGCGAAAATTCAAACTCATCTCACCTGCCCAACCAAAGGTGTCGTCATGCGCCTCGATTCCAACCTATCGGTGATTGGTCTCCTCCACCAATCATCAAGCTTTGCTCCCTTGATCATCTTCAGCCAATGAAGCTCAGCTCGTTGGATGAGCTTCAACCTTCCTCCGCCGTCAGCTCTTCTCCATTCAGTCTTCACCATCCTCTCCACCATCGGTGTCCGGAAGACGTCACGACTCTTCATCCGCAGCGGCTCTTTCTCTGACAGCGGACGCCAGGGTTCAAGTCCCAAACACTTTCATTTGTCAATTAAACTTTTTAATACCACTCTCTCTCTCTCTCTCTCTTTCTCTCTCTCTGTGTATAAATCCTTCCAGATTCACCCCAACACTTTGTGATGCTAAAGGTTTAGGAATGGATTTTCTGGCTCCTGAGCTCCCACACGTAACTGATCATAAACCAGATTACAAACCGATACAGCTGGATGAATGGAGCTGTTGTGATTATTATCCCAAAAATTTCTTGTGAGTGTTTTAAACTCTGGAGATAGTCTCACTTTTGATATGCTTGATGAAAGATAAAGGGTAAAACACCAAGATTCGATGGCAAGAAAAAATTCGTAAGATGTAAGATCACAACATCATTTGATACATAGATACATAGACATTGATACATAGGGAAATGTATATTTAAAAAAAATCAGAGTTTGAGTTTGGCTATCTCAGAAAATGTAAAAAGCTTTCTGAGAGCAATTTCAGATAAAAGAGAACATCTGTGATGACATAGCAGTCCATCAATACTTTATTAGAGAGTTTAAACAATGTCTTCACAGAAACGAGCCTCAGAAAGTCCTAAGATAATATGTGCTTCTATATTGTCTTTATCTCTCTTTTGTGTCAAGATGTCATTTGCTCACATAACTAGGTGACATTTATGTCTCGGTAAATCCCACATCCTTAATAACTGTCAGGACTTTTCTGTGAAGGCTTAGCTGAAAGGACCTTGATGTGGTCTCATGGGTCAATAACTGACAACAGACCAAACACTCTCATAGTGTGTCAAAGAAGCTGGAGCTCCACGAAACGAGTAATAAAAAAAAAAAAAAAAAAAAAAATGTCATTTTGAAACTGTCGTCATGCGCCTCGATGAGCCTTCACACGACTTTCACGCCTCGTCGTGTGAAAGTCGTGTGATTTATAAACGCTGCATAGGATCTATTCTGAAGGCGTACTGCGCCCGAATACCGGAAACTGCATAAGCAAAAAAATAGAAAATAAACAAAAAGCAATTGCCTCTTTTCAAATCACAATTGCACCTACGCGCTTTTGTACAAAATTTCCGCCCTATCGCCAGTGCTCACTGTGAAGGAAGCATATTTGGAGTTGCTTAATCAAAGTCCTGACTAAAATCTTTTTGGATTGCTGTGTTATGATCTTAAATTGGCTCTACAGTGTGTTTTAAATAAAACTCTTCTGCAAAGAAGATTGGGAAAAAAATTCCTCAACAGTGATGTAAGAGTTGCCTCAGCACTTGTTTGGAGTTGATGCCACTAAAACTGACAAACCCGGTGACTAGGTTTATAAAACAATTCCTCTTTACACAGAGACATGTAGGTTAGGATAGCTTTTTTACTTATTAAATAAATAAATTGTTTGACATTGCATTTTTGTATACATATGTATTCAGGTTGTCTTTCATTTTTAAAGTTGCTTGGTCATTTGAAACATGCTAGCATAATAAGAAGGTAAAAACTGGAAAGGGGAAAACGCATAACAGCACTTTATGTATTTCTGAACCTGTGATTATTACTGTATCATTCTGCTGGCTGAAATACTAGAAGAAAAAAACATTTGGTGATATCCATCTATCCGAATTCACTCTTATCACCATCAATACAAAATAAATCTAACATAGGATTTAGCATCACAGCGCAATCTGTTTTCTCACCTCCTCCATCTTTTACACATTAGTGAGGAACGCAACAAATGTTTTGGCAGTGGCCAAATTCATTTAGGAAGTGTAGAAATGTTTGATTTAGTGACTAGAGACAGCTACAGTCTAGTTCACTAGAGAATGTTCTGCATCAACAAACTTTCTCTGATTCTCCCGCTTTACAAAATCCTGATGCATAACAAACTAAAAGCTGCCAGATTTAACTTTTTTATTATGTATATATATATATATATTTCTTTTTTTTTTTTTTTTTTTTTTTTTTTACAAAATACTGACTGGTTCTGGTGGTTAGGTGCAATGCTATAATGTCTCACCTGGGAAATGGGGAGGGTAAAGTGCAAAAGCAGAAAAAAATGGAGCACATTAAATAGAAGTGAGAAGTGAATACAGAGAGAAGAGATGACCAATTTCTCCAAGAATGTGACTAGAACTCCGCTCTGCTTCTTCAGAGCCGTTCTTCAGTCTCCCGGTTTCACTCTGAGCCCAATTAGGAACCGACCCCGCTGCTCAGACACCGTCCTCAAGATTCTGACCTGATGGATTGTGTTAAGATTTAGATTGATACTCTTCCTTGGGGAATAAATAATTACCAATGTCGTGGGACTCTTTTTCTGCTTCTGCTCTTTAGCGGAAAAGAATAGAGAACTGCAAAAAAACATCTTTGTAGTTTCTCTGTGAGCCTCTTGTTGTCAAGTTCAGCTATGGAGTCAGATCATTTACAAGGCACGAAATGCATGAAATCAATCAAGTTTGTTGCAATTTATTTCTTGTCTTACAACGTTTCCTCCTTCAGACACTTTTTTAAAAAAGTTTGAAAGCACTACTGGGATGTTTGACACTTTAACTTGCTTCCAGCATAAATTAGATTCTTCACAGGCATTACGAATCACATGTGAAGCTGATTCATCCTTAATAGAGTTTATTTTTAACTTTTCTCAACAACATGGAAAGTGTCGTTTAGAAAGAGTTGCTGTTTATTAAAAGTATATCAGTTGAACAATAAGAAATTATTAGATTGTTATTTCATTAATATGTAAAATTTTGTTCAGCTTTTAACTAAGAATGCAGTAAAGCTTCTCACTTTCCTGTATGGTATATTGGCTTACGTACATTGTTGCATAATAAAAAGGATTTAAAGACATGCCGCACGTTTGGCAAAACAACATCTGGACTTTTCGGGAAAAGTTTTGTGGGCACCTTAGATCAAAAATGAAACTCTTTGAAAGGAGCAGGGTGTCTCCTCCAATATCTGGCCTTAAATCATACAACATTTAATAAAACAAAACCCATTAAACTGATGACATGACAAGCCAGTGTTACCATGATGCTCTTAGGCTCCTTTAGGGCTCAGGTGACATGCTGTAATTGATAGAATCATTAAAACTATTGGAGGGGACCTTTTGGTATACCATACAAGTTATGCTCGTTATAATGTGCAACGCCGTTAAACTAAAACAATTCAACGAAGACGAGAGGGACACATTTTCACACAGCTATGTACATTAAAATGTTCCTGTCTGGCACAAGCAGGTAACAAGTTTATGGGACAATTATATTTTCAGATATATATTTTTTTGTCTCTCAGTAAATTAAATCACCATTTGAAAATCAAATATTCGGCATCTTCTGTGCCGAATATTTGAATTACTACAATTAAAAATATCTAATTGTGAAGAAGAAAAACAAAAGAAACCTCAAAGGGGGCAAATACTATTTCCGCCACGCTGGAAACACTTTTGAAGCCGTCCGTCTCTAGAGCAAAGAACAAATAAAGCAATTCAAGAACAAAGAGATTCAACAAATAAACAAAGCTACATTGCAAGCAATAAGGCTGCACTCGCCACTGCAAGACAGAAGTGCTACTCTGAGCCTGCGGTCGTGTACTGTTAGAGCCTGACCTTTCCGAAAGGAGTATTAAAAGCATTATTCTGAAGTGTCACATTATCTATCCTCTTGTGCCGCTTCAGACCTTTTCCCTAAACAGACACTGGGTTATGTAATGGGGATGGACCAGTGCAAAAGCTTTTGACATTGACTGGGATTGTAAATGGAAACAACTCAATGCGAAGAAAGGCAAAGTTATCACAAAGTAATGCAAAAATATCAGGCAAAAGGAAAATGCATTTTGCCATTCAGCTGTCATGAAATTGCTGAGTTGAGTTGAGCAGCACTTTATTGTTACCTGTTTTTTCACACAAGAAGTGATTTTTTTTTTTAAGCTCTTGGCTTCTTCCACAATCTCACCCTCTGCACAGATTCCGCATTCGACAGTATGTGACTCCCGCCAGTGACAATGCGCTGTCCTGCTAGCTGTCGCTCATGAGCCGCGCTAGCATCATTTTACAGGGTCACAAACACCACTTTTCTTGCAGTGTTTGGTCAGTATATGTCTGTTCCCTGGTCCAGTTTCCTTACAAAATTCCTCTTGTTGTCATTTTTCACTTTCTTAAAATCTGTCTGCTCCCTAAATTAGTTTCTCAAGCATCATAAAACTTTGCTGCTTTATGAAAAGATTTCACCTGCTTTAGTTAGTTTGTTTGTTTGTTTCTGAGGCCGCTAATATGAATTAATTTCTAAGAATCTCATATTGCATTTATTCCCTATTGGATCAGAAGGTTGAGAACAAAAAAAAGGGAGAAATTCAGATCAGATATCAATACAATTAATTACAATTACATAAGCAAACATGACGGCAAAGAGTTGCTACGTTTAGCCAGATCAAGGTGGAAAGATTCAAAACACGCACTTCACTTTTTTCTATTATTTTCTCGTTTCTTATTATGGAAAATACCCGCAATACCTTTTGCCAAACCTATAAAGTGGGCAATCTGTGAGTATTTTAACACAGCTCACAGTCATGTTCTTCAGAGTCTGTGCTGAAGCTATAAGCCTTTGTTTTTTAATTAAGCATGTAAAATTACTTAATTATTGTTACCTAAAGGTACAGAGTTAACAAAAAGCCTTTATCCTACTCAGACTCCCAGCAGTTTTTCTTGACGTGTCTCACAGTGTGAAATGCACTGTGGGGATGAGGGGAAAAAAACAGACCGGAGACTAAAGGCAGAAGGAAAACAGATGATTGACATAACAAAGGCTTTCGTATGGACCCCATGTTTCATGCTGCAGCCTCTTACTTCATTCACAGCAGACTGCCAACTCTCCCATCCTTGTTTCTTCACCCCGTCTTTGATATTCGGCTCAGAAGACCCAGCGATACAGAGTGCAACATCATAAATGTTGTAAAGAAAAGTGTCACAGCCAGGTCATGTGTCATTTCAGCATGCAGCATTTAAAACTATGTTTGGGACACATAGGGTCCAGAAAGAGGAGGTGTGAGCGCCGTAGCTAAAAAAAAAAACAAGACGAAAGAAGCTTTAGTAAGCCTTTAACTGGGGCCCTGAGGGCTTAAGGGGAACTGACGCCTGGAACTGAATTGCCAACGTTCTAATGTTTCCCTAATACGATCAGAAATTCAATCAGAAGCAAGGCCGGCGCTGCGGCAGCAGCAGCAACAGAGGCGTCAACAACAAGGCTGTTGATAGACAGAAGAAAAATTAGCAGAAAATGATTGTACTTCTATTACACCTTCAACAAGTTGTACATAGTAATTGCTTAACTAATATCATAGGCTTATATTCAATACAGTAGTATATCATTGAAGAGTTATACTGCTTCATTATCTCAGTTCACTAAATGAAACACATTATACAGCTTAAATACATTTGTTACATAGTGTCTTTACATTTGTTAATTTTGATGATTTTTAACGAATAAAATTATTTAATCTATAAAATTACGATATTATATCAGACCAGTACAAACATATATACAGAAATGTTAAAAATACTTGGCTAAATGCAAAGTATTTTTAATATTATGTCAAAGTCTTTTATTTTCAAAATGTATTGTTAATGCAACAGAATGCGTTTTCTAATTTAATGAATGTGACTATACAATATATGTGTTGCCTGTCTGGTTTCGTCAGTATAAACTGCTTTTAGTTATCACTCACATAATTCTGGTGGTTACACTAAACCGCCTGTACTGTGGTACTTTGTACTTCCATTTGGTTCTGGTTCTTTAACAGGTGCAAAGACTGAGAAAGTCTGACAAATCTATTGTCAGAAAATCTGACAATAAGTTCATGTCTTTGGTGCTTGTAAAATTATCGGTTTCAAAAGCTTCCCAAATAAAAATGTCACTGGTTTAACCCCTGCATGCACTGTGCAATGGCAGCTGGAAAAGACAAGTGTTTTGTTGTCGACTTGCGACACAGAAACTGCTTGCTGCATCCTTGATAGTTGTGCAGAGGGCTGTAATTCTTCTGCTTCTGAGTCAAAGCGTACCACCTTGCGACAGCCCTGCATCACACACTAAAACCAACCTACTGAGAATATTTTGGTAATTTCTTGATGAAATGCTGACATTTTTAATTTTAGCTTTATATGTCTTATAACATAAAGATTGAAATATTTTTAGCAGTTTTGAACAGAATATCGTTATGCAAAGCAGAGCATTGAAATGCCTTGCAAATTAGCATGTTGTCTTATATTGACGTCCTCCATTCAGTGCGCTAAATATGGCTAATAAATAAATATTATTTGAGGGAAATGTTGGGTCAATGCACGGCTAATATTTCTGCTAACATATCATAGCAACAGATTACCAACAAATAATGTTATTGTTCAAAAAGCATACGATTTATTATGCTCTTTTGAAATATTACTTATCTTTAGGCTGCGTTCACACCTGATGTGACCCAATTCAGATTTTTTTTTTTTTTTGCGGTGGCCGTTCACACTGCTAATTGTATGCAACCTCTATATGTTCTCTAGTATGAGGACCTGAAAGTGTCCCGTATGCGCAGGAGAGGGCGCAATGACGTAATTAAAAACCGCCGTGTGTAAAAGTCAGATTTTTACTTTTGTGTTAAATGTCCGTTTTATAATATATTTACCAGTAATGACGAAAAAAAAAAAGATTCGCCTTTTGCCAAATTCACCAACTGCACAATTCTTGTTGCGTAGTACAGGATAAGTAGCTTTTTGAAAAATCAGAAGAAATCTTACGTTGTTTTGAACAATAACAATATTTGTTGTTAATCTGTTGCTAAGAGATGGGCGTGCCACAAAGTAAACATCTGGTTTACTGAGTGGCAGCAGTATTTCAAAAGAATTATGTTTTATAAACAATTGTTAATTTGGTTTTAAGAAATTAGCGGAGGGTTTTCCTGGTAACAAACTGCCACAAAGTGAAAAGCAGATTTTTACTTTTTTGTCAAATGTCTATTTTATAATATATAATAATATAATATAATATACCAATGACAAAAAAAAGTTTTACTTTTCTGCAAAACTCACCAACTGCACAGTTCTTACCTTATATAGTAGATGATATAAAGTAAGTAGTATTCAAAAGAGCAGAAGGAATCTTACGTTTTTGAACAATAACAATATGTGTTGTTAATCTGTTGCTAAGAAACGAGCAAATTCAGAAGTAAACATCTGAATTTTATTGTTCCAAAAGTAAAGGCAGTGCATAAACATTAGCACAAACATTGCTAATGTAGTGCTCACATTAGCGGAAGCCTTTTCCCCCAAAATAAGCTTTAAGTTATTTTGTTTATTTATTAGCCATGTTTATCACACTGAATGGAGTAAATCCATGTTGCTCAACATGCCTGTGACTGTCCATATGATATTGAGTACATTGCAGCTTACTTTAGTAATGATGCTAATTTTTAGCATCAGAACCGACAGGCACATTTTGGCAGGACCCGTTTAAATTTCTTAAGACGTTTTCTAGTATGTACTCCTATTACTGTCTCACATTGCAGGTAATGTTTTTCCTTAAAAAAATAAAATAAAAAAAATAATCTATGATCATTGATATGTTTGTTATTCTAGATAAAAATATTCTGGGATTTTTATGAGAAACTATAGTTTCTATATCAATTCTTGAAGTTGGGCGTTGATCAGAAAAGAAAATTAAATTGGCATTCAAAGTTTTTAATGGAAAGACTCAGGTTCATACTTCTGTGTAAAATACTGTAAAATCACATCATCTTAAATGCTGCCACCTCTCTTAGCATAGGGACACTTAAATACATTCTGACTCTTATTGATAATGTCTTTAAGGCTGTACTGAATATATTGAAAATGTGTCACTCTAAACACAGCTTCCAGTGATTTATTGCAGCAGCTTTTGTTTCCGTTGCATCGACCTAACCTCATTCTCACTTGCAGAACCCCTGGGGGGCCACTTTGGGGTTTATACACATCCAAATAATTAAACCTGGAAGCTGCAAACTCCACATACAGGTCATTAGTTTGCCATAAAACAACTCAACTGCTGCAAAGCAAAGCCAGCTACATTAATCAAACAGAGACTACCAAACATGAACAGTTTAGCTTGGATTGACACATACAACAAACAGTAACATTTGTGTGGCACTTAACTATGCATTTTTATTTTCATTTACTGGAGATCTTTTGCTATTTTTTGTAACATACATTTCATGAAAAGTCAAGTAGAGGAGCAGTGTAGCATGCATCACTTTTCCATTGCAGGCATATATTCACAGAAAATGTGTTATGAAAACTATGTACATATACAGAAAATGAAAATAATAATAATAATAATAATAATAACAATAACACATGCATCTCAATAAATAAAATATTATCAAAAGATTAATTCTGTCAAAATATAAATTCAAAAAGTGAGACTCAATTATAGTCATTACAGAAAAGAGTAATATAACTCCAACATTTATTTCTGTTTAGATGATAATGGCTTACAGCTGATGAAAACCCAACATTTTGCTCTACAAAATATTGAAGACTGACCATGTAGTATCCTATCCGGGCAAACGGAGGGAAAGTTGAGTAGAAGGAGAAAGTGTGTAGCAAAAGTCTAACTTTCAGAGCCAGGGTCTAACCAAGTTGGTTGAAGAGCAGCCACATATAAACTGGTTTCAGATGCACTCCTTGTTCCCCCAAGAGTGTCTTGTGAGGGATTAGTAGAAAGAGGACTGGACTAGGTCCTCTTTGATCCAAAGCACTTTTTCTTTTAAGAATTATTTTTGGCACTAGTGTTCTTTATTTAAAGTGATCTGACAGGAAAGGGGCAGAAACCAAGCGGCAAAGCAACCGTGGACAGGAGTTGAACTCAGAATGGGTGTTACCCACTCTAACCACTGTGCCACGTAACACCCCTCTGTTTCTCTCTTTTAAGGTGAAAGTATAGTTTGCATTTTAATTTAATAAGTCCACCAGTCTGGAAAAAGGGTGGAGAGACACAGAATTCAAGTTGCTTCAGATCCTGAGTAAAGTTTCCACAGTCGGTAAGGATTTGGAGAGGGAGCCATGTCATCTCCTGGTGTTAATCCAGACTGTTTTAATAAAAATGGTTATGGTATCACTCTATTTTATTGAGTTAAACCTGACTTAAACTAAACAGAGTAACTGTGTAGCAGCTCAAATAAAGTATTGTGCACATTCTACGCGCTACTTTTTTAGTAAACCACAATTCTTAGAAAGTGTATTTTAGGTTTTTATCAGTTGCAAACCATGATAATTAAAACAATCAGAAGAAAATATATTACTCAGTATTTAAGGAATTCATGAGTTTCACTTTTAGAATTGAACTAATGAAAGAAATTAATTTCGCAATAATATTCTGATTCATTAAGATACGATATTAGATTATTTATAAAATGCAAAATTGCAAATATTGGCATCGTCACATTGTACAGTAAGTAAATCTTCCCTTCCGTTCATATTCCCAACCCGTAAGAGATTTCAAGAGTGAGATTGGATGCATCGATATCAACACTGCAATGAACACTGACGTCGTAGCTTTTCCTTCATGGAAACATGGAGTATGCACATAATAAATAGCAGTATGCTACTTGCATGTGTGTGGTATACACAGATGGCTCCTTACGTAACACACACAATGATTTCAGAGAATAGCGTTAGTTTTTTTTTTCTTCTCCATAAACAGATCATTGTTACAGACTTTTCTTGTTTTACATTCAGTTATCTGGAGAACAGGACTCCACAAACAACTCACACACACATAGTCAACGCTCCTTCCCAAAAAGACACTGCCAGTTTTTTTAGTAACTTTTCAGTCTTGTTTTTTTTTTTTTTTCCCAACGTGGTGCATTTTCCTTTCACAGGATGAGGTAATTGCCAGACCCTTAATTTGTGCCCTTTTCCCTCAGTCTGATCTGTAAGGGATGCAGCAGCTTAGCAGTGCAGGATTTTAATGAACGCCTTCCTGAACTCGATATTAAAGGTGGTGTATATGATGGGATTCACGGCACTGTTCACGTAGCCCAGCCAAGTGAAAGCGTTGTACATCTCAGCGGGAACTTTGCATTTGGTGCAGTGGGTGTTCAAGATATGGGTGATAAAAAATGGCAGCCAACATATGATGAATACACCTGAGGAGATAATAAGAGAGAAACAATGTAAGCGAGAGAAAACAAAGTCAAGCCCTTGCTGTATGTTAAGACCTGAATATGGGTTTGCAAACAAAAGTTGCTCTCAGGGAACAGAAATTATTACTCTTTCTTGCATCAGTTTGATTTATTTTCTTTTTCTTTTTGTATTATTCTACAACATGCTCACCCAGGCAGCCAATTACATGTTGGAGACTTAGACATAAATGTAGAACAGCTCAGTGACAGAATGTCCTGTTGCTAATTAGAACCTAAATAGCAATTTAGCTATCAGTTTCAAGCTGTGTTCCCTAAGAGGTTTGATTAGAACTGCTTGATTCTAAAGGAACATGTCGTCACCATTATTTTCGCTTAACACTGAAATTATGACGACTCGTCAAAACAATGTTACGCTTAAAGATCACTAAACAACAAATAAATATGAAGTTTAACAAGATACCTTCTAGTCAAAGGTACATTGAACACTTGGTTAAATAAAGATAACTGATGCATCATGTTTCAAATTCAATAGTGAAGTTAGTAATTGAGCCATTCCACAATGTGAATTTTAAAATGTCATAATTTAAAAAAACGTATGTAAAATGCAAAATAGACAATATTGAAATAAGTAAACATGACTTACTTATTTCAATCAAACAAACAAATTTGCACTACATTTTGTTTAATTAATAAAGAATCCTGCATTTTAATTAAATGAATCTGCATTCACAGACACTTTTAATCCACTGGGTTTGCTAAGTCTCCACATCATGTTCAGGTAAATGTCTTCAATAAGCTGTGATCAGGACAATCTGATCACAAAAACCTTCACTTGACTGCAGACCAAGCTGCAGTTAAGTGCAGTCCAAACTGGGACATCCATGTCTTTAAGTACGTTGTTTGCAGACATGTTGTTACAGGAATGGACCATCTCTAAACTATTCTCTCAAAGTTGAACAACGAGCGATTTGCACTTCAACTGTCCAAAACGTAAAGGTATGCTCCACAATATAACCTGCCCTGCACCAAAGTTTAGACAGGGGGCAGCAGCACAGCTATCAAACCCAATAAACTTGACCAATGGATTGCCAGACAGACAGCTGCGATTTGTCCAATTTCTCCTCTGCCTGAAGGACACCTGGGTTTTCAAGGTCTGTAGATTTTGGCTACTGAAAGTTTGTACTTCTGCTCATGCTCCTCTTTGCTCTCGCTGAGGCTGTGTTCACACTGCAGCACGGAAGTGACCCAATTCCGATTTCACTGACGTAGTGCGACCTGTATCTGACCTTTTCATGACAGTGTGAACAACACAGATGAGATTCTTTTCGAATGCGACCCTTATCCGATATGTATCCTATTCAAATGCGACCTAATGTCCAGGTCTCATTCATCTGACCTGAGCATCACTGATTCTCGACACATGTCACTGTTCTGCATCCTGATATGCGCAAGCAGGAGAAAAACAACAACCATAATGAGGATGAAGTTGTTAAAATGCTGCTCTGGTCGAACAACAACTTCAAATATGTAAGCTATGCTTCACCATTAGCCTCCATGTTGACATCTGCAAACACTGACCACTTCTTCTTCTTATGGGCGGTTGGCAAAACACTGAGATCGCTGACGTCATTGCGCCCTCTACTACGCATGAGGGACACTTTCAGGTCATTTGCCCGTTCACACTGGAGGTCACATAGAGGTCGCATTTATTTGGAAGAGTGAACGGCCACGACAAAAAAATACAATTTGACAAAAAAATCTGAATTTGGTCATTTTAGCTACTGAGCCTGCAACAGACACAGATGAACTTCTGGAACAGTGTCATGCCTGAATGATCACGAGCAGCAAGAAGTTGATGAGAAACATAAAAACGTAATGTCTTCCAATCAAAAACTTGCACCGCTCTTTAGTGCGGAAGATATTATTATGGGAAGAAGAATCAAAGTTAGTATCATGAGGTATTAAAAATGAAATAGGAGGGGGACTTTCCGACAAGGCTTGTCATTCAGACTGACACAGATGGGTAGTAAGGCACCTGTGGAGCTGCATGCAACACTGCAAGCCAAACTCTGTCTGTTATGGATCGTGGTGGTGTGAGAAATGCTGGCAGTGTTTCAGAAATCTCAGTTAAAGTTATACAGTCTCTCCGTACACAGAGGCTATCGCTGGTAAGCTCAACCATGCTAATTACGTTTAACACTAATAGAAAATGCTAAAGAGTGATTTGTTTTGAAACATCTATGTAACTGCAGAGCTGTACAAACTGAGACACTCTTGTTGGATCCAATCCAATAAACAACTGATCATTCCAGCAAGGCTGCATAACAATAGATTCAATAACTTTAGCAGAATTATTTACCAATAAAACAGAGCGCTGTAAACAAGAGTTGTTTCCTCAAAAATGGACATGATTGTTATTCATTTGTGCTCCTTGCTGAAAACTCTGATGGCCCTACACAAAAACTGAAATTGTTTGCCCAAAATAAACAAACAAACAAAAAAGAAACATTAAGTAGACGAAGCGTACCGAGGACAATGGCTAACATCTGAGTGGCTTTCTTCTCTTTTTGTTGGGAGATCTTCCTCTTGCTCATGTTTTTGACAGAGGTTTGAGTCTTGCCATTAGGTAGCGCCTGTGTCTGGAAGGCTTTGGCTACAACTGGTGCCGGGTCAGCCAAGGCCTCCTTGGGCTCGCCGTTTTTTTCTGCTTTGTGGGCGTCCTCAGGCGGAGTGGGAGGCGTGGAGGTGGGGCTAGCGTTGGCCTTGTTGGGCATTAGCTGCTGGTGACTAGTGGCCGGAGTGTCTCCAAGGGCACTGTGCGTCGGATGTCTTTGCCTCTGGCTGCTGCCGCTGTTGTTCAGCTCATCCAGCTCCAAGTCATCCCCATCAGTGGCAGCTTCTTTGATGAAAATCTGAAGTTCAAGACAAGCAGAGCAGGATGTCATTTATCATTTGAAGAAAAGGGTAACATCAAAAAAAATATATAAAAGATATATACTGCTTTGTACAAAGGTGTGGTGTCATTTCTTCATATTCATCCAAAAATCCAGCCTTATTTGTCACATTATCAAATTAGCCTTGACTGACCAATATTTCATGGAGCTTTTTGGGGCCTCTGCAAGGATAGCCGACAAAAGGCATAATTAAGGGAAAAGTTTGGAGATCTAGAATTTATTTCTTTATATCTTATTTAAAAAAAAAATATGCTGTTTGAGATGATGATTTAAATATTAAGTCAAGTCAAGTTTCTATGCATGTCACATATAATCAGAGAGGTACTTCAAAGTACAATAAAAATAAAAGATAATAATCAAATATGTTGACAACAGCAAAAAAGCAACAAACATTACATTTGGACAAATGATACCTAAATAACCATGATCAAATACTGGAATGAAGGCAAGAAGGAATCAGTAATGTAGCTGTTGTGAATCGAAGAAATTCTAAAGAATCGGGTTTTTGGGTTATTTTAAAAAAGGTTTGTCTAATAATTAACATACTTTGTGCCGACTGGGTTTGCAAATGTTTGTGGACATAAATGACAATACTGACCACAGATAATTGATGGGTAATGTTAACACATCGTTGTCTTTATATATAGTCAGTAGATCCAGTGACAGGTACGCAAATTAAAAATGTAACAAGTTTCATACAACAAAAATAGAGCTGGCTTTAAAAATAAAGCTGACTAATTAGAAACACACTGATGAACTGGTGGACTCTCGCAACAGCATCGGTTGCAAGTCTAGTGCTTTTTCAAAAAGAAGAAGCTTGAACAGAAATGAGAGGCAAACAATTTTAAAAAAAAAGTGACAGAAAAAGAGAAGATACCACTCTTTTCTTGTTGGCAGGTAAGCTTCCATTGGACTTCACAATCATGGTGCACAACCTTACATCTTCTGGATGAGTGCACTTATCCTGCAACAGACACAGCTGTGTGAGGCCAGGAGAGGGTACGATGTCAAAACCCCGGCTAAAGGGGCTGTCTAAGAACAGACAGACAAATAATAGTGGATGTGAGGTCAGATTTGATGAGATTTTGTAGTTTTTTCGGGGGGTGAATGGGAAAGGGAGGGTGTTGTTTCGCAACAATAAGATCTTTCAATTGATTTGGAGAAATTAAACTTCACAGAAAAGCTGTTTAATAAATATAATTTTATCTATAAATAGAACATGTTAATTAGGCTTTTATTATTTCTTATATGCATATATATTATCTGTATTTGATTGGCAGACCAGTATGTGGCTACGCATAATGAGAATCTGGTGAAAAGTTTGGTTCGAAACAAAAGTTTCTGCAAGTTTCTTCATGTTGAGAAAATCCATAGCCACTAAATGAAAAGGTCCTCTAAGGTACATTACACTTATTGCATTTAAAAACTAACCATGAAATGTAGCAGCTAATGCACATTTAACTCTGCATCCCAGTACGCATAAAATATTATCAACTGTAGCACAACTATTGCTGAAAAGTTAAGTTTGATGTAAAAAAAAAAAAAAAAAATCTATCTGGTTCCGTTTCATGTTTTTTTTTTTTTTGTATTTTGTTTTTTGACTCTTTGTTTTATTTAACAAAATGCCAACTGTAGACACAGCCTGTTTTAAAACTGTCAGATGTAATTGAGCTGAAAAGATTATTGATTTGCAGACGCATATAAACTCCAAACACAGGACATTGTCTGCACCCACATGTTTACATTAAATAATGTGTGGGGAAACTGTTATTTTAAAGCGGTAAAGTATCACATAAAAATAAAGCGCTCTCGCGTAACAAAGAGGTGACTCATTTATATTGGATCAATAAAGCTGCCAAGCTGTAAACAGGAGCCATAATTTTGAAGCTGCTCACCCTCAGTGAAGTTGCTACATCGGTGTCAGCAGGCTGACACACACGCCGCTTTGGCTTTGTGTTCACACGTTTTCTGCGCTTCCTCAGGACCACATAAATTTGCACATAAACCAGCAGAGTAATGATGAAGGGTACGTAGAAGGACACGATGGAGGAGTACACCACGAAGGCAGGGTTGGCGATGACACAGAGAGACGCATCGCGGGTTGCTGTGGAGATAAGTGCAAGGTGAATGGAAAAAGTCGCGCAGCATGTTTTGAATAGAGGAAGACATATTTGCTTGAACTGGGGGTTGTTTTGGTTTTGGAAATCTAATTACTTCTTAAACACTTGTCTCACTCACTGCAAAGATGCTACAGCTTAAAGTTGTTGCAGCTTGGAGTTTAGTTGTTGCTGAAAGCAATGGACAGACCAAGCACCTGGACAGGTTGTCACTCAGGAAACCCGACGTAGGTTTTAGGTTTGCATTGCATTGAGCTTGCTGCCACTGCTGAACTGCCAATTTCACTGTCGTCCAGGGTTTTGCCAGCAAAATGGTTCCGAGAGTCCAGCATGTGTAAACAGAGTTACACAATCATCTATAGTTAGGATCCAGTCATGGATGTGAGAATAAAAGTGTTAAACGTTCAGCACTTTCAGACGTATTGTAAATAACTTCAGTGTTTCGTCTGGTGAAACAAAGGTTTGACTGACTGCAACTAAACCGTAACCAAACCGAAGGACCAAGGCTTATACGACATACAGCGAATTTTGCAAGTAAAAGCTTGTTAAAAAAAATCTGCATTAGTGTTTCTATAAATGGCTGCCCAGCACTGACATTAGTTTGTAGAGTGAAAATGTTTGTGCCTGAAGCCATGTGGAACTATTGCTGCCTGCGTAAAAGTCAGACAAATACATGACAGTGACCGTAGAGAAGATTTGTATTCAACTCCCTCTTACCTGTGTTATTGAGGCCAAACAGCAGGGGACATGATATAGCAAAGGAGAGAACCCAGACAACAGAGATCATTACGGTGACTCGTCTCCTGGAGCTGTAGCGCGTGTTGTACAGCATCGGCATTGCCACTGCTGTGTATCTAAGATGAAAGCAAAGTAAAAAATAAAAAACAGAACACCATATTATTGTGTATCCAGACACCTTCTTACAGTACAACATTAGTAGCCTGTGGGGAAAGTTAGTAGTAGTCAGCTACTTTGCTGCAAAACTAAGTATGCATATGCACTAGCACAACAAGCCCCCCTTTTTTTTTTCTTTGTAGAAAAACAAAATGTTCGCGCACACACACTGACATGACCTTGCTCTTCCTCTTATTCTTTATTGTAAGTCCTGTAAGGTAAAACTGAAACTAAAGTTAAGTTTGTGCACGTAATTTGAAATCTGAAATTCTTTGTATTTATTATTTTATTATGTTCATCCTTCTGCTACCTGCTTGTTTGTTTTTTTCTTCACTTGGTGGGATTTTTTTTTTTTTTTTTGCCTGAAGCGCAGCAGAGAACATGAAGTCCACAAGTGGGTTAAACTTAAAATGTTGCCTGTCATTTGTGATCAGATCCTTTTGGATGTCGGACTGGCCCTTTGGAAACAGTCTTGTGCTGCAGGCTTCAGTTCACATCAGAATAAGAAACTGTAAAGCACAAATTTGTTTTTTCATGTTGCAAGAAAGACCTTATCATTTAACCTTGCCCCGTTATTTGACCTTATTAGTGCAATTGTTGTAAATATCAGGAAGTGAACAGCATTTTAATATGTGTCATTCATTGATTTGTGTGCTAGTCCTCGTGCATAAAGTCAAGTAGCTTGGGCTTTTTTGGAGACTAAGTACCATTGATGTGATACATAAAATAAAAGAATGCTGCTGCATAAAATAAATAAACATTTCATAGATACTTAATGATATAAAAATGGAACAATATAACAATGTTTCATAGGTAAGACCATTAAAAATTGAATAAAACAAAATAAAACCTTTTTTTTTAATATATTCCTTTTATTATGAAATAAATTGTTTTATTGATTAATTGCTTGTAGCATAAATTATATAATAAGATGATAATACACATTTTAAGATTATGCACATTTAATGAAATGAAAGGAGAAAAATAGCTTCAATATTACTTGTCAGCCAACAGACCAAACCACATTCCTTCTAAAAATTGTAAAAAGAAAAAAGACTCCAGTAAATGAGTCTCTTCATTTATCCAACAAATTCAGACCCATCATTTATTACCTCAAATATAAAAGAATATGAATGCTTTAAAAGCATCGATATCGGCTCTTTTCTGACAGCATGTGGGAGTTTATAAAAATGTCAGGATCTTCACTAATCCCATGCAGACACACACCCATCTGGAACTCTGACACCTACAAAATAATCTGATTAACTTCCAACGTTAGAGGTGTAAAGGACGTAACGTGAAAGAATAGATTTGATCCAATTTAGCAAAAAATAATTATATAACATGAGATTGGCAAGAATACATTCTTACAATAGCAATGAATTAAATCTGGAATAAAAAAAAAATGCATTTAGGCTCAATAAAGTTGGGTTGTTATTGCTAACAAATGTATTATAGTTTCTTAATCTCTGATTTTGGGAATTCTGGTTGTGTTTTAGCCTCTAGTAGGACTAAAATGTTAATAAATGCTTATGCGTCACATCAAAACTACATTAGGTTTTCATTGATGTGACACATAAGTTGAAATTTAAGGTTAATTTTGAACATATATAAGGTGGCATGAGAAGGAAAGCTTCATGATGTGGTATTCAAAGTACTTTTCTTTCTTGGTAATTGCCTTCCATTGCATCAATTTATATAGCACACATTCACACGCTACTACACTGTAGCATTTTTACATCAGCAACCTTTTAATACTTGTCTCCATGCATTTATAACATAACATTCTTTAATTAAAAATCAGCACGCTATTTGAGAATTTGTGGTAGCTTCTTTGTTTTTTTTAATTTAATTTATGACTGATAACAAGAAAAAAGAGATTTTCATCTACAGTCAGGGACTTTTTGTAGATTTATACTAATATAATACGTACAAAGTTTATAAAGGCAAACAAGATTAGAAATGTGTCCCGGTAACGCAAAGAAGAAAAGGCTGAATGCCTCTTAAAATATTTTTGAGTGTGTAAACAATTTGAAAAGAAAAAAGCACTTATAAATTAACTTGTACTGAACTTTCTCTTCTGAAAGTTCAGTATTAAGTCATACTTTTGTCCTATCTATATTGTAGCAACAGAAGAAAGGATAAAAACACCACCAAAAAATTAATTAGTCTCACCATGAATCATACTTTCTGTGTGTGTGTCCTCTTATCACCTCCTGCATTAAGACAGTTTCATCTTCTGTTTCTAAATAAGTGACTGGTCATTGTTAGGGAGCAAAGATTCAATTCCCCACTAATGTCCTCATCCTTTTTATGATTGCATTCACAGAAGGTTTAGCAGCAAACAGTGTTTCGGTGAACACGTCTCATTGCTTCCCAGAGCCGCTAAACTGATAAAAGCACACCTATTTATCCCGAGCTATTATCTGGGCTTCACAAATCAGTCTCATATGGGTGGAAACAGAAATAATACCAAAGGAAGGAGAGGAAACTTTAGATCAACTCACACTCTTCTTCTTCTTCCGTGTATTAAAAAATATGCAGCAAGCTTACACAGTTCAGTGGAATACCGTCAGCCTGTAAATGCTGAAGCCATTGTCTTCTTGCATGTTCGGAACACCCGGCTCACAATATGCACAAATAGGAATCAACCATGACATTATTCAGATCAACTCGATCTTCCTCCAAACGCGGGAGTCATCCTTCATTCTTATTCACTGCTTTCAATAAGGGCCGCAATAGTCTCCATGTGTGACCATGTTAGACTTTTATTTGCCATGTGGACTCCAACATGCAGCCAAGCAGAAAATAATGTAAAATTAAGCAGGGCGGAAATCTATAAAAAGAAAATATGGGGGACGTTTTGCACTTGGAATTGCAATACATATTCTGGAAGTTAACTTAGCAAAATGACAACGCAGATTTACTCCTAAAACGTCCAGCTTGAAACGAGCAGGCTCCTGCTGCTGGTGATCTGCTTTAATTTACTGGCACTATTTAATTAAATTGGATCATTTGCAACAACACATTGGGTATTGTTGGTGAGCAGAATTTAAGGACCGCACACACTCAGTTTTTTAATGGCTCTGAGGCTTTTATTTCAGACAACCATTATATTAAAACGCATCCAGCCAAAGATGCTTAACAACTGCAACCGCTAATTTCTCAGAGACAATAAGTCTGTACGTCGAGACAAAGCCATGGCAACTATCGCTGCTCTCTCAGCAGCTGGACGAGCCTTTATCAATCAGTTCAGAAAATGAAATGGCCATGGAGCGATATTTCCCTCTTTCAGCATAGAAAATCAAAAAAAGGGACACAAGAATCCTCCCACTTACGGTACGATGTGTTTCAGAAACCCCTGACTTAGATCTAAATCTAATGGAAAATTTGGTAAGTGGCAAAATTACTCTGGTAAAGAATCAAAACTGAGACCAAAATCTTTAGTCCAAAATCTCAGAAGAACTCAAACACCCTGAGGTAAAAGATCTTGCTTTTCTTTTCACTTGTACTGACAAGGTGAGGACTTACTGTATGTTACACGAGCTAGAAAATCTACTTTCAGAACTGCTATGATCAGTATTTTGTCAAGCTCTGAATGTAATTCACCCAGGCTAAAATCGGTTAGTTAATATTCACAGTTGAACATCTAAATGGAAATCCGGTTTACAAACTTCCTCCATGTCTACAGGGGTATGAAATCCAGCACCTTGACATGCTGCTTATGCAAATATTTGTGAAATAATGGATCACTCTCCAGAGCTCAGTGAATCCCTACACGGCGCTGTGGTGAGTTTCCTCCTGAGCAACAAATCCAGTTGTTCAATCTTCTCACAACTAAATGTGTGTTATTTTTAGTGACATTACAACAAAGGGGAAGAGAAACTTCACCACAGATTGATGTGCCACCATATTCCTTACACTTTTTATTTTAGTACCATTATATTTTAGATTTACACCTGGGATTTTGCTGGGCAGCTGGAGCTTGACATTCTTCACAATATTGTTTTTTTTTTTTTTTCCTGTATTCCAATTTTCTATTACTTTTCTCTGTTATGCCTCTCAGAAGTAATGTTTGAATTTGCTGCACAAATAAACCCATCTTAGCTTCATCACCCAAAAGCAGAAAATCGACATCTTCAGCAGAAAGAACTGCTTGAAAACATTGGCCTCGATGTAATTAGTCCATATTAAGTTTGAATTGCTGAACCAAGTTATAATTTTTTTTGTTTTTTTAATAAAACCATGACTGTAAAGTGCGTTCCACCTTTGTGATCTTCCCACTACTTTCTGTATTTCGTATATATTTTAATAGTTCTCTGAAGAATGTCAACCTACCGCTAAAACTGACAAAGAGTCTTAATCTTACACACATCTCTGCTATTTCTTCACTCCTGCCATCCACTAAAAAACCCCACTGAGACCATATCTGATCCCCGACAGCTGAGAATAAATGAATCAAAAATCAGCACAACGGGGGAAAATTATCATATTATTAAATTACTTTTCTTCTACTTGAAGAGAAAAAGAATCTTTATTGTAATTTATTAATCACTAGAAATTCTTCGTTATATTTCTGGTGCTCTTTCTTACAGAAAATGAGTTGTTTCAACCTGGTTTTGCGCCACCTTGAACCTCGAGCTCAGGAGAATTGCCAGCGACGATCGATGGTTGAGAGTTTCTCTTAGTCCACATTTAGAAAATTGCTGTCTCAGATTGATCCTGAAGAAAACAGTCCATGCTGTTTGGAAATTTCACAATGAAGAATTATATTAAGTGTAATATAATCAATAAGGAGGTTTTCTTAGTTTTATTGACGTACTGTGATATCATTTAAATTGGTCATACTAAAAGCATCTTTTGAAAATAACCTTTAAGACTGCTATTACACATATTTATTATTAATAAAATATGCTTAACATCTAGTATTAAACATACTTTGCTTGCTTAACTGCAGTAAACCCACATTTCTATTTTACATATGTTTTTTAATGTAATATTCTCATTTTAAATGTCACGTTTTTATTGCATTTAAGTGCAAAATTATCATAATTAACATAAATATGGGTTTCCAAAAATCCATTTGTGTGTAATTGATCTATACAATGTGTTTCACTTAGTGAAAAGGTTCCTGAGCTGAACAGGCTTTTTGGTAATGTTCTAATTTACTGAATGAGTCTGTGTGAGTCTTCAAAGTATTGAGCTGTTTTATGCTAAATTAAGTTTTCAATCTGCATCCCTACAGTAGAATTCAGCAAAAAGAAAAATACATAAGTTTTAATTTTGTCTCTTTTTCCTCAGATTTTGAACATGTAAAAGAGTTGTACGCTCTGGGATTAGGTAATTGGAAATCACAGAATGCGTGCTGATGCAATTGTTGATGCAACTGGCATGAAACAGTTGAGCAGGACCAGACTATTTAATGACTGAATTTTTTTAAAGACCACCCGCCAAGTAGAAATGGTGTAAATTTAGCACAAAATTACACAAAAATCGTGCCAGCTGTTCACACCCTACCACATTTACCTTTTGTTTATTACGAATAATTATTGATCGACCGCAATAAAGGTGTTTTTGAAACTCAAATTTTAAAGCAGCTCCAGTCAAACAGAACAACGGTTTGTTGTGTGAAATATAATATTGACAAATTCCAAAAAAAACGTGACTGCAATAATAAACACAGCATCATCTAAGAACAAAACAATAAACATGCACAATAAAAGCCTACATATGCTGCTCTGCTAGGATTAAATGGGAGGGAGAAGAAATTGGATTTAAAAGGTCTGACCAGCTCTTTCTCTGGTTTTGGCACCTACAGCTTTCAAAAATCAAACAGGAATAGATTTTTCATCCACTGTGATCTGGTGAGAATATGGGACTTTGAAAGTTCAGTCATGTAATGAGCTGCCCTTGAATTGAAAGTCTTTTCAAATCAAGCAATGAAATCTTAAACTCTACTATAAAATAGGCAGTATACTGTACCAGTGAATTTATGCATCTGAAATTTAGCACGAAAAAGGACATACGCCAGAAATAAAAGTAATTGTAGCTTTTCTGTATGAGGCAATCAGAGCAGTGCACATTTCAAAATAAAAGAACAGAAAGCAATGTGTCAAAGTCTGAAAAATTGAAAACTTGTTAGCCTTGTTATTGCTGGTGTTGTGGTAGCTTTGACTTGGCGATGCATTTCATTGACTGTATTGTTCTGCTGTGTTTTGTTTGTTGGCTGAGTATCTTTAAAGTGACCCAGGTTTTAGATTAGGTTTGTTTTTCTTGCTTGTTTGTTTGGCTTTTATTTGTTATGTAGCCTAGAGGTGTAAATTCAAGCCAATCATCACGCAAGAGCTTATTCAATAGGCCAAACAACCACGGATCCACCTGCTTCGACCCACTTCCTCCCCGTCTTCACCATCATCCTCCCGAGTATCTTCCAGACTCCTCCAAGATCCTTCCTCCCCAGGCTCCCTGGAGAGTGGAGCCTGGAGAGTGTCCGGGCCCGGGAGAAGACTACCCTGAGCTTCACCCCGAGCCGATCATTCAAGCTCACGGAGATTCTCAGCAAGCACGTCTTCTGCCAGTATCTGAGTCCCAAAGAAATTCGGGTCAATAAAACTTTCTAACTGAGCTTTTTCTCTGTGTGAGTCTCTACAGATTGTAGATATCTAGATTGTTTGCTTTAGATTTTTGGGCAGATTTGGACCAAAGTCCCTAGATTACAGCTTTGCTTGTAAAAAACAAACTTTTGTATTATGATCTATGTTTTAGTCAATGTCTTGTTTTCTAAAGCTCCTGGTGCCACTTTTGATTTCATTACCAAAATATTATGATTCCGGTTTTGATAGTTGTGATTGGCTGACAATGTTTCAAACTGAAAAATAGCTGAACTAAAAATCCTGTATTTTTCTTTCCTTTTCCGAATTTTGAACTCCTTCACATGATTTTGTCTTCAATATAAGATCTTTTCTGTAAAAAATGCTTTTGAATTTACTGGTAGATACTCTGTGACACTTGACATTTTACTGGCTTATGCTCTCTTCATAATTGAAAATGCTTTTTTTTTTTTATTTAAAAAAAAAAAGGTCTTTTCATGTTATATCTGTAGGACATCTGGTGGTCCCTAATTAAAAACAAATCTTTCACTTTCAGACTGTGTGCAGAGTGAAATTCAAGTCTGAAAAGGCCATTTACTCTGTAAATAGACACAACGGCCTGTCGAGTCATGCACCGAGAGGTGGGCATTTATTTTTTTATTATTCAGAAGCTAAATATTTCCATTGATTTCCATGTTGCAATCCTGAGTGACCACACTTGGCAAATCTACAACATCAGACTTACCGATCAATGCTGATGGCACATAGATTGAGGATGCTTGCTGTGCACATCATCACATCAAGGGTGACAAATATGTCGCAGTGGATCTTGCTGAAGCGCCACTCTCCCACTACCTAGTGAAAAAAGACAGGAAGAATTTGCAATTTACTGAATACGTCTACACAAATCTCTAACACCAATATTACAACTTCTTTCTCTTCAAAAGAGCAGTAAAGCATGCATACATATTTTGACTGTTTTTCTCCCTGGTAAGTGAAAAAGAACCAAAATCAAGTGTTGGTGAACAGTGAAATACAACCCAAGCATAGTTTCCTGAAAAAGCAAAGAAGTCAAAAAAATAAAAGGGGAGAATTATAAAGCAGGGTTGACTAAAGTAAAGGCTTTGGCTCCTTGAGATAATTTTTGTGTGAACAATTCCAGACTCTTGGAGTATTTCAAGTCACAATCGAAATCATCTAATTTTGAAACAATTTTCTTTGATCTCTGCCACTTCCAAGAACATAAAACTATAATTTTTATGTTTGGACCTTAATAACATGCTCAACTTCTGAAGCGATCCGTTTTCAAAAGGTAAGAGCTGAGCTGAATATTTTGTGCCTGACAATATGGTGGATCAATGAAGAACAGATTTCCAATCCAATCCAGCTTTATGCACAAAGCACTTTAAATTACCAGAGGACCGAGGTATTGTACAGAATACACAAAAACATTTTAAAACATGTCACTGTAATCACAAGAGAACATAAAAATCTGTGCAGTTATTTAAAATAGTGCATCCTGAGCCAAGGAACGTGCAACGGAGAAGGATTATTTTTTTAACTCTACAAAGGTAGAGTCTAATCTGACCAAATTTCACTGCAACTGAACCGAGACCTGGGATTTTTAGGCGGACTAGAGTTTGCATTTTTGGTCCGCATCAGAGTTTGATTGCCCATCCACACCTCCCCTCCCGCCTCCCCACAGACTTTCTATGCAAACGAACTTGAGTTTGACTAAAGCAGACTAAACAGGGCTTGCGTGAATGCACCCTCCCTTTCCATTTTGGCATTCACTGAAAAGCAAACTGATAATTTGTAATGTAATGTTTACAAAAAACAGATTTATTTCAAACATTGGCTTGTCTTAATGAGCTTTAAAGAAACAAATTCTTGCATATCTTAAATGCTCATGAGCTAAAAATTCTACAACATACGTCACAGTTTGTATAGCCTTCTCTCGTGAACAACATTGCAACCTATTTATATCTATACCAGAGTCGGTCGCCATGGTTTGGTCAAATGATGAAACCAACATCACCGGTGATGCGCTGACAGCTCGGATTACGCCCACCCCAGCTGGAACAAAATCCTACCTGCTTCCTCCCACAGCTGTGTAAAGGGTAAGGGGGATGTAAGTGTCACAGGGCACCTCCTGCCTCTCTGTTGAAAATTAATCTTTGTCTCAATGATCTGTTTTCAGAAAATTAAGATCCATCTTTTCAAAGTTGTATGTTGATGTGGGTGGGATTAGACGACGGAGAACCATCTAACCAAGCCATGACTGCCTCACGTCTCCAAGGCTCCATTACGCTCCAACATTACACAAACCGTTTGCACTTGACATTTGCCTCCTCTGCATCTCAAAACAATTATAATGCCCTCTGCATTGATTGAGAGTGTGCACTTTTCTGTCGTCACCTGGTCTCCCACTCTGGAACGGCAGTAAGCAGATATATCTGCTGATATATCAGGACACACTTTTCTCAAAACCCCTTCAACGCAGCTGCTTAATCTTGAATTCTCAGCAGTCTTAGAGCACAAAACAATGTGGATATTTAAAGTCAGAAGAAGTTCAGAAGAGCATATAGCACATTCAGCGGCATTTTACAACCTAATTGCTCAAAAAAACGGAAACTAAAATGGCAGACATTGATGTTGCATTTCCGGGGAAACACTTTTTGTGATAAGTAGAAATTGTTCTAAGTTTACCAGTCTTTATTTAATCTTATTAAATAAAGATGGTTGGCAAGTTGTCAGGGTTTTCAGGATTATCTGATTTTGAAATAAAAAACAAGATTAGCATATCTGACAATGGATGATGGTGAAATACCAGCACTGCACAGGTGAAAAGGCGTTCCCTGCTACATAATAGGGAGGCTGCAGGGCAAAAATTTCATCATAGATATTTGTCAGTAAATTAAATGTCGACTGTGTTTTTAAGCATGCCAACTCCAATAAAGCTGACAACTGATGTTTAATCTCTACATAGTGTGTCACTTTGATAAATAAAATTAAACAATCTAAAGCCAAATGAAAGCAAAATCCTTCTAATGCAAACCCATTGAGAAAATGATATTCAAATAATGATCGAGCCAACAATGTTATGTAATTAAATCAGTCTGAGAGAGAAGTCATAGTGAGGTCTAAAACTTAAAAGATGTTTAAAGATCACGAGGATCGTTTAGAAATGATGTCAGTTCATGTTGAAGCTGCAAAAGAAGTAGCTTCCCCACAAAGGTGTGCACGTCAATTTCTTAAGAAATCGGCGAAGGCAGCACATACCTGACATAAAATATGTTTTACAAACACATGCATATCGATCTTTTGGATAAACTCTGGATGTTTTTAATCTAAGCATCATGTCATTTATGGTCGTGGGTAGATCTGCAAAAAAAATGAAGAGGATTTTGCTGTTTTATCGCTGGCAGCTTATTTGGCGATATAAAAAAATGGCAGCTTGCATTTGCCCACTGGAAGTACTGTATATCATGGCAGTTTCGACTATCAATAAACTTTAAAATTTAAATCTCAGACTACAGAAGCCTAATTTTGCTAACCATTCTTCTAAAAGCACACACATCTTTATTAGGGTGTCAGTAAACATGGAGAATACTGTAAATGAATTCGACCACTGGAAAGCCAAAATCAGACGTCTTCTAAGTTCGCAAAAATAATCTTTTTTAATTTTAAATACATTTACACGTCTTACTGTACAATCCTAAAAGTTATTTATTTCTCTCGGTTTTTTCTATTTCCTGTCTGATCATTCAAAAGACATAAAAGAAAGTTAACAGTTTTGACTTAGTCACCCTGAGGATTAGTACAGTAACCTCTGGTTACTTCAATGCCATTGGTATTATAAAAGATTTTACCCTCTTCAGTAGATTATAAGTCTACTAATTAGGTATTGAGGATTCAGACTGACATTAGCGGAGCACTTTTTCTTTGTAAATGTTTGTCCAACTGCTTGTTCAGCCAGCCAGCTGGCAGTAAATGAGACTTTAAAAGGAAATCTATTCAAAGTCGTCCATACTTGTGATGTACGTCAGGCTGCTTTTAAGAAAACAGTCACTGTAGTTCTCTGTCTTTGAACACTAATTTCAAAATGTTATTCAAATATGCATGAAGGGAGGAAAT
>VMRN01000005.1:3065312-3097611 GCA_010277015.1 Poeciliopsis turrubarensis
ATATATGGAGAGTTCTTCTTTACTTTAGGATGTACTTTAGAAACTGGTGGATAAAGATGGTGGTTTCTCACTTATATAAAAATTGCTTGCTGGGCTCTAAAGCCAGAAAAACTGTTTTGGGTTTGAGTTAAGCTTTAGATGTTACAGTCCACCGCACATCCACACCGTTTGTTGTCCACTTAAAACTCTGCCTGTCGACTTCATATCGCATTTTGCCACACAAAACTAGGCTTTCACAGGCTTTTCTAGGATTTAAGGATCGTAAACTTCCATGTTTAAAGAGGAAAAAAAAAAAAAATTCTGCTTGCAGTCCGATGTGTCTCTTGTAATACAATAGCTTTATAATGCATGCCTTTTGATCTACGGGGAAAAGTAAGAACTTTCTTGTTTTACAACATGAGGAAGAAAATTAGGCAGAGTGCCAAATCCAGCTCTTCTGTTTCCCTCACACTACAAACCACATCTGGGATTACAACCCTTGCACAAACACTTGTGAGAGAGGACAGAAAAGTGTAATCTCCTGCTTTCACATTAACAACGAACAATGTGAATTCAGACACAATACCATTTGCGACATTGAGGAAAAAGAAATCGAAACAAACAAACAAAAAAGTAGAACAAAAGTAAGAACTGTTTGTTTTGCTGCCTCCTACTAAGATCTGGTCATTTTCTCAGATGTGAAAAATGACGTTTGCTGCTGGTATCTAAGTTAATTCATAACACGGTCACTTAAGGGTTATAGCTATTGCTGTCAGAATCCGTGATTGATATGCAATTAGAATTTCAATTTGCAATTGGGAGGTGAGTGATAGAGCAGATTGATGGCTCTGGATATAAACACATCCTGCTGTTACGTTCATGAATATCACAGCAGTAAAAAATATGTTTAGAGTGTTTTGTTACAATGCTGTCATCACTAGTGCAAGTTATAGCTTAAGTTTTACACGTAGGAACGCTCATATCAAATATAGGAAGTTTTTCTAAAATCATTTGTCATTTATTATCCCATTTGATTTAAAAGTGTCAACATACAAATTTACCTATGTTTGTTTTTCCTTGCAAGTTACATCTGATCATGCTATATTATTTCATAGTGTGAATCAATATCACTTTGTGTTCAAACAATGTAAAATTGTTTTCTAAATTACAATCATAAGGATGTTCTGAACTCAAAAATAATATCATCTCAAAAAAGTCAACACTGATATGAAAGTAAGTTTATCCAAGATAAGAGGAGTAACCAAAATAATATATTAGAGAAATTATAAACGTAATTGTTTTGTTAAAAAGGAGAAGACCAGTTTAATCTGTGTTCAGCTGCTGAAGCAGCCCTTAAAAAGCCCCACTATCAGTAAGAGTGTGAAACAGAATTTCCTACACTTGAAGAATAGAAAATTATAATGAATTTCATGATAATGAATGTTTACTGCTCATCAGGTGCAGCAAGGATAGAAACGCCTAAGAGAAAACAACAAAGCAAAACTTAACTTAAGAAAAAAATTAAGCCTCGCAAAAATGAAACTATGAAACATGCATGACAAAAACACTGAAACTGAAATCACAGTTGGAAATGTATTGTAACATAAATTGTAAATAGCTCACACTGAATGTTACATGTGAATAAATTTGCTTGTGATAACAATAAGGTATGATGAGTCCAAATAGAAATGTGAATGTAAATTAGTTTTTACTTTCTACAGGAACTTGCATAAAAGCTTCACTGCTGCTTAAGCATGGGTGCTGTAGCAGATGATAATTAACATTTATTCTAAGTGTCTTTCCACCAATTCAGATCACGCATAATTTTCCTTCCATGGGCTCCAAAAATCCGTCACACATGGAAAAAAAAAACCAAAAACTGTGGTAATAAATGCAAATCTAGCATTTAATGATAAAGGGCAAGTTGAATGCTCTGCCCACCCTCTGTGACTAAGTTATGCTGAAACATTATTAACACAAGAGCCGTGGTCACGGACATGGTCAGTGACACCAGAATTAAAACAAAATCCAGGCGAATGAAAAAAAAAGAATCTGGTCTGTGCTCCAGGAGTTACCAGATACTCTAAGAAATCTGAGCTTATTGTCAAATACATGAAGCTGAGATTTGAAAAACAACATTTACTGGAGGAAGGTTTGGTGTTGGTAGATCTTGACCATCTAACAAAACAGTGTCTGTTGTTGTTTTTGTAATTGGACAGACACTGAATCCCTCTGTACTACACATGCAGAGCTCCACATACATTTTCCCCTTTTCCATTTTTTTGTAATTGTTTTTGCTTCATACATTCACATGATATTATATTATATCCAAGACATAGTAACTAAAACAATAAGTTAGTGTAAAATTTTCTGAAAATGTAAAGAAAAAGAGTCATCCAAAACAATATGACCATATGTAAAAAAAAAACAAAACTAAGTGTATAGCTTGCCATTCTGATAGATTCAAGAAATAAGTAAAACAGAATCAGTCTTGTCAAACCAAGTACGTGAAAAAGATTTAAAAAGTAAAACATTATCCTTTAAACAAAATTAGAACAAGAACAAATGAAAACAAATATATTAAAATCTGTCAGCCGAAAGCGTGTTAAAGAGACATAAGTCCCTTGAAACATTTAAATGTCCAAGGTGGTAAACACACTCATTGAACTGGAGCAGATGAATACTTGTGTGCTGCTGGCTGTGTGTGGAGAGTGCTTGTCTCCGTCTCACCTTCAAATTAAGCACAGCACTCCATCGATAGGCAAACCATGATGTGAAAAAAAGAAAAGGGACGTGGGAGAGAGTGGCGTTCGAGGCCAGGAACAATAGAGCAATAGAACAATAGATAGATGGATTGAAAAGCTAGCATCTGAGAGCTGAGAAAAAGTGGATCTATTTCACTGTTATTGAAGGCAGTAAAACTGAGAGAAGATTGTTAAATTATTAAAATATACATCAGGGTAAGGTCAGCAACAAGCTAGAGCACACGTTTGTTTCTGTCTTCAGTTTTCGGGTGAATAGTTTGATTAAAATGTTCAATAGTATAAAGTATTTCTTTAATACATTCACTTTGACTTACTTTTCTTGCTAAGTCTCCTTTCAAACACTGAGCCTCCGCCAGTCAAAGTGACAAAGTCACACCGTTTGCTCGGCTCGCGCATACTCAATGAAAACTTTCGGCTCAGCCTTTACTCTCTCGGGTTGTAGTGGTATACATTGTTATATAGTCCTAAAAACCCAGAGCAAACGAATCTTAAGTTTTTTCTTCACATTTTATCATATCTCGTTAGCTGCAACTCGAATTACTCTTGAATATATTTGGAACTTTTGCTCTTACGTGTTTGTTTTGGATGCTAGTTCTGCTACATATCTTGTCTGGTTGATTGGCTGTGTCCTGAAAATAGACGGGAAAAACAATTAGCTGTGCCCTTCATGTAGTGACCAATGTATCAACTATGGACTGAGTAGTTGTGTATTGAGAGGCTGTAAAGACCGAGAATATGCTTAAAGCGTAGGACAACTCTGACCCACTATAAGATATTTGGATGGATATTTAATTTTTAATGAGCCCTCCCTTATCTCCCCCTACACATAGTCCATCTCTTCAAGTTTTATTAAACAGGCATAACACGGTTGTTATGATCCTGCCAGCAGAGAAACAAAATTGGCACAAAAAGGACAGAAACCTTGAGGATATATTGGGCGTTCTTGTAATTTGATGCTGTCTATGGAGGAATTATGCCTGTGAAACCTATAGCCAAAAACTTGCTGCTACATGTATTTGATAAATATTTGAAAGTGATTGCTTTTTGCACAGTCCAAAATGCCATCCCTGAACATACACAGCTAGTTTTGAACACCTATATGCAATTAAACCACTTCACACCTTCAAAGACTCTCCTTTGAGTCTTTGGTATGCCATCAAATACAATTTTCTATTGAGAAAGTATTATGGTGTCATTTGGTGCTTTGAAATGTGTCTGGCAGCAAATCAGCTCCAACTTTCATGCTTTGATGTGCCCCCCTCTGTGAGAAGCTAGCTGCCCACAACAACAGAGAAAGAAGTAAATAACTTTGATAAAAACACAGTGTGAACACTCTGCTCTGTATTACAGCTCACAGCAATCACTAAAAGGTAGTCACGAGCCGTTCTTATGGATCAAGGAGGAAAAAAAGAGTCTGGTTGGTGTGGTCCTAATGTTGTCTACGCCACGGTAAAATCCCAACTATGTGACTCAAACTATTTTTTGCCCCCACAGCTTAATTTCCTGGAGATCTCTGTTTTATCTTGGACATCAATTCTGTGTCTTTTCTATTGTGGTTACAAAACTGTTTCAGTAAATTGTGTCTACTGGAAAGGTCACTGCTACCTTCTACAGGAGCATTGTAGCTTGGAAAAAAATGAAACTAAAATATTTTGTCAAGCTGTTTTTTAATCAAGCTGATAATGAATTTCGTCAAAAAAAACCAAAAAAAAACTCGTCCAGTTCCTTTAATCTCAATGTGCGCGTCGTACCACGTCTGTTATAAGTTCAAAGGTTGTAGGTGGAGCAGAGTGCGGAGAAAATACTCAAGGAAACAGGAGGACAGGACAGAACCAGGTCAGATGTATGTTAAAGAAACCAGCTGTCAACAAATGCAGACACAGAAATGGTTTCAGTGAAATGGGAACCAAGTGAGTCAAATCAGGGGAGGTCGAACAGATGTGGGAGAGAACAAGGAGGGAAATAGAGAGAGAGAGAATAATAATAATAAACACAGGTAAGATGGAGGCAGACAGAAAGGGAAACATGCCTAACACTAACACAAAAAATAAAAAATAAATGCATGAACAGAAGAATGACATTTTAAAAAGAGGGTAAAGACAAGGAATTAACTAATTAGGTGAAATCTTACTGCTATATTGAACAGAGATGAAAAAATTGATATAGTAAAAAGCCCAAGTGACCAAAAAAAGAATAAACACACTAAAAAACTGCCTGGTTACTGTGGTGGAAATTATTTTTTTCCACGACATTACATATGGTCAAATGGGCTATATGTACTGCCAAGTTAAAAATGTCACTATAGGCTGGTGAGAAAAGACAGATCTCAAATAATAAAAATGTAAATCAAAACCAGAGGAGAGTGGAATATAATGTGAAGGTTTTGACGAATTGCAAAGATGACAAAGAATCATCTAAATATGGGGTTATAAGAAAATGTATGGTTAAGTCACTCATTTATTTTTGTACGTAGAAATTTGATCTATTATAACAATTTAAGCTTCACATTTTCACACAACTATGTGACTTAGAGTAAATCTTCAAGTACCAAATCACTTCAAGACCCTTATTGGGAATACACATCAACCCGGATACCCAAATATACATCTGGTAGATTTGATCAGAATGAAGAATGGCTCTAAAAATGAAAAGCTTCCAGCCATTGAAACTTGCCAATAACTTCAGGAAACAGGAGGATTAACTTAGAAAAAACAACTGCGCATCAGAGTACAAAACACACATGGAGGTTTTCAAACAAGATCACCTCCCACTGATCACTGATTAGATCATTTTGCGCTCGAGCAAACATTTCTTTGTGGGATGTTAGGAATCTTAAAAAAAAATAGATATCAATTGAGCTACACTGGATTAAAGGCACCCAGGAAGATTTATTCATAAACCAATGACCTCTAATAAAAATGGTTGGTCTGACATTTTGCTGTTGTCACATATCTGCTAAATCACAGGCCTCTGACCACTGCATGGCTCCTGTTTACAAGACTGATGTGAACATGTTAACCTTCACTCTTGTTTTACCTCGTCCTTGTGACCTGACGATACAGCTGCAGTGAGCAGCTCGCTTTATCAAAGCCTTTTTCCGCCTGTGTTTCACCAGATCTATATTTAATCTAAAAGCATTATCTGCTCTGACATGTTTTACCCTCCAGTTGTGAATTTTGTCTTTTAAATTAAGTGTTATGTTTGGATCGTCATCATTTCAGTGCTGTCTAAATGTTCCAGTCACTTATAACACTGGAAATAAACACAGTTGTTGCAGGGGCATTGCTCTGCTGCAGATGCCTTAGTTTTCCAACCATTACTCTTTTTAATCTTTTGTTGTTCTTTTTACAGGTGTAATACACTGAGAGAAAGAGCATAAAATGTACAGAGAAGAGAGAGAGAATGTCTCTGGGATAAGAAATGTCACGTTTTATGTCTCATTACAAAGAAATATGGCTGGTGTTTTTTTATTTTTTATTTATTTTTTTGTTCCTGTGTGTATGTTTGTGTTTGTGTATTTCTATCATCCTACCTCCAGGTAGACAACCCAGGGCATAACCAGCGTGGCCACCAGAAGATCAGCAACAGCCAGGCTGACGATCAGGTAGTTGGTAGTGGTCTGCAGAGCCTTTTCCCTCGACACAGCCATGCACACCAGAACGTTGCCAAAGACAATGACAAAGATGAGTAGCGTGAGAAGCATGGCATAGTAGTTGTAAGGATGCCTCTGTTCTTGCTCTGTTTCGTTGAAGTGCCATGTTCCGTTATCGTTGAAACTGTCGTTGTAGGCATACTGGCCAAAGACATCCATTAGCTGTGAGTGATGGAGGCCAGGAAGTGGCCCTGCAAGACAGGTGAGACAGTATTTCAATGTTGAATTCAGTGAACTGTTTGCAAACAGGAAGATAGTCCCTAGATAATCTTTAATCCTTTAGTAATTGCAGAACAAAAGCAGTTTCTCGATTGATCTCTTAAATCCTGCTGAGCCCAGTAATGGGATTGGACTTGATTTCAAATTGTGGTGGAGATTGGAATCAAAACCATGACAGGCTCAATAAAGTTAAAGTGACAACAAAGCAGACGTTTAAAGCTTATAGATCTGGCTTTGACTAAAAGTTTGTGTTCCTCACAGGAAAATGTGACACATAGGAATATTAGTAGTTTGACTCATGTGCTTATTGATGCACGCTCATATTTTCATGTGCATATTTACACAGCATGTGAAACAAACAACAGCCACTAAAATATTTCTTTATATGTACTACTTTTTGGTGGTCAGCTGTACGTTAAGAAAATATTGAAAGTGTGACGATTGACAGCAAGAAGACTCTCCTTCTGGCTCTGATGTGTTTTTTTTCTGTTTTTCTGTTGATGGCAGCAGAGTCATAGATCGAAGGCAAAGGAGCTCGATTTTTTCACAGATCATTTGTTGCATGTAGTGATAGTTTTAACATGTAAAATACTTTTTTTTTTTTTTTTTTCCAAATGAGAGTTACATAGAGCATGAGACAACTGGACACACAGGATGTGTTAAACCACTGACCAATCACGTCACCTCCAGGATGTCTGCAGTTCTGCAACTATTTAAATGCACCTAACAGCACAGCTGTTTTTGATAAATGCACAACATGCAGGTTGAGCTCGCTTTTGTTCTGTCTCTGCTGTTCCTGCAGGTTTTCTGCTGCCCTCTTGATATTTTCCGACTGAATGAATCAGATGCCTGCTATGAGTGATTAAGGCTCGATCATTTTAAAGGATGTTTGCAGACAAATAAAGCCACGGTAGCCTGCTGGAGAGCCTGAAGCATGCCAAGACACAAGGTTTCCCAGCAGAGCGGAACATTTCAATGACATTGTCAATACTTGTCATTTTCCCTGTTGGTAGTTTTAACACCGAGCCCGATCAGTTTATATTGACTGACTGCTCATATCACATCAGTGCTTGTCTGCAGGATGTTTTTGCCTTAATGCTCCGTGTGTAAACTAAACAGCCAGTCATCAGTGCATCCCACACATTAAATCTAGTAAACAACAATCAAGAGGTGGCCTTCAGTTTTCCTCTGTCCTCTGTGTTGCTTGTTGCTGAGAGCAACAAGCAACACAGAGTCATGATTGCTTTGAAATTGTAACACATGAAAATATAAATTAGGGGATTAATTAAACACAGCTGCTGAATTAATTACAATATTTTAAGAACCGTGGAAAATGGATGATATTGCTAAGTCAATGTGTTACAATAAAATTTCATCCACAACCAACACCAATTTAGATTTATCTCTTACTTAAAAAAAAAAAAAGAAAAAAGCAACCTTAAATATTCAAGATACTACAGTATTCTAAAGAACTGCATTGGATGCAATCTCAGAGCCCCCAAGAATAACCTCATGACAATCACTTCTGTTTTCTTATCTTATTTTTCCCTGGGACAGATTTTCTGAGCTTTTGATGTAAACAAAACTGCTTTACTGCTTGTTCACTGCCTGGAATCTGACACATACCAGATGGTTATGCGCTGTAGAAAAAGTCGGTGTACCTTGATGTGTGCTTTGCTTTATTTGTTACTGGATCAAAGTGACACTGTTGCTCGATAAAATGTGATACTTGAAGCATAGGACACTCCTTTCCCTGCAAGCCTATCAAAGCTGTGTGACATTGTTTTGCAATAAACTTGAATAAAAATAAAAACAGTCATAAACTTCTCTTGCGTCTGTGAAGATGCGTGCTTTATGACATGCTGCACTTTTACATCTAAATCTGTTCTTCACCCTTTATCGGCACTTTGATTGGAAAAGCAGATTTGTAGTCTGACGCCGAGGCAAAAGCTTAGCAAATTGAAATAATTTCATCGCTAAACAAATAACTGCATTACTTGTGAAAATGTTCCTGCAGTTTCATGATGGCAAGACATATCTGTTATAGATCATTGAATCAATTGCTCCCAGTAAAGATAGCGAACAGCAGAATCTCTTTGGCTAAGTAAATTAAAATTCTGTTTTTACAATGTGTGTTTTTGCATAATTCACGATAATTCTAATAGAAATCTCTTCCAAACGTTGGGCATATTTAATCTGGGTTTGCTTGAAAAGAACCAGGGGAAAAACAAAGCCTTTTTGTTGCATTAAGTTTTACTTAAAAAGAATTTAAAACGGCAATGTTTCTTCCTGATTTCCTTCATGTTTGAGTGAATAATTTTTTCTTTCATGCATTGAATGTTTCAGTTAGCGTCATTTGGAAAATGACTGCGAATAAATATCAAGGTTTTCCCAGATGAGGTTTTATTAAACAAAAAGCTATTTAGTTCTTGTATTACCATTCTTTTACTCCTACTTCAGCGCAACCTTGCATGCACTCTAGTTTTAGGGATAACTCTTGTTGAAATACACATTCCAGCGAATAGCTTACACACACTCAACACTGACATGGATATCACATTTGGCATGTTTATGTCTTTTAATGTTCTTTTTAGATGTGGACTGATTTTGCAACGTCATTTATAAATTACAAAAATAAGAAATTACAGCAAAACTTTGTATTTTTTGTAGATTTTTTTGAGTCTAAGTCATAAATACGACATCAAATATTTTAGGAAATTTCCTTTCAAAACTCTTTTCTTGAAGTGTGACGTGATTAGCAATCTCCCAGCATAAGTCTTTTTGACTATTGCATCTCTCTTCTTGGCAGAACTGGTCAAATCTATCTGCACTTCTTGGTTGCAGTACTCTTAAGGCATTTAAGAATGGAAAAGATTTTAAGGGAGCAGCAATGTTATAGTGTCATAGTTAGAATAATTATTAAAATAAAGCAAAATGCAGTGATGGATTCTACCCCATTGTCATCTGCCAATTCATAACTAACAAAACAGAAAAACTATGATACTATAATACAGCAAAAAAAAACTCGCTAGTAGAGAAACTTATATCACGGTGGCTACCAAAACTTAAAGCTCTCGTCTTTGGGACAACATCACCAAAGATTGAACATACTTACTTCAATAATTATGTTCAAAGTTGTTGCAAAAATACAATAAACAAGGCATAAGCTATCCCAGAACAATTGAAGAGCATTTAAAACTACTTGCATCTGAAATGCATGAAGCAATTTGCTGTAATGTACTATTTACATTAGGGTAAGTGTAAACGGATGAGTCAGAAGAGGACATGGTTTGTCATCAATAGCAGATTGGGTAAACATTACTCTGCTTTTGTTGAGGTTGTAATATCCTTAAATCACCACAAGGGGGTTACAACCTCAATGCCCAGAGACGCGCACAAACAAACTAACAAAAACTCAACTTTCTGTGTTTATGGTGTCATTGTTAAACATATTTTATTCATTTCACTTCTCTGAATTCTCTTGTAAGTTGTAGGGAGAATGGTAACTGGCCTGAGCTGCATTGCTGTGAACCACTGACTTGTAAAGGCCAGACCTTTATGCATTCTTGTGTGACCTTTGCAGCCATAATACAAGCACCCTTTGTTTTTATTTTTAAGGTCCTTGAAAATCCCTATTGATCAAAGCATTGCAAAGGACAGACAGTTCCTAATAGTGTCTGGTACATCTAATCCACAGCAGACTCTAATGTCACAGAACCGATGAGATTACTCACATTTTTTAAGATGTTCTGATGATGTGTTTGGCCTTGAGTGTGACTGATGAATTAAGGAAATCTATGTTAGAGTTAAAAGTTCATTTATTCAACCAACTCTCTTCGAAAACTAATTATTTAGCTCCATGCAGGAGCTGCTATGGAAGGTTAAAAAAGCCTCAGGAGGATGAAGAAGGATTAAGTGAGGGGCAGGAGAAGAAGGAAAGGGAATTGGAGTAGGGAAAAGGCATGTTCCCGTTAGGACATGTAAGCAATGCTCTGAGGCAGCTGCCTGTGTGTGTGTGCCCTGCAGGTGCTCTGTGCTGTCTAATCTTATTTGTTTGCTCAATCTACTTCCTTTGTTGCAATATTTGAAATATCTCTTGCTGCTGACCTGGTAGGTAGTGCTTTCCAGAACAAACATCATAGGTTTCTTTCTAATATCTTGAATCTCTGCAGAGAACATCAAAGAAAAGGCTGAACACTCCCTAATTTCTAGGATTTTAAGTACTTAGATAAGAAATACCACTGCTACCACTGGTGAGCAAAGGGAAGAGCACTGAATATCTCTTTAGTGTACACAAATTGGGTGTTAATAAGGTAAAAAAAAATGTTCTAATTGTCGATGAAGCAGGAAGAACAGGCAAGCTTGCCAATCTCTGCAGGTCTTATTAACAGTGGATGAATTCTGCATGTATTCACCTGTTTGCTCCAGAAGAAAAGTTTGTGCAACTCTAACGACAGAATGTGTTAGGTTTTTTTATAATATTTATTTTTGCAAGTCTGTGTTAGATTTATCAACACTAACAATTGCAACAGTTTATATTTGACCAGGAGATGAAACTGCTGCACCCCAGTTAGGATGCTAATGCTGATCACTATCCACTGAAATTGCTTAGAGCAGAGACGTATGTGACATGACTCTTTCTTTCACCTGACAAGGATAGTCTACCAAATGTGCCTGACTTACTGAAAGAACCAAAAGATGAAAGGTTAATGAGAAGAGGCAGTGCATTGATTTTGTTATGAAATACTCTACTGAGAAACCTTGGGTCCTGTCATTCATGTGGATGTTACACGTACCACTACTCTGAGCATTGCAGCTTTCCTGGTACACCAGTTCTCTAAAAATAATATTCCCTGATTGCCACGGCCTCGTTCAGCATAAATGGTTCTGGCAAAGCTTCAGATGTAAAACAATGAGCTAAGAGTCAAGCAGGTGGTCCTAATGTTATGCCCCATTTTCTTCTTTATTTAATACATTATAACATGACAAAATCTGCTTTGTCTGGTTGAAGATCGATGTAAATAATTTCTGAACCTGTTCAAAATCAAGTAATTTTGTGCCTTAAGACAGACAGATGGCTATTTTCTTTGGACTGTGACTTTATCGTTCCTTATTCATTGTCTTTCAAGACTTGTATCACGGAGAGACCAATCTGAGGGACATATCAGAGGTCAGGGTAAGTCATCTAAACAGGAAAAGCCTTTGTGCACGCACACAGTTTCTAACATACATGTTGAACACTAAGACTGATCTTTCAGTGCTCTTTTTCAAATGCCGGTAGTCTTGGCTTTGGTTTTACAAAGAGGCTTTACAATGTTTTGCTTTTTACTCAGAATAAACTAATATTTATTCTGAATAAATATAACTAAAATTCCTTGAACTGAACGTAGAAGAAAAACAATTTTCTTCTCTTTTTTACATCTATTTTCAGTGTTTCTTGTCTTTAACAGTCACTTTTTCTCACTCAAATGCATTTCTTTTTCTGTCTACGAATGCACTACTAAAGGTAATATTGGGTTATGCGTCTTCCTTAAAACGCAACTTCACCTTATGGACTGTGGTTACAAGCAATCTAAAGCTTTGATTTTCAGACTAGCATGTAATGCCTCAAGTCAGCCACAGTGACCCTCCAAGTGACCTCTGAAATCCAGAGTATTAGGCTTCAGCCAGAAATCAAACATTTGGACAAGCATTGCAGTTTCTCTGAATTTACTGAATGTATTACAGGACTTGGAAATGCTGTGCAAAGCACTTGGTGACAGATTTAAGATCTATCTGCTGTCTCTGTAAACTTCCCCAACTTTGTGCTGTATGTCTCTTATGGAAAGAGTGAAAAGCTGGAGAGCTTACACCTTGAACTTGGCAGCCAAAGTTTCAAAGCTGCACAGCTCAACCATTAAGTAAAAGGCCAAAGTTGTTTATTAAATACTTTTAATCAATGCAAAGGTATTTTAAGAAGAAATGTATGCAATTCAGATTTACTGTTAACCACTGTGTAATTGAAACGGCATTGAGCAGCACTGTAAATCAGTCTAAGCCATGTGAACAGAACCAAAATACATCCTGCATCTCAATAACACCAGGCTGCCATCTGGACTTTGTCTGCAGTAATCTGTTTACTAATGTAGTACACTTCACATTTATTGACACTCATAGTAAAGGCACGTCTTAAAACAAGAGTAATATTTATTGCACTAGCAAATTATTTTATGGGGGAAATTATCCAAGGCTAGAAGAAAAGTTTGATTGCCAGTGCCATAATTATGAGCAAGCCTAAGGATACAAATTAAATTGAACTAAATCAAATTCTATTTGCAAGTTATTCTTAATTAGGTAACAAGTCAGCTTGGCAGATCAACAGTCAAATAAGTCTTGAAATAAATATATAAATGCACAGTACGTTTAATTCTGAAACAGAATAGTTACTATAAACAAAAGCAATGAAAGGTATTACATGTTGAGTTATACCTTTCCTACTGGTTGAATATTGATTCAGACATTACTCATTTTTATGTAATATTTAAGTCCCACACAAAAGTTAAACTGAGGAAAAAATACAATATTACTGTCATTAAAGTAGCTTACAAATCAAAGCGATATTGTCAGAGTTTCAACAAACAGGAGTTCTCCTGTCTCATATCTTCAAAGGCTTCAATGTGTGTCTAATCAATACCAGTTTCTCTGTAATTATTTTTGCAGCACCACCATTTCCTGCTTGCACAACATCTTTCATATTTTCCTGTTTCCTTTCAACAACAATCACATTGTGATTCTCAAAGAAAATGGAGGTTTCAAAAGCAGCTAACCTTGTCACGGACCATTATTTTTGGCAGCTTTTATGATATTTAATCCTTTAAGGGGCAGCAGCAATTATCACCTTTTTGCTGCTCTTGTTTGACACTCGAATGTTTTTTTTTTCTTTACCCTGCCCATTTGAAGGCACAGCAGGCAGCAGAAGACACCCATTATGGGTATTGTGCTTTTTTCCCCCTCATCTCAGGAGCTGCTGGATATTTGGAAATAACTAAACTCTTAAACTAAGAGTGACCAGGGCACCACTATAACTTCCCTGATAAAAACTGAAGTAGCCTGAAGGTATTGTCCATCTTTGTCTATGCAAACCTAGCAACCAGTAAATAAAGTTTCACATTTAATTTAGCAAACTAAATGTGAAAGCTATGATGAAACCCAGTGGAGCATTGTTGATGGAATTATACGAAACTGTTGCACCAGTTATGTAAGTTATTACTGTCTGAGTTATAAAGTGTGAAGTATCTTTAACTGTTAGATATTGGGGCCTGAAAATAGGCCTATAGAAATGCACACGTTGAACTTTTTAGATTTACATGTAAAAGTGTAAAGTCCCTCAACTTCCCGCCTTTGGCTTTGCTATAACCTTAAACTTGAATGTATGATTCACTTTTTTTTTTTAATGCATATTTCTGCCAAATCCCTCTGCTCTAATCAGCCTCATTCAGCCCATCTGTGCCATGTCTAATTGTCTGCCTGTGTAGCTGAGTTGATTTTATTTATTTACTTTTTTTATAATTATTATGAACCTTCTCAAAACACCTTTTGTTGTTTGTTGTTTTTGGTTCCTGATGTTGTTCTGGGAGGGTGGTTATTGATGTGGCACAGAGTGGAGTTCTGTGAGGTAGCTGCAGCAGCCAGGCAGAAGCTGCCTACACAGCTCCTGGTAAGATGTGCTAATGCTACCTCTCACTCTTAGTGATGTTTATGTTGTTTATGATTGTTCTCACACTTTTGTACTGCATAAATTATAATGTTAAGTATTTTTATGTGTCTAAAAATAAACTTTAGGTTCAGTTAGGATTAAACTGCTGCCCTTTAAAGTTGTTTGAAATTTTCCCTCCAAAATGTTTTTATAGCTGCTGGGATCTGACTGGATGTGTGTGCTACACCGATGGTTGAATGTGTCCCACATTGTGTTATAGGTATGTAATAAATGCACAGATTTCTGTTATAGGTTTATAGCATTACATTTAATTACTTTATATGTATTTCATGTAAAGCTTGAGTTTTGTATTGTAATTTTGATGGGTGTTTATATTGTTTTGCATTGTGCATTGACATATTTCTTTGGTATTGATTCGTACACAATTTTATTTGTCTTTATTCCATTGAATAAATGGAATAACATTCTGCTTAATGTAAAAAAGGCAGAAGCTGCCTACACAGCTCCTGCTGCTGGGATCTGACTGGATGTGTGTGCTACACCGATGGTTGAATGTGTCCCACATTGTGTTATAGGAATAAACTGACGCAGATCCTGAGTCCTGTGTGATCTATTTTGCAACTGTTACACCTGCCTCACCTGTGCTACTCTCCGCAAGTATGAAACCAGTGTTTCTTCCACACCCTCATGCGTCTCCAGCCCTCCAGTCATTTGTTGGCTTCCTGGGTTATTGGCTTCCTTGGCAGTGAACAGTGCCAAGTTTACCGAAAGTGATTGGGCAAACTTTTTGGACTTTCGTCCACTTAGAATTCACTCAATTCCTTTTATTACTTCTGATTGCTGTACAAACTTGATTAGACAAACTTTCTGGTATTTCCCATAAATTCTTATCAACAGGCCAAATACATACACTTTCTTCCTGCCAGTGGTCAGCAACACACATATTTTCTCCCTGGATTAAGTGTGCACAAGGGTTTGTTCATGAGTGAAAATAATCTTCTTTCAATTACCGCAAATAATAAATCGATTAAAAGCTATTACAGGGTTTAAATACTCTCACTCCAGACTGTGTTCTCTGAAACAGTGGTTACTTTTGGACTTTTACTCCAATCCAATTAATTAAAACATCCTAATTTACATTTTCTTATTTTTTTTTCTTTTTTTTGCTCAATTTTGTCAGAAAGATAGCTAAACTTATTAAGTAGGATTCAAATGCAGGAAAATTGCTTCCTATGATCCAGGGTTATAATGTTTTTTTACATTCATGACTATTATGATTGACATTTATTTATATTACTGACTTATGATAAATGTTAAACAAACAATGAGATAGAAAAAAACCAAAGGCCCCTGAAAGTTACCAAAGAGCCAACTGGAATCACAATCTATACGTTTAAAGTTACCCATCATTTTGGGTTTTATAATGACGTGGAATTGAAGCACCACTCACCAACTAACAACTGATTGTAGAATATTTGGCAGCAAGAAAATTTTAGCTGTGGACATTGAACAAGTGGCATCCAATTACAATGGCCCATTGGTATTTACTGAGCTCCTGGGAGCAACCTGTTCTTCCAATGTTTGCAGAAGTAGTGTGCATGCCCATTTGCTGGATTTTATACACAAGTGTCCATGGATGAGGACCGTATTCCTATCATTTCAGGAGTAAAATGAGCCAAAAGTGTCACCTGCAGCAACACAGGACCACGGTGCCTGAGTCAGCAGATCGATGAGTGGGCTCAGACATATAGTCAGTTTGGAGTCTGCAAATCCTGAAAAGATACACAGCTGTTCAAAACACATTTTGCAGCCAAATTCTGCATTGCTTTTGAATCTGTGCCATTTGGGCACAATGAGATGAAAGGGCTCAACCATCCGCATAGGTTAGCCTCCTTAAACTACCAGTGACTCACTCTGCAATGGAGAATTTATTCTCTTGCTTAGCATTCAACAAAATGCACCAAAGAATCCCAAAGAAGAACATTGTGTGAGAGTGAAAAGATGCTTGGCATAATGTAGCTAAAAGACTGAAATAAGCGAAAAAAAAAAAAAAAGTGGTTAAGGCTAGATCCTCACTATTGTCTATTTTAATGGAATTGCTTCAAACCTTTAAATTTATATGCAAAGCAAGCACCGCCATTTTGAAAATGTCCTTTTGTTTCTTTTGTCTCAGACCATGCAGCTACTGCCAACAGAGACCTGCAAAGATTTCATATTACAACCTAAGAGATGTTCCACTAAGACACATTCCTCCTACATAATAATAATTGTAGAGCAGCTTTGCATTATTAAAGATGCGGATCACAGCGCAGCTACCACAGTGTATCCATCTCTCATCATTAAACAGGTTAAATGGCACAATACCCCAGACGATGACCCCTGGATCATGAGCAGTTGACCTCTCCTGGATGAAATCCTTAAATAGCCTGAGTGCTCCTCCTAGATACAATCCTGCTCACACATCTCACTGCATATTTTTATTGCGGGTCGACCCCAGCACTGATCTACGAGAGCAAGGAGGGTGTTATCGTGCTATACTGGAGTTGAGAGAGGCAGTTTAAAAAAATACTTACATGAAAAATAGGATTTCAGGATTTTTGCTTTATATACAGTCATGGCTTGTCTTGTGGAGTGAGAACTGTGCTCTATCACCTGATATAACTCCCAAGTTACTGTGTGAGATCATAACCAAAAGAGACTTTAATAAAATTAGGGGGGCACTTGAAAAACAATTACAAGGTGCAATTATTCTGCTACAGTGGTTCAAAACAGGTTTTAATTTACCCAGCAATTATAACTAGCTATTATCTAAACACATCAACCTTAATCACTTCATAATCCGCTCTTGGAAAATAAAGATGTTTTGTTTTCTCTGTAGCGCCACTAATTAACCCCAGTGTATATTTTCAAATGCTTTCATCATTATCTTTTGTTAAATTGAGCTAGATTGTGGAAAGGAGATTATCGCAAATTTTGATTAATCTCTTCGCTGATCAATTCACCAGTTAAATTGCCGTCCGATTGAGCATATTTGCAAGAGTCGTGAACTGATAAAATCCAGAGAAAACCAATTATCAATGTCTTTGTTTGCTCCAGAGTACAGATGACACTGCTTTGTCACTTTATTAAACCACATTACAATAAAACCGCCACAATTAACAGATTGGCCTTCAGATATGACCTTATTTCAGGTAGAGTTTCCTTTGTTAAAGACAAGACGTCGTTCAATTATCGCATTTATAGCTGATTATATTTATATAAATGCCTTTTTCATACTTTTGGCAATTTTAGTTTGAAAAGTAATATTTTAATTTTACCAACATGTTTCTTCTGAATGTAAGTTGGAAAGAATCATGATGCTTAATTAGAAGACCACTAGACGTTTTGGAGAAGTTTCACTTAATGTAAAACATATACGGTGACATCATTAAAGAGTTGAAGTACAATGTCTCTGACGCTGACATAATTGAGTGAATAATATTTTATTCACTCTCCCTCATCTGTTTTACCATCAGTCAGAATCTAAGCACCCAGGCAAGAATGACTGATTTTGGTCAAAGTCAATGACTGTCCTATGTCCTACCTTCTGTCACAGAGATATGGTTCTGTGTTCCTGGAGAACCAGACAAAAATCAATGTTATAGTGTAAAGTCCCTGTCTACTGGCTGGCTGTGTAGGAGGTGGCTGCTATGACTTTTACAGAGCTGAAAATAAACCTGCTCATTCAGTGTACCAATTACTGTGTCATTATCCTGCCACTGCAATTATGGGTGCTTTTTCTCTGCACTCAACATCATGAAGGTGTCTTCCCCCCCCCCACCCCAAGTAAAACCTATCAAGGTGCATTTAGCTTTAAATGGAAGATGAATCCCTGTTAATTATATTTTCAAAGTGATGATTTCTTTTGGGGGGGGGGATTGTTTGTTTGAAAGGAGCATGCAATGATCACAGTTTTGACTGTTTTTGAGATAAACCTATTTAAAACTATATGATTGTAAAATATTTCAAATGTTTAGTGCTTTATCACCATGATTCTGAAAATGCAATGCAGCTTGTTTTTGGATTAGGAAACTATCTGTTCCTTTTACTACTTTTCTCCCACAAAAAAGTTTAAAACGAGCTACAACCAGATTTGATCTAAAACAATGTTTCCTGTGGGTTAGATGGACAATAATAGTGTCGCTAGCCCAAATACCTGACACTTTTAAAACTGTCTTTAGTGTAATGTTGGATATGACTAAGGTGAAATGAAGAGGGTTAAGTGATCTAACACGACTGCAACACTGAGCTGGCAGCAGAGGAAGTCTCAGAGTGTGTGTGTGTGTGTGTGTGTGTGCGTGTGTGCGTGTGTGTGTGTGTGTGTGCGTGTGTGTGCGTGTGTGCGTGCGTGTGCGCGTGCGTGTGTGTGTGTGTGTGCATGTGAGAAAGAGAGAGAAAGATGGCGTCGAGCTACAAGTTATAACAAATGCACAATTGAGACCAAAATAATTCATAACGCTGCCAGATTAAGCTCCAAAATTATTTCTGTTGGACCAAGAAGTTTTTTTTGTTTGTTTTTTGTTTTTTTTTTACAGGAAATAAGACATCTATTTTTCAAAACAATCATAAAACACAGTAATAGTTTTGAAACCAAGCCATGCAGGTTTTCGCATGTTTTAACTGGTATTTTGATGATGAACTCCAGACCTACTGGCTCTCCCTGAGGATATTTTCTGTCATCATTGTTGTACATCCTTTACACTGATCGTTGCAGGAGTTTCCATGACTACAGGCAAGTCCTTAAATTTCTGAATGGTAATGAGGACAAGCACTGATCTGTGGTGGGGGACTTTATCAAATGGTGCGATGAAGCCCAGCTATACTTAAGCACTGCAGAAAACAAAGGCTTAATATAGAATTAGAATATAAATACCTTGGAACTGCTATCAGATGTAATTTTACAGCAATGTAAATACCTGCCTTTAAAGTGTAATTAACTCCCATCTGAAAGCTACGCCATGCCTCGGGCAAATGTCGCAAAATTCCAGCAAAGTGGGCGGAGCCAAGCAACACGGCCGCGTGTGGAGTTGAGCGGTCAACTTATCCACTTTGTTGCTATATTTATTGATTTATTGACTCTTTTTCTGTGTTGTTTGAGACTCTTATGGCGACAAATGCTCTGCAGCTCGTCTTAGCGAGCAGCCAGCCATCAGCCGCCATTAGCTTCTTTGGCGATTAAGGCTCGCCAGTCGCCACAACAATGCTCACTATGCCAATTGTTGTGGTGACTGGCGAGCCATCGGATGGTCAGTGGGATCACTGCAATTCTATACCCAAAGTGACGAAGTTGTGCCAAGCTGCAACCAACAGGAAAATTCTACTGCCTAAGAACCGTTTGACCAATAGTGAGATGCTTTTAGGCAAAATAATGGATAGAAAAGGGTAACAGAAAGGGAGAAATGTGTGGGGAATGTTTAAAGTGAAAGTGGGAGGTAAGACTTCTTCAGCTAGAGGAAGCAGAAGAAGGTCGATGCACAGACCAGAGACCCAACTGTCTTCTTATAACCATGTTGGAAATAACAAAATCAGAATCACAGTACTCAATATTGTGTATTATTTCTGTTGAAGTGGGAATGTGGTGCTTTTCTGTTTTAAGTAAAATCAACTGGACAATTATACATTTCCTAAAGATTTTTTATTTTTATTTTGCAAAAACCTCTCACAGATCTAAACATGTGTTGCTCTAGCTCAGATATTTTTTCCCCTAACAATAGGGAATGCCATCTTTTTGTATTGTACGATGTGGGTTTGTGTTTAAAAATATGTCAATTACCACCTACGTAAGTTCAAAGCCAAAACTCTAAAATGTTTTTTTTTTCTTTTTTTTTTACATTTTCTTCAACATATGTTTTTTGGTAACCTACTAATAGCATGGAATATAGTGAAAGACTGGATCTCCACAGAGCTCTTATTTATTTCCTTGTTCCCATGAGTTGGACTCCATAGAAACATTTCTCTTACAGGAAATTTTTCCACTGCAGGAGTTAGTTTACAAACAGCGCAGTCGGTACTTTTTGTTTCAACCGGCAACATATCAGCGACTCTAAAACCTCACTGCACTTGCTTAGAAAACATCTGCTTTTCTCTGGGGCCAGGCAGAATAATAGAAAACAGCCAGACTAACGCAATTGAAAATTTTAAGGTTAGTTCGATGTTTTCCCAGTCAAAAACAATGGGATGGCTTGGATCAATAACAAGGTTAAATTAGAAACAGCAGTTGAGGAAAATGAGCTTACTGACTTTACGCTTTCTTTTCTTGAGTTGCATCACATTTTATTATTTTCAATCGAGGGTAATAATGTCATTTGCAATGTTTTTCTCAGCAAATTTCTGGATGTTCTGGACTAGTGCTAATCACTGACCAATAACACTGAGCGGAGTAATCTTTGGTGGATATTTCAGATTAGATTTTATGGAAACAATAAAACTTCTCAATCTCTTGGCACTATCTGGCAGCATGTTCCACTGATTTACGGATTTTGCAGAGAGCTGGTTGCTCTTATGTCTTATGATTTTCAGTGAGAGTTACATTTTTGAGGTGTTTTTTCAACCTAATAGAACAGCTTTGTATCAGGACGAACTAAGTGAAGCTCTCCCAGGCATCTTCATAGAGCATTCTGTGAAACTTGTAAATTAAAAAAGTTTCAAAACAGTTTCATTATGCAGGAAAGAGTCACAGCATTTACCCCTAAAGGTATTGCTGTTTTTGTACAATAATGTCTTATTGTTATAATCTACTTCTAACTATAAATCTGGCACTTAAAACTAAAGGCTGTTTGTCCTGAACCATATAAAATACCAATGGTTCTCAAATGTTTTTGTACTGCTCTTGATTATATGCAAAAGAACTTAACATTTGGTGCAGTTTCTATATTTTGAATAGCATGGCAAACAAGTGGGGGTGCGTAAATGCTTGACCACACCAAGCTTCTTTCTAAAGCTGAAGTCTCCAGCCACAGAACCGCTCCTCTTGGCCTTCCCAGTCAGCTCCTCCAGACTAGCAGCAGCAACAATTACCAAATACCTGGTGAAACTGCACATCTGCTGGGCTTATCATACAAACTACTTCTCAGTCCAACGCTCCTAAGAACAGCTGCAAATGGAGGAACATTGTGGAGATGACATGCTAAAGGTGCAGAATCTGAAAAAAAAAAACAACTCAAAGAGACAGGGACCAATTTCAAGGTGTAAATTCGCAAAATTTAATTTCTTTTGTCTATGATGTACACAGCATTTTTATAACTGAAGGTAACATAGTTACTTGATTGTGTTATATAAAATGGCACTATGTGCCAGGAAAATACATAATACTTCAGAATTTGGTTTAATGTACACATGTGACGCATACATTGGAGCTGTCACAGACAGAAAATGGTGAAAACGGGATTAAATTGCTGCCAACCACAGACCACATGAAGACAAAAAAAATGGATGGAAGGAAATAAAAGTCTAACTTAAAGTCTGAATCAAGACCACATCAGGACTGACTCTTGTCTTAACAGTTGCAATAAAAATCCACCCATTAGGATATAAATAGCTGGACATTCACCCAGTGGAAGGAGAGGACAGGGATGTTGGTAACAAGCCTCCATTGACCTCATTAGGTTCTAGAGAATCTCCAACTAAACAACTAGGTTTGTCTCTTGTGCATAGGGCCTAAACAAACAGGCAAACACACACATTCACACACTCTGACAAACCCCTTGCCAGTTTTCCATTGCACATTGTGATCCACAAAGACATACAGGCAAGCAATGCATGCAGGTGTGTGGAAAAACTAAATCAGCATGCACGGTGGCTCTGCTTTTTCCTCAATACTCAGAAGAGGCTCATAAGCCTCTGATAGATCAGTCGCTTCTTTAGTGTTTGGCTGTGACTGTCTTGTGTACAGAATAAGTAAATAAAAGTAGGTTTCTAGCTTTTTTTTTTATCTGTGTTAATTCACAGTCAAATCAGGCAGTTTACAATCTTGCAAGAATCCCAACCAAGGCGTGGGCCACTGTCTTCCCAACACACTGTAGTAAGTGTGTTACTACAAACACCAAGACAGTGCACTCTGACAGGCACAACCAAGTTGCTTGAATAGTGAGGCCATAGTACGGCTTGGAAGTCCCACAAGCACCTATAGGACCATGCCACAAATTAGCTGACAACAACACAGCTTAAACCCTAAGAGAGTTCATCTTCCAGACTGACAAGTAGCTGAGGGCAAACCAGCCAGACACAATGATGGTTGACAAGGAGCCGAAGAGGGCAGGTAAGACAGATGTGCCTATCCAAGCTTACAACAACAAGAAAACTCAAGACATAAAGTAGATAAAGCAAAAACAACTGGAATGTGGATGAGAAATATTTTAAATAATAATAATAATGTCATCTTTAAGGTTTATGAAACCAATCAACAATTATTTTAATAAATTCTATTGCTTGTCGAGGTAAACACATAAATGTTTCTCAAATACAAAGCATTGGGTCTCAAAATCTGCGGCTCAAGGATACGTTTGGGTCTGCCTGTTTGTCAGTTTGTGTTTTCTTTTGTTTTGTTTTTTTTTCAAATATTTATTTCTCTGGCCTTAAATCCAATCAAAATTTTAAAATCAGAACAACTGAGTATTACATAAAACCTGTTATAAATAATTAAATACAGACATTTATATAAATCAATATACTGTACAGTATATGTGCTGAGCGTTAGGGGATTCTTTTTTGAAGGATTACACTGTGAATGTAGCATTGCATGGACACAATCAGAATTAACCTCAGGTTGCTTTGAGTGAATCAGTTCACTGACAAACAATTTAATGTAAAGAGTCAAAGGCAAGGCACAATCCAATACATGTCACTTAAGAGTCCATTTCCATTTGGTTTGACCAAGTAGGATGAACTTAAAACATGTTAAAACAATTTAAAAAATAAGGTGTTATGAAAGATCCATCTTAGAGCAAAAACTTCGGGACACATCATCCATCCTGGTCATTAATGCAGATCTTATGACGGGACTTAGCCAACACCAAGACCTGCTGGAAATTAAAACTGTCATTTTCACAGGGCTTGTCATCAGAACCATGAAGTGAACACAGATTTCCTGGCAGATGACTGTGTGACTTTGGACATGAAAAGAAAAAAAAAGAAACACAGTGGACGAACACCAGCAGCAGTCAGCGATGCGCCGTAAAGCATCACTGACTGTGGAAACCTCACACCTGCTCTCAAGCAGCTTGAGCACAATTTTAGGAAAATCTAATTATTTCAATAACTTTGTCAACATGGCATATTAAACATTTCTGATCTTGTTTCCAGCTCAGGAGGAGAATTTAACAACTGTCTCTGATATGTTTGTGGTTCAGAGACGGTCTGCTGGACAACTATCAAATTGTCCCCATGTTGGCCATAATGAACAATCATTTTATTTCTAATTATTGGTAATCTACTTTTCTATAAAACTGAATTTTAGGTATGCATTAGCTGCAAGCCATACTCAGAAATATAAACATTAAAGTTTGAAATGCATCCCTCTCTCTTTGATGACTTTATGTAAGGAATATAATGAACTAGATGAGTATGAATAAATTACAGGAATTTATTATTTTTTGTGATTACTCTCTAGCTTATTGAGATGCACAAATGTTTTTTGGTTTTTTTTGTCACTAAAAAATTAATTTTTGCAAGAAATAAACAATGAGCGAAAACAGCTGTTTTCCCCTCTATTTTATTACCTCTACCAGGAGGGAAAGCTCAGTTTTTAGGTCGCCAGGCTAATAAGATCACCTGAGAATTTATTTGTCATTGTCTCTAAAGCCACCAGAGATAACTATTTTAGGAATAAAACTACAGCAAGCTAAAAAATATATATTTTTATGAACCACTCAAGTGCATAATGGACCTTTCTATCTCTGATGAAACAACATACGTGTTAGAGTAAAATGTCCAATTTTGCATATTTCTAGTTTGTGTAAACTGAAATATTTATCACAGTTCTAATTGTTTGGAAGACAATATCTAGATGTTTGTTCATCTTCTGAAGCAGCCATGTGTCCCTTCCTTCTCTGCTCTCTCACTAATTCGGTGAGCAACCATGAAATCTATATCAGACAGACAAAGCAATACGTTTAGGCTGCGCCAAGCATGAAAGCGGAAGATTGGTTATTTTTCAAAGAGATCGAAGCTACCTCTGTAACCAGGACTGATCGACTTGATAAAATATATCAAATGTGGTTTTCCTGATTGTGATTTATTGTGGTTCTGTTAAAAGCTTGGCTATATTCAGCCATTAGCGAAGCAGACACAGAAGGATATGTTGAGACAGTAATTTATTAAAGCTTGGACCAAAAGGTCATGTAGGATCTTGGATTGCTCTTAAGACATGACAGTCACAGGCAGTGAGGGAAAATGTCACGGAAGGGGCTGGTTTTTCTTTATTATTATTTCACAGCGCTTGAGAGGAGAACATTTTTCATTGTGATGCATGTTTGTTGTCACACTCCTATGAAATCTGACTCGTCACCGTCCAGAAAGGTGGTCACTATTTAGCCACCCTCCTTAAACTAATATATTGATTTTTGACCGTTGTGATGGACTGGCAACCTATCCTGCTCAATGGCTGCTGGACATCGGCAGCCATTAATATTAACTTTCCTAAAACCATCTGGTAACTTTTCATCAAAAATTGTTGGAGGTGTAACAGAAGTTGCAGAAAGTATTTTTATTTATTTATTTATTTTTTTTTACTGCTTTTGCTTTTTTCACACTTGAGTAGAAACTGGTTGTCATTATTATTTTGATACCAGGTGACCTAAGTAAACACAAAAAAACTGTTTTCCAATAATAACAGTAAGACTACTTCTAACAACATGAACCAATGTGCCAAAGTAATTGCCTCCTAAAGGTTGTTTCACCCTTGATGGAAACAGCTGCCAACATTTGCATTTTGGTTGAATAAAATGACTTCTGTGAGAAAACCTGAAATGAAATTCCTCCACACGGATGCAATGTGTTTATTTGTCATTGATGTAACAACTTGCCTAGTGCTCTGAAACATTTAAATGTGAAATAAAAGGGCAAAGCCAAACAAATGTATAAAGGTCAATTTATTTCTCGGAGCCTGTATGAATAACTTTGACCTTGTAAAGACAAGAAATGTTGTTGTTTTTGAAGTCAGTCAGTTTACTGTATACTTATACAACACTGGGTGAGCAAAAAGCCAAAAACTAATTTGTGACGACTATTCATGACCATCAGTATGTAAAGTGGCTCTCTTCTAATGAACTTTTGAGTGGCAACTTCTACCTGTAAACACTCGTTTACAGGGATTACGTATTGGGTGCCCTCTTATGCAGTTCAGCTGTTGGGGATCTGCTGGCAATATTGTTTTTAAGCAATTCGGATGAAGTCTTGAATGGTCAATGTCTTCATGTTTCAAGGCATTCAGAGCCAACACACAAAGGCAAGATAACAGGGAGGGATTTTTACTCTCCTGGGAATTTCTGTTCTTTCTCTCTAGCTTTGCTATTAATCCTCATTCCATCGCCTCTGTTTAATAGTCATCTCGACACTTCCCCAACAATGCGTCCCTTTTTATTGGTCCAGATTGTTCATTTAAGCAATTCCCCCGGTGGTGACCTCGGACGAGTTTTTAAGACATCACCTCTGAATTTATATCGAGCTCTTGCGCGTCTGCAGCCAATTAGGGCATTTTGAGCTTTCCCACGTCGGCATTGTGTTTCTGTATTTAATGCACACGTGCAAATATGATCGCAGCAAAAGCTGTGATGTGCACTAACAGAGACACTTGACTGTCAAACATTTTCACACCTCTCATGAGAAAATTGCGTGGATACCAGTGTTTACCTTAGCAGAGAGCTGTTACAATACAGAGGTGTGAGAAGGTCTATTGTTGTTATAAGCACCTCGAGTTTTAACTGAATTTTAAAAGATGGATGCCAGTGGGTTGTTTATGTTATTGTTTTTTTTTTTTCACTCCGGTTGCGCACTGTTGCGAGAAAAGTTATTTTTATCTGTTTTAATGGTTAGTCTGTTCCACACATGTGAGTATCACACTGAGGAACTGTTGTGATAAATTATGTGTAAAACATATGCTCTTATTCTTGCTGGAATAAGAGCATATGTTACTTGGACAGTAACATAAAATCAATCTTGAACACTCCTAAGGTGGCAAAGCTTTTTTGTGCACTAAAAAGAGCAACATAAGATACTTATTATAAAAATAGAAAAGTCGGACTTTCCTCAACACACCACTGTTATGTGAAGCACATCCAGCTCATAACAGAAAGTCCACTGGCTTTTTATTATCCAGCCATTCACTGTCAAAGTGTTGTGCCAAGATTCCCGGGAGCAAACATGCAATACAAACTTCATGAAGGAAGTTACCGGGTCAGGATTTGAACCAAGAACCTTCTCAAAGCAACGCAATAGTACCAGCAGATACTATTGCAGACTTCTAGGAAGCCCATCATCTATTAATTAAAAAGAGAATGAAAAAACTGCAAACCAAAAGAATAAACCAACTTTAGTGGCATGCCTTGCAAAGAGAATGTTAATCAGTAAAGCGTTTTGTAGTGAGACATCTTTTAGGTAAAGTAGTTTGAACAAAACAGTGTGATGTCATGTGACAGAACGGGCTTCGGCAGCTTTCTGCTGGGTAGAAAAGCAGGTAAATCCAAATACATATTTTATTTGCTCTGGCAGACTGCAGCTGGCTCTCACTCGGTTCAAACGGATTTCCGCTTTGTGCTGGGCAAGCAATCATGGCGGTTTATCTAATACTTGAGGGGGGGGCTTGAAAAGATAACACCGTACATTGAAGCAGTGCTGAAGCAAATAATCCTGCGCTTCGTCGCACACGTTGCTACTCTGATTGGCTGCAGGTCTTTTCATTTGTGTCCAAAGGCATTTTAGTTTGCGGCAGATATCATCCGCTGGAAATTGAAAATTAAGACAGAGGACGTCCAAGCTAATTTTGAATTGTCTAGTGATGCCAGGCAAGCTTTCTGGACTATTTTATTCTCGAAGGCTTGTATGTCTCAGCTTTAAAAGCTTTACTTGTACTAGCACAAACCTGACCCAATTTCTATCATACACAACTGTTTGTCAGCTGAATCCATTTGTGATGTAATGAAGACGTTCATGTCTAATTTTAAATATTAAAGCTGGTTTAAAAATCAAAAGTCCTTTGAGCAAACACCTATTTTTTTTGTGTGTGTATGTTTTCTTTTCAATGAGCTGACCACTTTTAGGAACGATAGCTTGTCACTGTGGTTTGCTGAAGTCCCAACGCTTCAGAAATGCATTTCTAACCCACTCCAAAATCACAGAGGATAATGCTTTTGTTTTTCATTTGTTCTGTAATTTCTTTCAATCAGGGTGCGAGGAGATGCTTTTTAAAAATAGTTTCGGCAATTTCACACTAACAGATAATTTATACTTAAGTGGCTTAGTGATTTCACCGGTTAACAGGTAATCAAGCCTGATAAAATTAAGCCAAGCAATGCGGTTAATCACAGTTACCTCATGATTTATCAAGAGAGGCAATTATATTTTCTCCATAAGGGCAAGTCGGTGCGGACAGCTTGCTTCACTTAAGAAATGACTCATCATTTAAAAATTTTACTTTTCATTAGCTTCCTATTACCCTTTTCAGGCACTGAATTGTGTACAAAACCACAAGAAATGTGTAATAGGGCTCCTTTTATAATATTATTTTACATTGTGTAAAAGTACTTTGGAATCGGCACCTGATTGAAAACGTAAATCCTTCAGAGGGGTAGTAATTTAATTTATTAGCAACTCAAAGAGAAACTGAATTTTTACCCTTTCTTTAATGCTTCTTTCTAAGAAGGCAATTCTTGAAAGCATTCATGTCTTGACAAGAACTGCATCAGGCTGCTCAGTTGAAGCTGTTTTGTTCGCAAAGGAGAGTAACAGATAAGAGACAGGAGTGCGTAGAATTCAATATTTGTCTGGGCGCTGTCACCGGATAAACACCGAACACACACAACACACAGGCGCACACACATAGAGGGCGCACGTAGCCAGTCTCAGCTTATCCCCTGGTACTTACCTGAAAATGCATTCGCAGAGATTAGAAGATGAATTCCCTGTGTTCAGAAAGCATTTAAATTATTATTTTGCTAATTTATTGGGGGAAGAAAAGTCATTTTTATTTTATTTCTGCACCAGTTTCCCAAACTGGTTCTGCTGCAACCTAACTGTGCAGACCAGGATACTGGTAATGGGCAGATGCTGTTCAAAAGCAAATTCCAGCTTTTGAAGGAGTGAAGGGGGAGGAAATGGGGGGGTATGATCAGTGCCTTTGAGAGGATGGAATAATTATGGAAAAATATCAAACACGAAGAGCTATTTTTGCTGTTAAGAGAAAAAGCTGGATGTAGATTTCAATCCAATTAAAAGTACTCCAATGAAAACTTATATAATCTTGAAAGCAATCACAAGTTGTTCTGAGGGAGCTGCATAAATAAACCATCAATTTATTTTTTTTCTCATTTCTGTAGCCTTGTGCCTCCAGCTTGTGAAAACCTGCCCTCGGCTCAGAGTGGGCTCCAGGGGGGAGGTTGCGCAGCTCCCACCTGCCCGCCGCAGAGTCTCTCGGTCTCTGCGGCGCTAAGGACCCGCTACCCCTGTAATAAGAGTCCAGCTCTGATTGCCAGCTGGGAACAAGCAGAGGGTGGGGAGGCGTGCTTAGAACTGAAAGAAAAGAAAAAAGAAAACACTCCAAGTCCTGGATCACCACAGAAAATTACCTAAATGTTTCCTCTCAGTATCTCATCCAGCCAGAATCTCATCTTTGAAGCAGCACTTTCACACAGATGCTCTCCTGAACCGTCAGTGCGCTCACTCATCCACAGAAAACGGGATTTTGCAAGAGTACGATGAAAGGTTCATCAAAGTAGCCTTTGTTAAATGTATGTTGTTGTTGTTTTTTTTTAAGTTCTGTAGCGACAATGACCTTTGGAGCACAAGAAAAAAAAAATAAAAAAATAAAAACAAGAGAACTATCTTACCTTCACGCCATAAGTTTGATTGAATCCTTTATAAAGCCACCGACAAATAAATCCAAAGAAGTCCAGTTAGCTCCCTCTGTATCTTCTATTTGCGTTGCACATTTTTACTCTCAACTTGAACGACCCGGATCGGTGGTGCGTCAGTTTGAGCGCGACGCATTTAGTTCAAGCTGATCCGAAAATGTGCCAAAAAAAAAAAAAAAAGAAAAGAAAAAAAAAATGCTGCCGACAATGTTTTCAAAATGCTGGAAAACGAGTCTCTCTCTCTTTTTTTTTCTTTTTTTGTTACGTAAGTCTAATGTCGGCCGAAGATTGGTTTTCTTTAATCTCGGCAAAAGTAGAGCAGACGTTGAAACGGAGAGCGCGGTGCGCGCGTGTCCAGGAGCTTTACGCACGCAGCGGAGTTACCTTCGGTACTGATGGAGGCGGGAGACGCGGCGACTGTGAAGAAGTGTGGAAAAAAAAAAAATCAAGGCGGGGTTACATCTGCTTAATCCACCGCGGGGAATCATGCTCCTGTGAATGTCACCGTCCGTGTGAGACTCAAGTTCCCAATGTTTGTTTCAGACTCTCCAAGCTGGAATGAGCACCACCTTTACTTTTTTTTTTTTATAGATGAGAAATTCCAGGATGGATTTAAAGCGTTTTCTTTTTCGGTAGATTCTTAATGCATTTGTGCTGATGGTGTGAGGGGGGGGGGAAGCTCCTCATCGGGGTCACTATTAGACACAGCATGTCAACTTCTAAGTCTTTCAAAGAAGGCTGCCCAGCCATGTTCATTATGTTCAAATATTTTTAGAAAAGTTCATTTATTTCAGCAGTCCAGTTGCACAGATCAATTACATCGATATCATTTTCAAATTTTCATTCCTTTTGTGAGGATTTGACTGAAAACAGTATTTCATGTAAGAAGACTATATCAGATCACTAAAAAACATTTACCACACTGAAATGTATGTTTTCTTCGATTCAAAGCTTTTTACAGACTCTGGTCTGGATTTTGACTTCTCCATTATTGTGCAGGAATCTGATGATTCACAGTTTGTTTGAAGGTACAGTTCCAAGTCATTTGTAACCTCTAACATGTTTTTTATTTGTTTGTTTGTTTGCTTTCACCATCTTCCTTTCATGTTTGCTGTGTCAATATGCAATATTTAAAGCAACAATACGTTCTTCTTGTCACGCTCCCAAATCTGTTGAAAGACTCCTCTACCATAGCGTTTTGTAGCTCCTCCAAAGTTACCACTGGTCACTAATGGTTCCTTTCCTTGCCTTGCCTTTTTGTCAGCATATGGTCACATCTTTGCAAGTGAAACATACTGTTTTTTTTTGTTTTTTTTTTAATTCTTCATGATGGTGTTTATGTGTTACCGTTCTTCATTAACTGAACGAAGTTTGTCGTACTGTCAATGTGTTCGGCCTTTTCGAGGGCTGCGAATGCTTGAGGAAGGTCACTGGAGTTACTCAGTTGTTAATCTTTGTTACTGCAAATGCAAATGACAGACCGCAGCGTGAGAAAACCAGCTGTGTTGTCTGAGTCCTGCCAATAAAACAACACAAACTTGTTTTTTATAATCACATCATAAATGCATTTGGGGACAAATTTGATACAGACGCCCGCTTTGCTACGTGTTGATGTTCCATTTTGATGCCCCAGGCAAGTTTCATCCCATCCAAGGTCCTGCTTTCCATTTGCTGGGTAAAAGCTCCACAGTTGTTGGCCCTGCTTGTATAGATGTTTGAAAAACAATTAAATACACAAATATTTTATTGCAGAAGGATAACCTAAAGAAATTAGGAATTTTGAGAAAGATTTTGCTTTAACCTTGGGCGCCTTTTTTTATATATCAGTTAGAGCCATATTAACTGAAGCCCTTTCTGTGATTATTCGGGGTGACCCCATTTTACCTGTAACCTTTGAAAGTTGGAAGATACAGCAAGAGGAGTATTTGACTATTCTTTGCACAGATTTTGTTTTGTGTTTTATTTGGTCCACCCCACACCATTTCCATGCTCCATGTTGATTTTGCGCTTTTCTGTGACGATTTGTCCATATACATTTTTGGATTATTACTCAACTATCAACTTATCAGACCAGAACTTGTTACAAATAGTTTTACTGATGTCTGGAAGAAAAACAAAACATGCTTTGTTCAGCCTCCCTCTCCCTGATGCACACTAAATGAATGCTCTCAAAAGTAATTTTTGTTTTTCAAAAAATGTTGTGCCACTGGCTCGTTGTCTGTCTTTTCCAAGTTTGCCATTATTTGCTAATGCCGCTGAACACAGAGTGTCATGCCAACAAACACAGTCGCATCAGAAAATATTCTTGTTGGAGAAAAATTTGAAAAATAATGGATCCTTTTATGAAATGTGTTTAATAAGAAAGAACTGACAAGTTATAAATTACAGGACACATGTAATGTAAGGAAAAAATTAACCACAGAATGAAGTCTGAAGAGACGGATAGATTATAATGATCTTTTTTTTTTTCTCCTGATGAAATATCACAGATTAGAGACACAACCGGAGCACTGATAATTGCCTCTGCTGGAGGCAGGTCTCACGAGGACCGGCTTTTCTCACTTCAGCGCTCCTGTTGGGGAAATTCAGACAGAGGGCCAAAGCTCAGTGCAGACTTATGACTGATTTACACAAACATATTCTCAAATACACATCTGCAATCGCACAAGTAATCACGGGAGGCACCAATGTATATACATCAGCTAAATGTCACAGATTGTAATTGTTTTTATGTTGCTGTCATTAAGTCACAGAAAATGTATTACTACTTAATTTGTCCTGTTCTAACACAACCAACTCCAGACTCGTGTCATGACAATAAAAGACGTCACACTCCAATGTATTTATTTATTTATTTATTTATTTATTTATTTATTTATTTATTTAT
>VMRN01000005.1:3097621-3142133 GCA_010277015.1 Poeciliopsis turrubarensis
TATTTATTTATTTATTTATTTATTTATTTATTTATTTATTTATTTATTCGTTCATTCAAGAACTGATCCACACGTCTCTATGCAATCTCTGTTCAACCTGGGATTCCCTGTTAGTCTCAGGTCAAACAGAGACAGATTGCAGGTGCAAGCTGGAGTGATGCATAGAGAGGAAGAGCTACCTGCACGATGAGGCTGTCTTGAGGTTTCTGGCTTGATATGAATTCAGACCTCGCTGCAAAAAAAAATAAAATAAAATAAATAAATTCACGGTTCCTCCTTTTACACAAGCAAGCACTTCCAGCAGACACATACTCCAGACAGTGGTCCTGGAAGTGAATCGCATTTTACGCACCAGCGGTCAGCGCTTTAAAGTCGGCCTTATCACATAAAGAATTTATAATACCACGACTGGTTAGCACCAAGTATGGCTCTGTGATATCTTGAGTTTGAAATTTTGGCGTGTTCCCTGGCTCGTGTTTGTACTGTAAGCTGATGCGTTGCACTGTGTGTGTTGGGGGAGGAGAAGAGGTGAGGACAAGGAGAGTGCTGGCATGAGCGTCTGTTTAAGAGGACAGCTGTGACAATCAAGGAGGACTTTGAGTGAGACTCCCAGGGAGAACTATGAGGCTTGCTTCTCTTTTCTCATCCAACTTTTTATTAATAAAGCTGTTAAAATTTTCATAAATTTCTCTTTGTGGGAAATTATATCATCATCCTCTGCTTTTATCAAATGCACAACTGAAGCACATCCAGGCATTGTGGCAAACTGTGGCTCAGGTGATGCTCTGTGATTTATTCCTCCAAATCCTCCACATGCCAAGCTGTCTTTGGATAAAATGCTGGAGCTGCAGGCAGGCCAGCACTTTGCATGGTTACTGTAGCATTACAGTTTGTGAGTGTGCGCATGAATGGATGAGTGGAACCACAGTGAAGCGCTTTGGTACATCTATGGTAAATAAATAAGAAAGGAAAAACATCACAACTCAGTCAGTTTCTGGTTTCATATTTGATGTAAGATTAAACCCAACATTCTGTATGTATTTTTTTGTGGATTTTTAACATTGCAATAATTATTGGACAGAATGATAAAGTTTGTCAAAGACATCTCTACTACGATTTCATAAAACATACATATTTAGTGATTCCCTATTGCTACAGTTCATGTAACACTAGAAGCATTTGGTTTCCCTTTAGCAACGCTATAAATCAAATACAGAGTTCATCCACAATGTCAAAGTGCAGAGATAGCTAAAATGATGCTTGAAGCCTCTTTGAGTATTAATATTAAATTAAAATTATTACGGTGGAAATTAACCAAAAACATGGACAAAAGTTGCTGTAGATGCAGCAGCACCAACAACTTAATAGGATTATCTAACACAACATAAAAACAGCAGGAAGGTCAATTTAAGTTACCAACTTAATCATAGACAAGACAGGAACCGAATCATAAGAAAATACAACACAAACTCAAGATTTGTCAATATGCTTTACTTTTTTTTTTTTTTTTTCCAAAAACCACCAATTTAAAAATTATTGTATTTATCCGACATACATACTAACCTCCAACAGCTGGAGCCTTGGAAAATTACACCACTTAATTAGATAAATAGATTATCACAATGAGCTGAAGATGGTCAGAGTTTATGGGAAGAAAACGCTAAATACAGGCCAAGACAGTAAGAGTAAAAATAGTTAGAATAAAATTTTAATATTATTTAATTTGCCTTTGAGAATACTTGAGTATTTTTCAATTTAATTGAACTAAAAAAAAAAAAACCTCAAATTATTATGAAATTATTCCTATGTTTTCAGTTTTATGACTCTTGACTCCTTTTGATTTTGGTCAAAATGTTTGAAAACTTCTGTTTTGGATCAAAATATGTTCACGGTAGAACAGGCTTGGAAGCCATTTATTCATCCCACTCATTTCTATAAACTATGTGGTCTTCCACATAAAATCCCTGTCAAAGAAATTTCGGATCGTGGTTTCTGCCATGTAAAAATGTGACATAGTTTTATAAAGTGCTGCGCAGACAAGACGTGTTCTTTATTAATAAGAACGCGAGGAGCTCGAATAAATTGCTTGGTTCTGCTTTCTCAGTCCTCGCAGCATTAATTTTGTGATACAGCTGAATCACCTCAGCAACCAATTTCAGTCATTCCTCAGCATGGAACAAGACAACAAAATAAATTCTGTGACAGTAACTTTATGTCTCATAGTATAAAGCTGTGATTGTTAGATTTTATGCCAATTTAGAGCAAAATGCTCAACATACTAGATAAAATGTCAGCTGCAAAAGACAATAAAAACTATCGTTTTGCAAATTTGCCAAGCTAAAATGACAGAGATAATGGTTCAATCCATAGCGATCAAGGTGCTGTTGTTGTTGTTTTATATTGTAATTAATGTCACTTATGTATTCAGACATAATGAAGAAGCCCTACTAAATAATTTCTTATGTGGACAGGATCAACTTGCAAAACATTTAAAATGCATGTATGGACTGTGTTTGATTCATTCTGGCGTTTTGTGTGTGACGTGCAACTTGTACATTGCTCATTAAATCTGAGTGCAGCAATTGTCACAACTGTCTGTCTTGTTTCATTGCAATTTCTTTATTTTTAAAGGCCACTGCACAGCAGGTATGGAAATTACACTGGGAAGACAAACAGATGGAGAAGAAGCTGTGTGGCAAATAATTTATGGCAGAAAATCTGTATTATCATCAGGCCTGGTTTTTCCTTCACGGCACTTGCCTTTTTTTTTTTTTTTTTTCTAAAAAGAAGAATGGGAATTGTGTGGTACGGGGAGAACAAGCTGTCAAAGGTACGGTAGAACAGAGAGAAGAGAAAGCTGACTTATAATTTGAGCTCAAGGTCACACACGCCGCTGGATCTGCCAAGCTAAACAGCACACGTGGACAGTACGACAGAGCAAACAGGGTTTCTCTCTGCATTCAAATACATGCTTGTTATCCCTCTGGCCCTCCATGACTGAACAGAGATGTGACTGTCTCCCTGACATGCTTTCATGTATCCTTTTCCCATCTGCTTGCAGACGATTGCAGTCGCATCCAAAATTGAAAAGGGGCTCTCCCTTGGTAAGTTTGGAGTGATTATGCACAACCCAGGGACTGAGTAGAAAAGTAGCAGATTGTGGTATGATTGAATCAAATTCCTGGGTTTTTTTGTTGTTGTTTTTTTTTTTCGCCTATTTTGAATCTGCTTGCAGTTTCTGCTGTCAGTTCATTCTTCAAATAACAAGTGGATCTCAAAAATTCTTTGTAAAATCCAGGGTCTAGATCGTAAATCTGCAGGAGCTACGAAAACATTGCTGAACAGCTGAAAAAGCTGCAAAGAAAAAACAAGCAGCTCAGTTTTGTCTGCCGTTCTGACACCAATGACAGCAAAGCTCTGGCATGTGACTCATATTTGCTATATTGGGCTGCAGACTGGAACACGTATTTCTCCGCTGGCTTTGATAATTCTTAATGAACTCCGGTTTGACTCAGTGCTAGACATGGATACATGTCATGTTACATTAAACGATTCAAAGTCACAATGGCTGTTTCACCGCCGTCAAAGTAGCTCACAGACAGTAGGAGGCGATTAGAACATTATTCTATAAAATAAGTCAACATCACTCATGTTATGAGTGACGTTAAATCACCTGTTCCAGCTAAAACAGAAGTAAAGTCAACATTACAGGCAGTGTTCGGTTGTTTTATAATCATTTTTAATGGAAGCGCCCTCATCTTAATTCTCAAAAAATTTTACCTTTCATTGCACCTTTTAATTCGGCAAAGGAAGATTACTTTATGATTAAGAAAAATGTTGGCGTTCAGAGATTTTTTTTTAAAGAAAAAGTAGTACTTTATGGGAAATCTAAACTTTAATTTATAGTTTCTAAGTTAACGTGTCAGTAACAATAAATGCCTTCATGAGAAGTATTAAAGAGCTCATACTGATTTATAAAATAAATACTGTAACTAAAATGAGTACATGTATCTTTATGTTTAAACAGTAAAAGAAAATATCAAATCTGCTACTTACAGTATATTTTTTGTGTGTGAACTAAACATTTGCTTTCTTTTTCACATTTTTAATTACCGTACCGTACTAATTTTTCTTGTGGTTTTCAGACGAGAAACGAGTGTATCTTCAGACTTGTTACATATAAAAACAATCTGTTCCCTTTAGAGGTTTTTAGTTTTCTCTCTGTAACACAACGGCTTCGTTCCATGGGCTGAATTTTATGGAAATGTAAAAAATAAAACACGACTTCTGATATTTTTCGCAACTCTTCCGTCTTTTGACAGTTTCAATTCTTTTCCAGCCTTTCAGGACGAGGCCTTGTCATGGACCTTTATATTATTCAAGTTTTCACACAGGGCTGGGATCCCTGCTGGTTGTTGGCCACAGTGTGGAAATGTATTTGAAAACTGTAGGTTTTGGGTGGGAAGCTGCATCCTCAGCCCGAAAAAATAGTGTCTTGTCATGAATTCTGCTTTGATCAATTTAAATAAAAAAGTGGTTTATAGACATACAGTGGCATTTATTGCACTCCTCAACTTTTGATTAACTGTAGATAGAAGTTGTTTTCCTTTTAGGTTTTTGTACCAGCAGATGTTGATTAATCACATTGCCGTTCCTTTGTCAGTCTTCCTTCATGCCTGTCTCTCTCCGACACGTTGCAATCTTTTCTTCTGCTAAGCAGTTAATGACAGCTAATGTTTTTCTCAAAAGAAACAATAGGAACAAACATGGGACATCAGTGTGATATTGTGTTTGCTTTTAATCTGTGATTAAAATCAAGTGAAATCCCAATCCTTGATTAAAGGAGCACAATGAACTTCACAAATCAACTACATTTGACAACTTCTCGGTTTAAAGAAGAGTTTGGATTTTAGTAACACCAACCCATAACTCTATCACTGTGAGTATCAATGAGGTCCAGCAGTTGACAAACACATGAAAAATGGATGCATCTTGTGAGGTCCTGCAGTTACTTTTTTGTTGACACCGACACCTGTTTCATTTTCCCCTGTGATGATGTTTTTTGGTTTAGATGTTGCCACAAGCATTGTGTACCTTTGTGTCTTTTAAGACTTTATTTGCACCAAACTGTTTACCTCCGCCCCACGGCAAACAACCGGCGGATGGACAATTTTCCAGACGGTCTCATTTGCATAATCTAAAAGAGAATTATGCTAGAGAAAAATGTGTCGAGTCTTTTATTACAGTTCACACATTATGACCCACTTCAGTTTGAACTCCCAGCAGCGATGATTAAAATGATGAGCTTCAAACTACTTTAATTCTTCAAAATTGCTCAGCTCCCATCTGTGGCCACACACATTGGTATTCCTCCTTAGTACACAGTTTCAGTGAATCACTGGACCCTTTTCAGTTTGATGGATTATTGTTTCTATAGTTAAGTGAAACAAAAAATGTTAAAATGTGTATATATATGTGTACATGTGTATGTGTGTGTGTCTGTGCTCATTTCCGACTTAATGCTTTGAAAAATTGGCGTTTATTTCTTCCATAAATATAGATGAAGATAATAAAAGATATAGTTTTTTACAACTTAGGTGTAAATAAAAAAAAAAAGTTTACTTAATCTTATCCTAAAACTTAACACAACCACACCCTGTTGTGTTCTTAATCTTTTAATTAATGGGAGGATCCAAATATAACAATCACTTACAAATGTAGGTTTCAAACTATTTTAAGCGTACTCTAACTGTTTAAAAAACAAATTGATCCTACATCCTACAGATTGACAAATGTTGGTGCATTTTCAGTTTTTCAGTGAAAACTGAAATGATTTGTCTTGAGACATTGCCTCTTGATGCTTACTGAACAAGCTGTGCTCCTGGAACCAAAAGGTGAAGTGAAGGCTTTGTGGAAAGACGTCAAAAGCAAGCTCTGATACATGGTGATGTTGGTAGCGGTCAGCACACAGGTTAGAAGGAGAAAGTGTCAACTAATGGCGGTGGGCTGCACCGGCCTCATGGCTTCTTTTCTTTAAGGAGCTTACTAAACCTTTGGTATTCAGTATGAAGCTGTTTTTGGAAAGAAATCACAGAAAAATGCGTTGAGTTGTGTAATTGTCGATTTTCTTTCTCTCCTTCACATACAAAACAAGTCATGCAACAAACTGTATTCTGAGTCACATCAAAAACCTCTTTCACTCAGACTTTTGATCCAATCCATTTAAAACAAGCAAAGAAAAAAACACATGAACATAAAAAACATAAACATAAAAAAAACTAAAAAAAAAACGTGTGCATATTTCTACATCACTTACAGAGAGAAAACTGCTGCTCAGACTTTCACAAACTCTTCATTGCTGGTTCTGTTCTACAAGCGATGCGACGTAAAAACCCAAACTCAAATAGTCTTGCTCCACTTATTCCAGTAAATTAGGAACATAACACATTCGCACTCCATCTCCCTACAGGTACATGCTTCTATCACATTTATTTGTTAACAGAAACAGAAAGTCAATGAATGCAACTGCGTGAATATGCTGAGTAATCATTGCTGCTTTACAACTCGTACCTTCAGTTTTGCCATGGAGGAATGAGTTTTCTGCTCTATGAGCCCGATAAGACGTCTGCAGCTTCTCACATAAGTCTCAGTATGGGTTAAAGTGGTGTTGCAGCAAAGCACATGGAACAATTGTTCTTTTTAATGTTCTTATATATAAACCTGGAATTACTTGTGTGTAACACAGCAGCTCATTTCTCATTTCCGAGATCAACTGCTGGCACTGAAATAACAACATAAACTAAATACAAAAACTATCATCAAGCACAGCCACCAACATACCATCTATTACTCATTTGAAGAGATGATGTCATCTTTTCAATTTGGTTTATGCATTCAGTACTAATAAATACAACATTTTCTTTTCAACATTGTGGGATGTGTCAGCATTTTCCTTAAACAGTGTGTTTATTTGCACTGGCTGAGGTAATTTACTTTAGCCTGTGCACTTAAAAATTGTCTGAGATTTGTTAAGACTTCTACCTCAGCTTCACATCATGATCCGTTGCACTTCATAACATAAAGATCACATGGTTTTCTATATTGCCAATGGGGGGAAAAAAAGTCACATTCCAAAAAGAAAGATGCAAGAAAGGCACTACTTATTTTCAAGTGCTTTTGGATTCAGAGTAACTTATAACTACTGTTAGTGTACCGAGTGTTTAGCGGTGACCAGAGGGTTGAGGAATAAGCCTGGAGGGTCTTAATGAGGTTTGGAGCAGAAAGACCTCTAAAAATTTCAGGATATTGAAAACTGGAATATGAGACGACTGATTGAGAGGAATGCTAAATCTAGTATTTGGTTAAATGAAACTATTTCTGTTATTTGTAGCTAAGCCACAAAACAATCCCAGAGCACGTGTATTCTTACACAACTTGACTGACTATTTACCATAAAAGGCCTTTGACCTTTATTATTGGGCCGCTACAGAGCTCTTCTCTAATTAATTTCAATAGATCCGCAGCTACAGCTGCAGCTGTTTCATTTGGTAGTGAAGGTCATGCTGAATGCTGTGCAGAGAGTGCTTGTAGTGGAAACAATTACATTTATTTTTGCAGTTTTCAAAGCTAGAAGGTGTGACCAAAACCAGCATAATTCGACATTGACCATTGTTATTCGTCACCAATATTGCTGACTGTGCTAATGAAGAGGATGTCTTGGGAACATAAACTTCTGAGGATGTAGTGGTAAACACAGGAAAGGTGGAGAAGGCGAGAATACCCAGAGGATTATGCAGCAAAAGACCCAACTCGTTCCAGGAAGATCACAGAGTCCAAATGAAGCATGGTCGCTCAAATCAAAACTTCTCACACCTTTTCATCATGCTTTACATGCACATGCTGAAGTACGTTTGACCTTCTTGCTCCTTCTGGAATTGCTCATTTATTTGCCAAGTTAACCATTAGGTTTTTTTTTTGTAGTTGTGTAGGTTGAGTTTGCAAATGGATAAAAATGCACAGATGAGCTGGAGGTGCAAGGAATAACAACTGAAAGACAGCAGTAAAAATCTTTAAAAGTTGTTAGTTTCAGCTGGAAACCTGGATGTTTACGATGTTGATCTATGAAGATTTTCTAGGCAATAGCAAAGATACGACAAATGATGTCAAAATCAAACTATCATTTCACAGGTTTTAATGAGCCAGGGTTGCATTTGTTCGACACAATATTTAGAAAGCTTACGTCGATTAAACCGGACTCGACTATTATACAATGCAGTTACTTGTTCAAAATCATGTTTGACACGTCTGAATTTTTAAAATCGTTTTTACAGCTACTGCTATCATCTCATTTTCCCATTCTCATTTGAATATACTGAATATCAGGAAGGCATCACATCTCCATTTCAGATGAAGTTCATCTCAAAACACTCAGACGCTGTGATTTGTATTTCCATAAGGAGTGCGGACCAGGAGAGAGGTCTCCTTGCCCTGGGAGAGCTGATAACCCCACGTGTTGGTGTCTCAGACTCTGAACCCCCGTCCTGAGGCAACCTGGGAATAGCTTACATTCAACCACAGAGCGTGTCAACTTCAAAACCGTCATGCTGTCTCGTTACTTTTCTTTGTTTGAATCTCTTATTCTTATCTGTATCCGTCATGGCATACTCAGTCTGTCATAATTGGTGCAGAATGCCTCATTTTTTGCTAAGGAATCTCTTCTTTCCTCTTTTTTAACATTGTACAAAATCCCACAGTTATATATGAATATCTCTCATTGGAGACTCATGAAAAGTTTTCCTCATAATTTAGTTTCACTGAGAAATCCTTTTTTACTTTTGTATGTCGCTGCAGCTTTGGTATTAAAATGTATTGTTTTTTTTTTATCAGACTCAGTTGCCATAGCTCTGTCTGCTGCCATATGAAAGCTTTAAGATGGGAGATGATGGGAAAAGGATGCAGAAATTGGACTGAAAGAGTTGGGAGGGGAAGGGGGAGCAGGAGATGAGACAATGGGATGGGCAGGAGGCCAAGTGAGGCTGGAGGAAGGCCATGAATAGTTACGAAATAACACCCCACAAGAAAGACCATGAGAATATCCCTGTCTCAAAAGCTACAATAAAGACTGAAATAGACAAATAAACATTTCTTTTTAATTCAGACATTCACTCTTGCGGAACAATAAAGCAGGAATTGCCTGGGGAAGTTATTACTGTTAGCATTGAACCTCCCGACATCTCTGTGTATGCATGAAAATAAACTTTGTGCCTTGTGTTATTGGAGCTTGTTTACTGAGTGCTGCTGGCCATGCAGCACTTTGAAGCATTTAAAAATGTGTCTGGTAAACGACGGAGTGGTTTGAGGGAAGATGCACGATTCAAAGTGTTTGTAGCGTTGCTTGTTCAAGCCGACCCTCTGTGATGGAGCTATTTGGGCATGGCTGTGTTGGTGTACTTCTGCTTGAGACTGCTCTAAATTTGGTGGAGTGGTGGGTGACAGAAGTCCTCACTATGTAATGTGTTATTGGCTGTCACTCGGCTGGGTATTCACAGCCATCACAGTTAATTAACGTCGTATAATAAAGCCAAGAAGTGGGCAGAGATGTTCATGTGCAGAATGATTTCAAGGGCAGCATAAGTAAAGTTTGCATTTTAAGAACCCTTTCCGGGAGGTTATTTTTTTTGTGCCTCTTTGTTTATGTACTTTATGCACCAGAAAATAGCCCTGGTGTTGAGGAAGCCCTTTTGATCCTGAAATAATAGCATGGGGCTTTACTATTTCAGACAGGAAGAATAGTGTGAGGATAATGGCTCAGTGATCTCAGTTTGAACAGCTCTCTGGTTGGTGCCTTCTGAATTATAATAGAACACATAAAGTCATTGTTGCTTCTATTTACCTCTATTGTGGGAATCAAAGCAAATAAACCATCAAAAATAAATACATTAGGGATTAAACAATCTGTGTTTAAATCTACAAATAACATCAACCCAAAAAATGTGGATGACTGCAGTCTTCTCTAGAGATACATTGTTGGGTTACTTCATAAAATATTTGTTAATGTCACATGTTGGATTGATTTGAAGTTTTTTTAAGTCCTCAGGCAGAGGACTTTTTCAGGCACACATTCATGACTAAATTTAAACATCTCATATCAGATGCATGCTATCTAGTCTGCCAAAAACATAATCTACATTCACATCATTAAAGTTTTGCTGAATTCTCACGTGAACATTTAACATATTTATCTTTTTTCAAATCATTGAAAGTGTCTTGTAAACAAACTGGAAGAAAGGACTGTACTCCAATCAATCAGGAAGTGCTTTTATTTTAAGGAGCCACCGGTGTCTTTGCGAAGCATTGTCGTAGATACGCCGATGTTTTTCTAATAAAATGCAGAAACATAATTGCTTTTTCGGCTACCACCTTTCAGACGCAGACATTAAATAATGTAGTTCACTCTGAAGACACAGCATCCTCATATTTAACTCAGCCACTCAAGCAAGGCAGCATGCCTTATTAAATCCTTTTACTTAGCTGCAACCAACTGCACAGTCAGCGGTCAGAGGTGTGGCACCGGATGATGTGGATTAGTTCTTTGCATTTCACTTCGTTATGAAGTTTAAGGGGAAAAAAGGATCCAAAATCCTAAATGAGTTCATGTGATATGATCTCTATTGTTTAAAGTTTTTTTAATGAGGTGCAAGAGGCAGTTCTGCCCATGACCAGGGTTATTTAGAGCAGAGTATTGCAGCACTGCCTCTACCTGTTCTGTTGCTGTTCACTTTCTAAAAGAAGGTCAACATGTAATGTTCTCGGTATGACAGCCAGTTATACTGAGAAATCTAAAGTCATGTCACCTTTGACCTTCACCTTGATCTTCATGGGTTCATTTGTAGTAAATTTCTACTTAGTATCATTTTTGTCTGTTTGACCGTTGTGAGCTTTTCGGCCCTTAACACAGGGATAACAACTTTCTCTGAGCATGAGTGCTTTAAGACATTTGATACGTTGAAATTTCCACTCTACATAAATATATTTGGTCTAAAAATGAATAATATCTGAAGAACATACATCATTAACCCATATGATTAAAGTTTAGTCTGAAAGCACACGTGATTTTAATTTCAGTCAATAAAGGTTCTAACATTGCGCACAATAAATAATGTGTTTTTTAATGCCATATTTCTTTTGGACTCTAAATTTTGCTGCAAATATTTTATTGAATTATTTTCACACATTCAGTAGATCAATAATTTAACTCCCAAGAAATGACAGTTTTCTTTTTTTTTTTTTTTACACTTTTAAATGCCTACATACTGAGATTTTATGAACCGTACTCTCTGCCCGCACCTTAAGAGGTGTGATGTTTTATTCCACTGAATTATGCCTGAGGATGTAGCTCCAACTGAGCTTCTTCACATGCCACTGAAACTGGCCAACTAACTAATCTCTTGTGCCTGTAAAACAAAGCACAAAGCTTCGAATGCCTGTCAGAGATGGAGGACAGGACCCTGCTTAGTTATGGTTACAAATAATTTGATGTAAATGATTTGAATATCCACTCATAAGTTATTGTTTTTTATTCTTTTGCTCAACAGGCAGCTGTTTGCAGCATTTTACCACAAAGCAGGCAAAATGACAAAGCAGAAAAAAATGAAACATGAAAGTTTTGATTTTTGTTTTCTCTCTATGACCAAACTGTTACTTCAGGTTGAGACTCAGGCAAATCTGCAGCTGAGTAACTTAAGAATGACATGAATCCGTCCATCCATCCATCCATCCATCCATCCATCCATCCATCCATCCATCCGGAAGTATACGATTCTGAGTTGAAAATTGGTTCTTTGTAATTTTCAATTAAATGGTTTTATTAACTATAAGCGGAAAATTTCTATCATTTTTTAGAAATATTAGCGGAAATACAGGCTGGCTTTTGAATCTATAGAATGCCCATCACTTAGTAATAAAGTTCTTGAAATAAATGGATTTTTAAGTAACATTCTAATAACTTAATGGGTCTGTATATGTGAACAAACACACATGCTGCGTTCAATATAAGCACACAGTTTCTTTATTTCACTTATTTTATAAGTTTGAATTCAAAAGTGATGGCCCGACAATTAACAGTTATTTTTGCATAAAATGCATAACGATTAGATTTTTTGCTCACTAAATTTCAAACATAAACATGATATTTTGTGCCTCGCTTCATGTATTTTGTTCAATCTTGATTCATATAAAGTATGATCATTTAGAATTTTTAAGAACATATCCAAAATAATGCAGTATTTTCAAATTCCCATAATTCAAGCCCTCTGCTTCAAACCACCTGCCTATCGAGCAGAACTGCCTTTATTCCCATAGATTTTTCAAAAATCTATCGGAAAGTTTCACACTAAATTCCATGACATTAATTTATTTATGAATTAAATCACCAAAGCTCGAGTTAACGTTATATTTACGCAGGGTTGCACCCTACACATTTCTTATTGTAAAACCTAGTGATATGAAAGAGTTTACAGAATAATGTCCGTAGAGGAAACTGCAACAAACCGTTAAGAGCTGCAACCAAAATACTTTTTTTGAAACTCTTAAGTTCTGGCTAAAGCAACCATCGGCAGCTGACTGTATGGTAGGCAATTTACTTTTAAAGGGATGAGGGCTCCAAAAGGCGCCCCACATCACTTCAACATTTTACAGAATGAATAACAATATTTAAGAATACATAGCCAGACCCTCTGGAGATGTGTGTACAGTGAACTACGATATCGACAGAAGCAAAAAAAACAGAAAATATTCCATTCAGTAAACAAGCTGCTCGAAGCATTTGTGAAAAATATCTAATAATTTTGAGTCTCCTTCAGTTGGGAAAAACTGAATGAGAAAGTGTGAAACTCCAGTTGTCGTCACTAAATGAACTCAGTTTCTGTCATTTTCTTCCAGCTATGTCATATTTTCCTTTCATTTCTAGTCGTTAAATTGTCAAGGAGAAGAAATAGTAGAAGGAAAAAAAAGAGCCTGGAACTGAAGCTGTTTAGGAAAGGTGTTTAATTTACTGGCATAATGTCCTTTCTGCAGAGAATCTGCAAAATGCATATTTGCATTTTAATGTCTAAAGGTTAATTACTACAGAGAAGTTGATTAAACTCAATTTGTTTACTCTTTCCTTATCAGGAATGTTTTTTTTCAGTCTGTTTGAGCAGTCTTCAATCATGCCCCTGTTTTTGTAGGCTTCCGCAGTAGCATAAAACAATGTCAATCCAGAGTGTATTACATCCATTTAGCTGAGCAATTTTTAAGGCACAGGGGTCAGATTTACCCCGAGTAAATTTGACCCCTTGTAAAATTTGATCTTGGTTTCGGAAGCTGCTTCAAGAAAACAGCATGCGTCTGCAGCGAGAAACATTAATGTACTGTTTCCTTATCAAATCAATTTAATTTTCTATTCCACCTCAGCATTTATATAGAGTTCACATATTTGCACAGCAGGATCAAATTCCTGTTATACGTTTTATACTGCTTTTTATTTTTTGTGAAGCTACCTGGGGTTTGGTTCCCTGTGTTGTGATTAAGAGTGAAGAAAACCAAAGTTTTGATTATTCTACTGAAACCTTGTGCTGCAGTGCTCTCAAGGGTATTCAGGTTAAATTTTAGTATTTGTGGTTACTTTATCATCTTCCCTCATTTCCATCAATGATTTGAGTTTCCTTTATTTATGATTGTGAGTCAAGAAAAACCCAATTAAACCTTCGCTGTACTCGTTACTTCACTGGTAGGTATCCGACAAGAGCCCCTGTCTTAACATCTAAATAATTTAGAGAAGGATACGGAGGAAGTGATGCGGCCAGATGAGATGAATTTCAAGCTCTTTTGGCATCAGCTTGCCATGATGTGTTTGATGGCATGTGAACCACAGAGCACAGTCACAAACATCAACCAAATATTTGGCTTCAAGTCCTCAAGACAAACTTTTTCTGTTGTCAGTGGCACAGTACAGCCCAGGTTTAGTGTCTTTCTTTCTATTTTTGCTTTTACCAAATACGATCAGTGAGTTAGTCTTTCTAGTAAACTAACTACCCAACAAATAACAAAAGGGACGACAAATACCTGGCTGCAAACGTGGAGTTAGAGCGCGGTGAGCTCCTTACCACATCCACCGTCCCAATAAGCAGATTAAGACAAAATTAGTCAGCAGCAATTGTTCTCTGTTCACTTTCTTCAGGGTCTTCACATAATCTTAGCTTACCTCCAATTATGGGAGCTCTCACTTCAAGGCAAGAATCTGTTTTTTAACAACTCATCTTTTGGATGTTTGGTTTCGTGCCCAAGATGTGAAGCTATGGCTTTGGAGAGTGCAACGTTTTAAGGAAGAGACAGAACTCCATGCAGACCAGGTCATTTCAGCTGCTTTCAGTTGTATTTCTCTTGCTTTTTGGGAATAATTAGCTCACCTCCTCCATTTTATTATCGTTCCAGTCAAACTGTGTCAATACACCATGCGGTGCTTTCCTTCAGCAGGGACAGCAAAGCTGGACAGAGTTGAAGGGAGATGGATGGAGCTCAATTCACAGAGTGAAGCCTGTTAGAGTTTGTAAAGGATCACGACTGGGTGGGTTCACCTTCCAGCAGTTATTTTGTGCAGAAGTTCTCGTGACACAATTGAGGAGGACGGCAGCTTTTATCTCTGCTAGAACCCCTCCGTAACCTCGTCCTCCACAGCTTAAGCCCACTGGGCTGAAAGAGAACTGAAGTGTTTAATTAAATAGGTTTTATTCACTCCAGTACTGAGAACATTAGCTTGCTGGGATGAACGACCCAATATTTCCAATGATCGGCTTTGATGAATCATGTCTGTTATCGCCGATGACTGGCTTAAGAGACTGAAAAATCATCTATCAACCGTGATGGGGCTTTCTCTGAGCAGGACTGTCAGTGGGGTATCTGTCAACTGCTGCTTCAGTTGCAGCATAAAGGTAATAAAGCAGATGGCTTTTCATTGATCTAGTTATCCTAGAAAAAGACCATCCCCTTTTCCCTGATCAACTTTTGAGAGAATGGCATCAGTACAAGCTGCTGGAAATACATAGCCATCACTCTCTCTACTCAAGTTTGATGTAACCACGTTTAATAATGTTTCAGTAACAGCAGTTCTGCTCTGAGGAAATAACATCTTGGCTTTTACTTGAGGAAAAGACGACAAACACAAGTTTATTTGAACTGACATGCCAACTGTTGATGGATTAGGTCATTTTTAAAAAAAAAAAAAAGCATTTTGAGTACAGCTACATTTGAATTCGCGCAGCCTGCAATGTAATGTTCTGCTTTGTGCCAGTTTTCACGACGAGCCTGAGGTGTGGCTGAATACACAGCAGTGATGTAGCACTTATCCAGCAGCCAGGTGTTCATTTTACTAACAATAGCCCTGCTGCGTCATTGTGCTCAGCCCAGCTACATCCTCTCATCGCGAATTAAAGAGCAGGGCCCTTACTCATCGTGTCGTTTTGCGGAGTCTGACTTGTAAATGGTCTTTTTATTTAAGGCATGCTCTTTGTCTTGCTAATCAAAGATGCCTCTTGTTTGAAATGCAGTTGAATGAAATGAGGGACGGGAAAATGGATAACAGAGATGGACAGGGAGGAGGGCTTGTGAAGGTATACAGTGAAAAGAGGCCTGTTTAAAACATGGATTCAGCTTTAAACGACTGTGAATTTCCCACCCCCTCCCGTCCCCAGTTGTTTTCCAGCATCGGCCAATGCACGACCACAAAAAACGTTTTGAAGGCTTTTATGTCTGCGGATTAATATTCCTGAGGAGATCAGCATCTCATTCAGCTGTCTGAAGCAGTTCTTCATTTGTCAGACACTTTAACGTATTTCCTGCTCCTTATGCTAATGACTCCTCAAGGGTACAAAAATATCTCTATAAGGGAAAGGTTGATAAGCATATACAATAAAGCCCCAGGATTCATTTGTATGGCATACATAAGTTCTCTGAAGTTTAATTATGGTGCACCTAAGTGGAAATTAGGTATTTCAAACTTGTCCAGGTATAATTTAGCCGCTGATCAAGATTGTATAAGTGCCTGAATGATGTGTTAATCTGTATGAATTATGTTTTCATAACACCCAGTGACTTTGAATATTGTGTGGGCCTGGAGTTGAAGGTAAGTCTCTTCATCTAAAAGTGAGGCAACTTTCAACAAATAAGCAAAGTGCAGCTTCTGAAGGAAGCATCTATTTTAAATTCAAAACCTGAGTTAAGTTTAGCACTTGAGTAACACCCAGACGTGAAGAGTCACACAACTTTAAATACAATTTTAAAACTTTTTCCGCCTTCAGTGTGACATATATCCTGTACAGTTACTTAGTGGCAGGTATTAAAGATAACAAAGTTGTAACAATCTGGTTGGCCATGCAAAGAAACCTGCTTGCTGGTGGTCTTCTTGGGCAGGAGTCTTTCAGCGAACCACATCTGAAATTATCCACAGGCTTCAACAGGTGACCCCACAAACATTTAGAAAAATTTTAATATCACTCCAGTGAAGTTTTCTATTTGTTTGGATGTTAAATTCAATTCCAAAAGCAACTCAAGGCCATGTAGCTTGTGCCACCATCCCGTGGATGTGATGCTCTTTTGAAGATTGAAAGTGTCTTTGTGCCAAAACTCCTGTTTGGAATTGGAGTTAATAAAAGTAGTTTATCGACTCCTGATGCCTCCTCCTACCTCCTTTGGATGTTTTGTTTGGAAGAAAAGGGTTCAGCTTTCAACTGAACTTCTGGTCCGGAGTAGCCTTGTCATTGCCTTCCTATGCCAGTCCAAGGATTTCTCCCATTCACTTGGATTCCTCAGGTAGCTTTTCGGCGAACAGAAGGAGATGGTGTAAACAATGATGATGATTTTCTGCACTGTACAGTTTGTTAACAAGCAGTTGAACAGATGTATTTAATAAGGTGAGTGTTGGCTGTTTTTTTTTGTTTTGTTTTTTTTACTGAAGTTTGCAAAGTACAGATTTACGCCAGAAGTGACTCCTGCAAACAATTATTCATTTAAATGTTTTACATCTGCAAGTACATTTAAACTTAATCAATTAACAAAAGAAGTGTGCAATGATCCATTCTACCTCTAAATTGGTTTACCCAAATTGTTTTGACTTCCCAATTTACTTTTCTCTGCATCACATCATTTGTTTGTTTCTAAAGGTGAGTCTAATTATTTGTGATTTATTATTAGCACAGCTTGATTCAGAGTAGAAGGGATTCAGTTTGCTGCTTTTGTAAACTAAAAGAAAGACCTGTCATAATCTAAAAATATTTGTCCTTGGCTTGAAGTCCATAATCAAGCTGCTCGAAGCTTGCACATTGTGGAAGTGGAGTGGGCATTCTTGTGCAGAGCTAGTCAACAACTCTTCTCTGCAGAAGCATCAAATGTGTGAAGATTTATAATTGTGAGTGGGCGTCATTGGGTAGAGTAGGAAAAAGTAAATGCTCCTCTTAGGAAATTATTCCGTTTCCCTGCTCTCATTTTCAAATGTTCACATTTGTGTATTGTCCTACTGTGAATTACTGTGGAAACACCCTCCTCCAGCTCGCTCCATCCCTCGGTGGTGCAAAGCTTTGAAAATCCCTTCATACTGTGCTGCACAGAGGACTTTGTGAAGTAGAAGGGAGAAAACAAGAAACATAGTTAAGAAGCTGAAAAGCCGAGCAGGAAAATCTGTCTCTTTACTGGCTCATTATCATCCCATCTTTCAAAGCAATTTATTGCCCAACAGACCAACCTCACATCCTGCAAAGCAGCTATTGATCACTAATCAATAAGCTGGGTTTCCATGTGGCTGTGATTCACATCATAATACAGCATCCTTAATCTTCCTCAGTCTGCTGCACAGCATCCGATATCAAAACATATATACTCTCTTAAAATATTTATGGAACAAAGGTCCACTGTTAGCAAAGGAACAAGATGCTGCAATCTGTAAGTTACACATAAAGCATAATTATAGCTTTGTTTTCATTACGAATACGAATTAATATTTATCTATATTCTGCAAATGTCAGAAAAACACAATGTTACAAATGTGGCATTTCCATTAAAAAAAATACATTTAATTTCCACAAAATGCTGTGTGTGCAGCATTTTTTGAAATAATAGTTGCCAATTTTATAGAAGAGTTATGGATTTGACATGTTCGAATGACACACGGCCTTTTGTGGAACTGTGTGATGCTTTTAGAGCTCAGGTGGAGACAGCTGCACTTTGTCAAAAAAATAAAAATCTAAATCAAACGATCCTCCTCCGACTACTTCCTGCTGTCTTCTTTGACGTTTTCGCCAGTAGTAACGCGAGTCATGTGGTCTTCACCTTCCAGGCCCTCTCCAGTGGATTAGAGGGTGATCATCTGTGAACATTTTTTTTGTGCCTTGCCACAGACTCTCACTCAAAAAAGAATCCCCACAGCATGATGCTGCCACCACATTGTTTCATTATACAGATTGTGGTTCTCAGTGTGTTAGTTTTTCACAACTAATACTGTTTTGCATGTGATCCAGAAAGGTGAATTTTAAACTTTAGTAACATAGCTAGCTTATGAAAACTTTGGAAAAAATGTCATAATTTTCAATTAACAAGTAAAAAAAATAAAAATAAAATCACTTGCTGCTTTTATAAAGCCCAGTTTGTGGAGGAAATGGATAATACACCAAATATTACAGAGGCTTTCTCTGTTGCGTGTATGATGTTCCATTTGTCTAGTTTGTGCTGTTGTATTGTCTGACGATCAGTAGGGGGAGTATATCTTACGTTGTTAAAATAAAATAACTCAGAAATTCTACCACCTGAGTTGTGGATCTACAATGGAAGTCTTTACTGTTTCTCTGGGTAATGCTCTCATTGCCTCTGTCTCAGTATGGATGCACAGAAATGACTTTCCATTTTGTCGATGGACGATGGACAACCAGAACTCTGTGAACTATTTACCAATTGTCGTCTCACGGTTGTGCTGGGCTTTATTAAGGAGCATCAACAAAAATGAGGATTAAAACATACCGACAGCCCACCTTTCAGATTGCATGTAAAAAGCCATTTTCTTTCCACTTCCGTTCTGCTCTTTGTTTATCCATCCAAATAAAACACAACGAAGTTTGAGGGATGTGACAAACAGTAAGAAATGTTGCAGGTGTTTCAGTGCTTTTAGAAGGCACTGCATGTACTTGGTGTGATACTTGTGTGTCACGTTTGACAGAGGCAGGAATCACACCTTGACTTTGATTGCATGTAATTTTGATGACAGAGTGGGCTTTACACTAGGGGGAGACAGAGACCCTTTATGGACATACCATCATTGTTGACTAACGATTGCGTGATTAATAAATTTAGGTGATTAGTAGATAAAAACAGATTCATCTCCTTCAGATGTTCTGCTGAGAAGCGACTGTCTGATTGGCACCAGACTTGCAGGTCAATGCCAGAGGAGTATTGCTGTATGTGCAGATTGTATTATCCACAGATACAGCCTGTCTGTGACTACCTATTTGTTTTTATTTAAAATTCAAATAGGAAGGTTTGGTGTCACTTGCTTGTTACTGTGTGTCTTAAAATGCTTAGACAAGCGTCGAGGCAGCTGGGTCCTTTAACTGAACCATAATGTAGTGAAATGTGGGCCACATTACTGGGCTGTATCCTGAGGGAGACTCATTGTAACGGCAGCATGGGAAAAACGAGAAACGGTGTGAGGTAGGGAGAGAGGAGGAAGAGAGTGTTGTCAAATTGCCCTTTCACAGTCTATCTTAAACCCATAACGCCATGCTCCCAGATAGTTCATAGGATGTGTTGGGCAGTCAATAACCAATTTATGTGAAGTTGATTGAGGAAAAGGAACCACTGCCTGGTCATTTTCTGTGAAGTGCGGAGTCATTTCTGCGGCGCTCCTCCTTTGTGTGAACCCTTCGAACTTTCTCTTGGAGCAAGATTTGACCAGATCCTTCAATTATTGTCCTTTCTTGAACGTATACCAACTTTGAACCTGAATGAATGTCTCACAAATTATACGATGTTGTCTGCTTTCCTACAAGCACGCCTGAGTTGCTATAACAACAGTTGCAGCAATAGCTGTCTGCTCTGGGTTAAGCTAAAAGAGCAAAATATGTTACATCCTGTATATAATATGCCGCAGCCTTTTGCTGTCTTTGTCTTTTAACGTCTGCCTTTCTGTCTGAGCTGAGGCAGTTTTCTTGTTGATGAAAACAAACAAGAAAAAAAAAAAAAAAGCCCGCCTTGCTTGCAGCGAGACGACTGACAAAATGCAGACAGTCAAGCAGAAACAAATCGAACCCTGCTTTGCTTGCTGTTTTTCCGCAGCGTTAATGAGCGTCGAGAACAGCAGGGGGTTTTCATTGTAGTTGTTAAATCTACTCCACTGCTTTGAAACACACAACAGTCATGTATAATAGTGGAGAACATGGAGGGCGGGGAAGCTGCTGGGAATCAATACTACAGCATATTGTTTCATAAAGTACTTTTAGTAAATTAATTCAAAAGGCTGGATTCATTACTCGGAGTGATATGTGCGTCAAGACTTTTTGCTTGGAAATTTATTGATTAGAGATCATGAAATCCTCTACCTCAGTTCCTCACAATTAAAATAATATGAAAGAACAATCTAAGAAAGTATTATATATACAGAAATTTTAGCTTTCCAAAATACACTCGAGTAGGTATACACTCTGCACGCAGAGGCTCCTTTTGTTGAATTATACTTTATCAACCCAGCGTGGCATGGAGGTGAACTGCCTGGAAGGAAGCCAATGTTGATTTCATATTCACCTTCAGCTGTTTGGGTGCCGCGTCTCTCATCTTTTTCTTGACAATGTCCCATAGATTCTGTGGGGAGTGTGATAGCCAATTAAACAGAGTGAGACCACAGTCATTAAAGTAGACTTCAGCAGTATGAGATGGTATAAAATCCTGCTCGGAAAAAAAAAAATCTCCATAAAGATTTTCTGCTTTGACTTTGGACTTGATAAAGCACAGTGGACCAGCACAGACAGATAACACGACACCTTAAATCCTCACCGACTGTGGAAACTTCACACTGCACCTCAAGCAGCTCAGATTTTGTGCCTCTCCACTTTGCTTTCAGAGTCTGGGACCTTCATTTCCAAAATAAATAAATGAAAAGGCTAAATGTACTTTGATCTGCAAAATGGTTTCGAGACTACTGAGCCACAATCGAGCACTTCTTTCCTCGCTGCAGGAGGAACAGCTCAAACACCGACTTTAAAGAGGAATGTCTCCTGGAAATGTGTAGCTAATGTACAATTTCTTCCTAAAAATAATTCTTGCTATTCACATTTGGAATTGGATTACTGCAATAAAATTAGATCAATATATATATATAAATATAAAGATTTGAGGACGTTTTCTGGAAATAATGGAGACGTGCCAAATCGCGCTGTGGAATGTATATTTATTAAGTTAAAAATGTAAAATTCACAGATGAATTATTGTATTTGCAACAGAACGAAAATGGCTGGATATGATGGAATCAAGTTAGAAATGTTTCTACAGTTTTGTATCGTTGAAGGAGGCACGCACCGGGTCTCGATAGCAATACTGAGGAACAGTCAAAGCTTCAAGAATACATTTAAGAGCTCTAAGTGTAGTACCACTTGACCTATTGAATATACGTTGACATCAGAGCTGAATGGAGATTAAAGATTTATACAGAGGCGAGTAAAAACCTTCAAATAAATCCAGCTGAATAAAGTCTTTTTCTTGCAGAATATCATGTTTGTAAGCATTTCCACGATTTTGTGGCGCATAACGGAAAGCAGAGAGTATGCAGACACGCAGAAGTGTGAAGGCTTTTCAATTGAAAACATCATGGAAAGACTTCTGGCCACGACAAAGAACTCTGTGACCTGAAAACTCAGAACAAGGTCTATAAAAAGGTTAGAAAAATAAACATGGCAGAGTAAGTTTAAGAGCCTTTAAAACAGCAGACTCTCTCCTTAGGTCAAGCAGTAAATGTCGAGGTACAAAACTCACAACATCAGCTGTTTGGAAATGGGTAGTACATCAACACATCAGCAGGTCCTTAAAGTCTACAGTATGGCTATATTGATTGGATAATAGGTCCGGGACTGTTTTACCCTCTTAATTACTCCGTCAGTAAAAGCACTTGATGTCAGAGCTTTCATAAAGAAGAGGGCAAGGGAAAAAAAAAAAAATATATATATATATATATATATATATATATATATATATATATATGTATAGCACTTTTCTGTTATAAGACACGGTGGATGCACAGGAAAGGTTGGCTGGCGGGATTCACGTCGCTGTCTGGGAGAAATATCTTCATGGTGGCACCGATGGGACTGTGCTGTCTGTGCCATCATCCTGAGTGGTTAATATCTGAAGAGAACAGAGAACATGGTTCCCTCAGTAAACCTGAAATGATTCACTTAAAGAAGATACCATGTGCTGTTTCAAATCATCTATTGTTCCCTGATTCTTTGCTTCCACTGAGCCAGATGTTCAGTAATGCTTCAAAGTCTTCTGACCAACTGATGGCAACAAATTGTTCAGACCTTTAGTGAAAGTTGGGGAAATTGTACATGTGCGGAACAAAAGGAAAGGTGTGAGGTCTGAAAAACTATCATCAGCACATCGTAGCCATGCCTTTACGAAACAAGGAAAATTCAGCAAGGATCGACACAACATTAACCATCTCACTGGTTTTCAAAGAACCAGTGAGGCTAAACGTAAATAAAGAAAATCAAATCAATAGAAATACTTTGAAAAGGCCTCCAGGAAGCATAATTTACAAGCTGACAAAATATGACTTACTGGAAGCAAAATATAAATAAATGGGAAATGTAGCGCCTTGCAAAAGGGATATCTCAAACTTTTTGAAAGAATAAAAATGAACGTTTTCAAAGTAAAAAATAACTGTTATGATCTCTATTGCAAAGCTGGAGTAAAGTTTTCTTCCTCCATTCTTAAATATCTTACATTTGACTAAAAGCAGCTGTGAATATCAATGTTGCCAAACAGGGTTTTTTTTTTTTGTCCTTTTACTTTTCATAACCATGTCTATTTGTATTTCACTTTATAATTACACATTGATCAGCCACTTATAAACCACATTGACACAATAAAGTTTGTGATACAAAATATGTTCAAGGCGTACAATTAACTTTTCAAGGCTCTGTATCTCCAAGGTTTTGCAAGGTTCTGCACCACTGGATGCGTCTAATTTACCTGAAAACAGTACGGAGCTACTTAACATGCAAACATCACACTCACTAGTTTGATTTACATTCACAACGTTCACACATCATAATCTCAAAGCACTCTAGGTATGAACACACCACAAAAAAATCATGCATCATGTCAACTTATCTTTTTAAAAGGAACAATTATAATATTAGATGTTTTCTAATGAGAAATATCTAAATAAGAATCAAAAAGAGTGACTGAAAAATAGGTGAGTCCAAAAAGGACATAAATGAATGCCTTTCAAAAATGTGTGTGAAGGATGAGACAGAGTGATGGTCGAAGCAATGGGAGTCTACAAAGCTGCAGAGTTATGAGTGTTGAAGCTACGAACAATGGATACAAACAGGAAGGGGATGATTTGATGGATCGAGTTCAGGCTGAGGAAATCACATGTAAAATACCGTGTCACTGAAAAGCGCTTTTATTCGGTAACAGGAGCGACTGGATTGTCTTTCTGCTCAGAAGGGACGGCTAGGTAGTTTGTCCTGCAGGAAAACAGAGGAGCGTCTAAAAAACAGAGCTTTGGTTTTCTCCTGTTAGAAGGCAGACGTTTTCGTTTCAGACCGGAACAACAAGGCTGCAACATACATTTCCCTTTAAATCAAATGTTGAGTAATTCCTCACATGTCCCATGTGGAGTTTATAAAAGACAAAGCAATCAGTGCAGTCTTGAGACAGCGAGTGCACATCCAGATGAACTGACACACTCATTCAGTATTTATCACCATGCTCTTAACCTCTTAAAATCTCAGCGCTAAAAATGCTCGCAGTTACATGCAGCGGACCTACACGACTTCTCTGCAGACTAAACAAGATTCATATTAATGAAATGAACTTTGTTACTCAGTCAGCAAATGTTAGGGAAGAAAAGTTATCTAAATCTTTGACCAAGTCTTTCTTTTTGTTATCACTTCCCATCTTAAACAATTATCTCAAATATTACAGCTAATTCACTGCCTTGACTACAAAGACTAAATGCATATAAAAATTATGATTCCAACATAATAGAAGTTAAGTACTTTTGTGCTGCTGAGTTTTGATGAGGGCTAAAGCCTCTACAAAGCTTTAGCAGCTTCATCAAAGTAACATTTAGCTTAATGTGCCTTACCCAAGCATAAAGTAATTATTTAGAATGCAAATATCAATCATGGTGTCCTTACACAGCAAGGCTAACAACTTTACAATAATTGCTGACCTGGAACATTGTAAGAAAGTCCTGCCAATAATAATCATAGCAATACAACTACTCTGCTCACTTGCAAAAAGAAGAAGAAGAAGAAAAAGGAAAAGAAGAAGTCACTGAAAGGTTTGAAAACCATAAAACAGGCAAACAATAAGCAATAAGATTTTCACCTTTTTGGCATATTGCCAACCTTAACACTATTCAATGAATTAAAGACCAATAATGATCAATATATCAACCATATCTGCAATTATATATGTACACATTTGACTAAAAGGGGCTCAGTTAGTGGAGTATGCATGTACATGTCCACATGTCGTTAACATGTGGATTCGAGCCATTTGCTCCTTGTCTTATTCTCATTTCACTGCAGTACCACCTACCATTTACTTTCGAATAAAGGCCACAAGAGTTTAAAAAAATGAGTTCTGGGGAGGTTTCAGAAGAACCTATATGACATTTAACCAAAGGCACGAACAGTGACATTAGATATTTGCCACCATTTTCACAGAGTCTGCGACTGCATTGCACATTTCCTCCCCCATGAAATGAGGGATCTTTAGAACATACCGCATTTTATTTTGCAGCTGCAGGACTCTATTCACATTGCAAAAAATAGTGAATCAACCATGCTGCTGTGTATTATCTGTTACTTTCCAGAATATGACTCATATTTTCAAAAAAAAAAAAAAAAAAGGAAGAAAAAGCTGTCAACAGGCTGGCAGAGTCAATGTTGTGTAAATCCAGGAGGAGCTGACTACATAGGTGGCTTTGAGACAAGGTGACACAAAAAGCCAGTTTACGATGGAGCTGAAAATCCAGCTTGGATGTTAAAAGGTTGCTGAAAAGACGAACAGTCAGCAGAGCATGGAATAATTCAGGTGTGTCTGACTGGCTTCCGTAGAAAAAAAAAAAAAACAGATTAAAGATGTAAGAGGGTTAAAAACCAGAGCAGGGAACATACTCAATTTTCAATTATTCCCATATCTGTTCTGTTAGTCTGACCTTTTCGGTCTGGCTCTCTGTCTGACAGCCTGCTAAATCTGAGCCATTGATGTCTGGAAGTGTACATGAGCATTACGTAAGAATAAGAGATTCAAGGATCCACAGGTGCAAAACATCCTTTTCAGATTCGATCAGTTTGATTTGCTATTAAGCAGATCACATCAGAACACTCTGTTTGTCGTGAGCTCACACTTATCTGAGCGTGTGGAAACGTGTGAAACTCACGCCGCGTCCTGCGCTTGCTCATCAGATTTCGAGATCTTCCTGTAGCAGTAGACCATTTCCACCAGCAGCCACAAGGTCAAGAACACCAGCAGGACATACATCATGATCTCAGAGTAGATTGCGGTGGTGTCATTGGAGGCTGCGGAGCACAAACAGCAGATAGGCACATGCTTTATTCAGCACACATTCATTTTCTGCACCATTTTGTGAAGAATAACAAAACAGACTCTGCTGCGGCTCTAAGGAAATGTCCTGAGCTTGCTGAACACGGCTGGCACAAAACCTCGCATCATTTATGACGAAGAGGACGAGACATCAGCGAGATATCAGATGTTATTTCATTAATAAAAAGTTACATTTAACCTTCTTAAAGGATGTATTCGTATTTATTATTTGTATCTTTATTTATGCATTTCTTGTTAACATTGTTTTTAATATAGAGCATTTTACACATTGGATCTTTTAGCTTCATGCTAATTAGAAAGTGATCATGAAATAAAGGAGTCTATTATTTTAAAGAGGCAGCAGAAGGAGCGTAAAACATCAGCTATTCATTACTAGCCAGAAAATGTTTTTTTTTTTAGTAAAGCAGTAGTAATAGTAAAGGTTGTTTTCATATTCCACAAACTTCTACTGATAATGACAAAACAATCTAAACCTGCTATTCTCTACTTTCTTCGCAGCAATTCGGCTCGACGAAACTAAATTCCCACTAAATATTCTGCTGCCCAAAGCAACCCAGCAAAATGACAGCAAAATGCAAAAAAGAAACTGAATTTACTGGAAACAATTTCCGGATGTTTTCCAGGTTAATGGCCACAGAAATGAATGCACAGAAGAGGACTGCTGTCAGCCCATTTTCATGCCATCAGCACATTTTCAGAAACACTTGCAAAATAACCAGTGGATGATATTCAATGAAGAAATCTGCACTTTCCAGGAAAGGCTGGCAGCCTTGAACGGCTGAGCCACACACAGCCTTGCTGCACAATAACGATGTTTATGTTCTCCTACTCTGAAATGTAATTTTCTCCTTAGCTTTTGACGTGTATTTTGGTTTATTCAAAAAAAATATTTAATCTGTTTCTATACATGAAAAACCCAAAACACGATGGTTTCCATGCAACATACATTTCGTTAACATGAAAAATCCCTCTTTCTGTTGTTCTACTAAAAACACTTCTTTTTTCTTTTTTTTTATATTTAGGAGTAATGAAATACTGTCTGATTACCAATTACAGTAAGCACTGTTAAAAACATTCTTCTTATAAGTTCATGCTTTGTGGATGCATCATGTTTTAGATTAATCTAACAATATACAGGAAATATGATGGGCATAAGTACTGAGTGATGATATTATAATCTAAAAATGTAAAAGAAAAGGTGCCTTGCAGAGATTTCACAAAGTTACATGTGAAAGCTCCACAGGGTACCTTTGTGTATGATATAAAATGGAGGCGCAAACTCACAGTGGTTCTTGGATCAGACATTTCTTTTTGTTGTTTGAAAACAATTATACCCTCAAATGAAGAAAGTTTCTGCTCACTTTTGTCATTTATTGTCTTTAAATCTATAAGAAAAAGTGCTTTTACTATCCTATTTGTTTATATTTTCTAAAATTATTCCCTTATCGCTGTAGTAAAAGATAAAAAAACATCGGAGACTAAAGTGCTTTGCAAAGGTATTTAAACCCCTTAAACTGTTTCGCATATGACCACAAAATTCAATGTATTTTTAGGTTTTTATGTAATCGACCTTCACAACATCGTACATAATTCTGAACTAAGAAAAATTGTTTTCAACTTTTTTTTAATCATTATTTTTAAACAAAAAAGTTTGACCTGCTTTCTCGGCCTTCTCAGCCCTAATCCTCTGAGCTGATTCACAGCTCAGGTGGGAGAATCTGTCAGCAAGCCTTTATTAGCCATGCACTATCCAAATCTGATCTCTAAAGTGGAAAAAAAACAAAGCCTTCTGAGAAGAAAATAAGCCATTCGCCCAGTTTAAAGTTTGTTGAAGCCAAGCAGAAGATGATGCTTTGATAACATAAGACTCAAATGTACATTTTTGGCCTCAATTGCAAAAATATGTGCAGAATTAACCTAACCCTAACCCTCATTTGGAACAGAGTGGCAACTGTGTAGCACTTCCCTTCTACTTAACTATTTGTGAATTGTTTTGTTGGTCTGTGGCACCAAATCCTAATAAAAAGCGTTGATGCACTAAAGGCTTCAACAATATATATAAAAGAAGCAAAAATGCTTTTGCAAAGCACTGTACGTCACCCATCAATCACAATGAAACTTTATTTGGAGGAGAATCTTAACAGACAATTTAAACATGAAACTGGACTTTGGGAACCAAATTGTCTTGGGAACACACACTGACATTTGGAAATGTACATGTAAAAGCTGAATATTTTTGAGCCACTGTGAACCTGTTTGTTTGTACCAAATTCCAGAAAACCTTCTCAGAAGAACCATGTTTGTCCAACTTGATGCGGCTGTTTTTGTAATATGATCCACTGAAAGCAAGATTTTCCACTTTGTTACCATGAAAATCATTATCAGAACATACGCATAATGGTTGCAGCAGGAAAGGCTTTCTGAAACTTGATACCACTGTTGTATGAAATATGAAGGAAGATTTGGATATTTGTGCAGAAAGAAATCTGACCACAGCATTCTGCGTGTATATGCATCTTTTTAAAAAATTCTACCATATGCAAGCATTGAAAATGAAAATCTAAAGAAATGGAACAGAATTAGGAACTTCCAAATATACATGTTGATTTGTATATTCAACTGAGGTGGAAGATGAAACATTCAGCAGGCCAAACATCCAGGAAGCATAATACATTACCCAGGTTTAAACAGACAGCAAAGTAGCTGGTTTGAATTAAGCCCTTCACAGACAACAGAAGAAAGCTTTAATGGAAAAAAATAAAGGCAGACAAAACAAAACACAGTTATTTTTTTTTTTTCAAACCAGTCACAACATAGAAAAGAGTGGGAAAGGGAAGAGGTATTGTTAGTGGCAGAGAGCTTTCACACTAATGCATCACTTAGCGAAGACAAAAAGTTGGGTTCATAATTACAAAGCAAGTCATGCCGGCCTGGTAAACATTTTAAAATCAGATGAAGAAGAGGCAGAGCACAAAGACAGGGCTAGGTGCACAGAGGCCAGCAGTTTTGCAACTCAACAGTACAGTGTTGATTCAGGCAGCTCTGAAATAAAACATTCTAACTGCTTAAAAGCTTTCAGCTGAACACCAGAGTCTGTATGCAGAAAGATTTTCAAATCCCTCAGAGAGCTTCGATCTTAGCCCAAAAGTTCCTGCCAAGAAGTCCTAGGAGTATCTTAAGAGTCATTCAGTCAGCTACTGGGAGTGAAATAAATTGCCATCTTACTGGAGAAGTATGGTCGACCATCGTTGCTTCAGGTGACGAGGCATCACCTCTGTGACCTACGTGATCAGTTGGTGGCGGGCCACTACCACCGCCAACTCATAAAGAGTGTGGACCAAATGCCATATCATACAAATGACCTGGTCTTAAAAAAAGCATGTGAACTGCATAAAAGGACACTGACTTTTTTTTCCTCACATAAAATTGAACCCATAAGACTTTTCTTTAAGGTCAGTGGAGATTATAAAATTACTTGTAATTGGTAAACACCAGAACAATTATTAGAAGATTTCTTCTTGCTAATTTGCTATATTTTTGGTTAACTCTTACTGTCTTGGGTGTTTCTAAGTCCTCCTCTCTTCTTACTCTAACCTTTGTAAGCCCTGTCCACATATTTCTTTTCTGATACAAGATCGGAGCTTTGACATGGCCACTCCAAACATTGACTTTGTTGCCCTTCAGCCACTTGGACCCTTTTCGGACTTGAGTTTGAGATCACTTTCTTTTTTGAGACCAATTTTCACCCAGGTTTTACTCTGTTTGATGAAGAGCAACCAGTGCTTCTGACAGAAAAACATCCAGACCCCACGGCGCCGCCACCCTCATACGTCACAGTTGCGAGATTGTTATGGAGCTTGAATGCTTTTTTCCTCTAAATGTATGGAATGGTCATTATGGCCACTCACTTTTATTATAGGTTTCAGACCACAGAACACGTCTCCAAGACTCAATATATTTCTCCTTAAGTGCATTTGCTAACTTCAGCCTGTCTTTTAAAGTCTTACTTTCTCTTAAAAGCAGCATTCAGTCCATGATGGCACAGGATGTTTTTCTTCTTTACAATAGTTCTGTTTAAGACATACAGTTCCTGCCAAAAAAAACACTCATCTATGGGATTCAAAAACCATTTACTTTCCGAACAGTATCACAGTGCAAGTTTTGAAATGGGTTTATACTTGCATATAAGTGTTTGAACATGTATCCGTGGACGAACCAGGCTTGTGGAAGTCCTCTTTCTCTTCCTGATACCCTGTCCTTAAAACACACCCACCAGCATGGCAATATTTAACTGGAACGTTACTCGAAGTTTTGTCATTGGGTGCAATTTCTGAATTTAAAGTGAGCTGGGGAAAAAATCTATTCCATCTTCTTTATAGTCATTAACATGTCTAAAACTCTAGTAATCTCAATTGCTCTACAACAGGGAGGGTTAGCATGATGCTACATCACAAACTGAGACAAAACATGGGTGTCTTTTTACACAGTCATTTAAATATCTGGCTTATGCTGTATTTACGCTGAAGCCAGTGGACACAGTCGTACCTTTTTCCTTCACGGTCAGTGTGATGTTCTTTGTTGTCAGTGTCGATGGCGTATAGACTCCAAAGTCGAACGTACGATTAACACGGCACTCATAAATACCACGGTCTCTCTCTGAGACATTTAGGATCAACAGGGAGACGTCCTGCAGGTCTTTGCTACCATTCCAGGTCAGACGGTTTCTAAAAGGTCCATCCAGGTGTTTTGGGTCTCCATTCACGCTTTCGAAAATCTAGGTAAAGAAAAGAAACCCCCAAACTTTTAACATTTACAATCTGAACCGATCAGCACAAAGCTCAAAAGTATGGGTCGTACACAACACTGTTCTGGAAACATACATGAATTCTGTCATATGTGTTGTTTTCACTTGACGTGAAATACCAATTCACACTTGTGTTTGGTTTGAGTTCCTCCCTCTTCAAGCAAGAGATGCATGTCAGCTTCATGGAGCTTCCCATCACTGCTTCAGTGTCGGACGCCACATCGACACATACTGGCCTGCTCAGGTGGACTAAAAGAGAAGCAATATTACACACATTTACGTCCACAATCAACTCATACTTCCACATCTAAAATTCATCAACTTTCAAGAAAATGTTAAAGAAATCTTGAACATTTTCCTCTGTATTTGATCTGGAAGAATAAAAATAATTAAAACCAATCAGTAAAAGAGCTATCTAGAGCAGAAGGGAGGATGTGTCTATTATCCTGGATTTGATGAGATGAAAAGTAAATGGATTGTTCTTTGGCGTCCCGAGGACCCCAAAGCACTTCACACTGCATTCACAGTGATGATGGTAAACTACTGCAATGTAGCCACAGCTGCCCTGGGGCAGTTTGACAGAGGCAAGGCTGCCAGATACCCACACCACTAGGGCCCCTGGCCACCACCAGCAGACATGGTGGGCTCGGACCATCAACCCGTCAATTGTCATTTAATTTAATGACAATGGAATTTGTTTTAGATGCCTTTTTGGTAATGAAAAAGTCTAAAATTCATGGTGTTTATTTTGGGCATTTCGAGGTGGAAATCTGTCCATGTCAAATCCAACTAAAAGATGCAGAACTCACTTCTTTACATAAACACAGGCATAAATTTAAGCTTACAGTTCTGTGAGCACTGGACAGACTCAAGTCATAAAAGATCGACAAAGAAAATATCGTGGCTTCTGCCAAGTCATGTTTTCTTGGTTTTGCAATATTGGCAAAGGTCATAGAAACTACGGGAAACATTTGAAGGGGTTTTGAACATACTGTGAGACAACTGAGCAAGGAAAAGGCTGGAATATAATTGCATTTCAGTTAATTGAATAAAGAGGGGAGGGAATTGAGTAAAAATGGCAAATGATGCAGTGGTTACGAATGCATAGTCTTGGAGTCTGCAACCAGCTGCCAGACAGAACTCCTTTACTCCCTCGTTTGTGGCTTGTTTAGGCCTTTCATCAAGAAATGCATATAAAAATGTGCACTACTGAAAAACACTAATGGTACAACAGAAATTGTCTGTCTTGTTCCGTCTGGTAATGACATCAGATTTTAAATTATGTTTGCTTGTTTTTTAAAGTGAACTATATTCTATGAATAATGAAAAGAGTCAAGGAGTCAAGTGGTCACAATTAGTGGCATGTAGTTGAATTCATACTTAAGCGTCCTCTCAAGTCTGAGGATACAGATACTAGACAGTTGTATATTCATAAAACTTTAATGTTTTCTTCTGTCAAAAGATGGTTTATAATTGTGTGGTTTATAATGTCAATGTGACTGCGTTAGGCCCACTGCTGTTATATAACCAGGGTCTCGCCCAGGGGCAGACAGTGACAACATTGATTTTATCTCATCCTTTTTTCTTTCATTTTGTTTTCTTCCAAACATTCTGCAGGCGGAGAGGAGACACACAAGAGGACAAGAAAGCCTCGCATCGCTTTCTTTGCCCCAGTTTACCCATCAGATGAAACGAACGGAAAGCTCTGGAAAACGTCAGTGTTCGTAACCGTGAATGCGCCACAGCCAAAACACACAGCACTCATGTATTCAGCGCAGAAGCCGACCTCAAACGTAACACTTACCGACAAACAACAACAGAAGTAGCGCTTGCTGTTGAACTCTGTGCAGAGTTGGCATATTCAGCCCTGTGAGGAGCTGCTGCTGCTGCTGCTGCTGCTGGGACGACCGCTGCTCCAAACTCCGCTTCTGCTTTCAAGTTGCCTTCAAGGCCAACTCCTGGGTGAGAAATGCGAGTTCAGGACCACAGACAGCGCAGGAAACTTCCCTCTGCCCCAAGAGCGAAGATCCACCTGCTGAAAGAAGCGACGCTCTGCGACACAGTGACGCTCTGCGTCACTTTTTTAGCAGTTTTAAGAGCCCATCTATGAATTGATAGCTTCTCGGCTCGCAATTCTTCATCTACAGGGAGACAGGAAATGTCATCATCCCCGGCACTTGGACGGAATGAGCAGGTCCGTGATGTGCGAAAGCAAACTCGAGTGATGCAACAGTTTCCTCGCCCACAAATCCAGCCACCTCAGTCCAGAGCCCTCCACAAAAGTCTCGTCTTTTTCTTCTAAATGAACCACAAAAAAAAAAAAAAAAAAAAAAAAGAATCACAGATCAGAACCTGTGGATCCTATGGCAACAAAGCCGATTCACCCACTCACAGCCTCGAGGTTTGAAGTCTTCATTAGACCCAAACGGCAACACTTCTCCTATTTTACACGACATACGGTAAGATTGTTGATTCAAATCATTAAAAAACAAAAAACAAACAAACAACAAAACAAAAAAAACAGCCACTGACCGTATTTCCTAGCAGCCGCTCACTCTTTGTTTTCCACTTAGCGCCTGGCAGGAGGAGAGGGTTTGATACGCATGCGTGAGTCACTCCCACCCACAACACAACGTGCATGATCATGTTAAAGCCATTTGGGTCCTGTCTAAGAAAGCTCCCCCTTCAATTGATTGTTTTTTGTTTTTTTTTTTTATTTGACTGAAAACAAATCTGAGCAGCTCCGAGACATTTAATGCAAATCAATGGAGTGGGGGAAAAAAAAAAAAAAAAAAGCAAAACAGAAGTATAAAAGAGAATGGGTTTCCTCAGTTTGTCATGTGTTACATAAGGTGTATAGAAGAGCCCACTCATGACATTTTTTTTTTCCACTTGAGCCCTTACATTATTCCAACCTCTCCAGTGTCATCAAAACGAGACACAAACATGTTGCAAACGATCAAGCTTGTAAGTAATATTAGGAAAATTAAGTATTCCCACCCTTTTTTTCATTTTGTCTCTTTACAACCAATTATTTTGAAGTCTTTTATTCAAAGCCACGCATAATCATGAGGTGAAATAAGATCTGAACAGCTGCATGTACATGTACTCAGGCTCATTTGCTGTCGTATGTCTTCTGAGGTATGTTGTAACCAGCTTTCAAAGCACAGAGACTAGAATTTGTGCCTCCTGGCTGCTTCACCGATTAATGCTGCTATTAGTCAAGCCGCATAGCCTCGTTTTAAAAGGCTTCGCTGTCCCACACTCCTTTCATTTGACATTGGATTGTCCAGTGCTCTGTGAGATGTTTATATCGTTATTGTTCTGATTTATCCCTGATCTTCATTATGCTGATTTTCTGCCCACTGATGTTCTCTAACAAAACTTTACAGTCTCTACAAATAGACCGCTTATGCTAAGAATAATTTGATTTATTTGGTAATTAGGAGACCTTAAATGGTCATACAGGGGCAACGTGCTGCAGTGTGCACTAGCTTATTTATTTGACCACTTTGCTCCACTTCTTTAAATTTGTGATAGTAAGATAAGAAAATATGAAAATATTTAAAGAGCATAAAAATACCGGTGGACCGACTAGCAAGCTATAAAATAGAAGAGTTTAAATTATTAGCTATCTATAATCAGCATTGTGTACATTTAATGATCTAAAATCGTCCCAAAGTAAAGTTGCACAACTTTAATGGCTGTACAGAAAATAATGACTTGATGACTTCTTTAACGAGTTAAAAACAAAAAGCTATGCATCCTGACTTGAGACTTAAGATAAATTGAAATCCTTTGGAACATTTACTCAGACTGAAGTTTAAAACTTATTTCGTTGAAAAAAAAACGATACACCCACTACTTCACTTCATGAATCTGATTTATTCCTTGCACGTTTACTGCTGTCGTCAAATCGCAGAGCCTCCAGTCTACCAGATCATTGTTATGGGAAATAATTAAAACATTGAAAACCATTATTGATTTTTCTTGGTAGGTGCATCATTAGTGTCAGGTTGGAAACTGTCTGCGTCTTAAACTTAAAATTGCGATTCATGATTCACCAGTTGATGGTTTCCTTATTTTGTAAAGAATTTAATTTATTTATCCAGTTTCTCCTCTCTCTTGCTCCATTTTATTCCCCTCCATCATAAAGCCATGTCCAACAATAATTTAAATAGGAAACAAAGATTCAAATTAGTTTTTTTTTATTATGCATAGATTTAGAGCAAGATAAAGTAAGGCACGTCTTTCCATTATATACTGAAATTTATTTATTAAACATTGCAGTACAATATACACCGCAATGGAAAAAAGAAACTCATTAAATGAGCTTCCAGGATCCTAACAGGATCTGCTCTGCTTTCCAAGTGTTTAAGCGTCTTCCCTTGGGACTGAGACTCTGCTGTCCTTGCTGCAGGACTCAGTTGATGAGGACAACTTTAGTCCCCAGGGCTGATCAACTCCTTCATTCCCAACCTTGTCCTGAATTGCACTAATACATTGAACCAGCAAGGTTGTGGTAAAGTTTTAGATAACATTGTTTATTTTTATAAACCAGTTTAAAACATTTAATTCGTGAATGTTTTATACAGTGATCCATTTTTCTGATAAGTCTTTCTCTGGTTTCTGTGACTGTGTCTGTGCTTCCTGGGGTCTTCTGAACAATAAGAAACACAAACTACTAAACTCTCAATGTTCCTTGCCTAAGTGAAAATATACAGTGTTCTGTTTACACTTCAAAGATGGATTAAGATTTAAAGAGATATTTTAACATTCCACATAAATATCCAAGGTTCTGCCCAATGGATCTGATGGATATTTGAGGAGTTTTCTTACAAAGTTATGTAATTCTTGCTCAAATCTGTATCCAGTATATTTTCACTACAAAAAAGTCTCACTACATGATATAAACTGTTTGGGATTGTTTCTTTAATTCCACATAAGATAATGTTTCTACCAAGAAAGACAGATTTCTATGTGGGCTCTTCCTATCTGTGAAGTCTGTGAAGGACCGAAGAATGGCAGGTTCAGAACCAAACTGTGATAAAGCCTTAAAGAGAGACAATAATCTCAGAGTATTTAATCCTGCAGATCTTGTATCTGGAACTATAAGCTGATTATATAAGCAAAACAAGAATGCAGGCTTGGTGAGGTTCACCAGCATTATTTTGTTCAATATTTTGTAATTTCAAAGATTAAGAAGTCTAATTTCTGGTTCACCAATCCCCTCTCTGTAATTGTACACATCAAACTGATGTTAATGTGCTAAAAGTGCAAAAGCAAAAATTTACACAACAAGGCTTCTGAGCCACTTCATTCTTCACAGTGAAAAACAAGGGAGCTAAGTGCATCCAGCAGCAGCAGGCTTGCGTGCTGAGAAGCAGACTAAATATGGCAGGTCTGGTTGAACCACATCCTGCAGATAAGGAAACCATAGCAACAGTAATGCAGTGCCATGGTGACTAAGGCCCTGCTTAGTGACAGGCTGCAAACTCATTATAAGCCTACAGGAAGCTTCAGAAATATTTCTCTTCCTTACTTACATCCACACCTAATCAGTTTCTCTGAATTAACTCTTTGTAGGTTTATGTTTGAGTAAAATGAGCATTGTTCTTTAATTCTATGAACTTCTGACAACATGTCTCTGAAATTCCAAGCAAAGGTTTAGTGTTTATTTTCAGAAAGTGAGAAATGGTCAAAATAACAAAAAAAAAAGATGCAGTGTTTTCAGACCTCAAATAATGCAAAGAAAACAAGTTTATATTCATTTAGAAACAACAATAATAATGTTTTAACTCAGGAAAACAATGGTTTTCAATGGTGATCAGTGCAGTGGGCTCTTCATTTTTCCCAGCACGGTATATTAAAAATTTAAGGGGAGCACAGTTGCAGCCTATAAACATACTACTGCTGTATATATTGACATAATTTTTCAAACAGGAAGTTGTTGTGAGAGCAGATATTCATGACACTTAAATTCAGAGAGCCTCAAAAATGGAGGAATTTAAGTGGTCAGAAGTGCATTTGCTGGTTCATATGTGCTACGACGGGTTGTGTGAGAGTGCTTGCTGGACCTAAGAGACATAGAGCAGATTTCCAGGGATTTGGAAGGATTTCAAGATTATAACATGATTACAGCAGGCAGTCATGGATCAAACATGATGGAAATTGAGATGTGAACCTCATGTGTGTCTTACTGAAAAAACCTCTTAAAGCTGCAGCTGTTAGAGCCAGACATCACTCATCTTTCGGCACGATTAACTGTTTTTGCTGCACGTTGTCTGAAGAGAGTGTCTCGCAAGCATAATCATACCCAGTGTACTGTACAATATTTTGTCATGTTACAGTCACTCATTTTAATAGCGTCTTGTTGCATCTACTGTTTTCTTGCAGGGTTGCCATGTATTTAGCTTTAATCCATGTTTCCATCAGCTCAGACTAGTTTTCCTGTCCCTGTGGAAGGCGAGCATCTCCACAGCATGACGCTGGCACTGCCATGTATCATCATGGACATTGTGCGTTCAGAGTTAGGCTTTCTGGCACTAATATTGTGAACTTTGTTTAGTGATTAGGTGATTTTTGAGGACATTATTTTCTTTCCTGAGCAGAAGAGGCTGAATAAAAATGTACTTAAAATGTAAACAACGTTTATCATTTTCATTCTTCTTCACAGTCATTCACTTAGAATCTCAAAGGAAATGTGTTTGTGGTTGAAATATAATGTGCATTTTATGAAAGACTAAAGATACATTTTGTTTTCTTGTCTCAATTAATCATACGTTAACTTAAATTTTGAGCAAACATGTTTGATTTTATTGTCTTTTCTCCTTTTGGCCTTTCCATCTTTCGAATATTCATTGATTTCATGTGTTCAACACTTTGTCGCAGCTGCTGATGTCTTGTTGTGCTTTATGAATAAAGCAGAAGTAGTAGTTTACTCAGAAAATGTTTTCAAACCAATGAACAAACAGATTATGTTTGCATGCACTTGATTAGTTACCGTGACTTGATTGAGGGGAAAAATTAAAAGGGAGCACAGTTGCAGCCCATTAAACATGTGATTGAAAACATAACATGTATGGAAACATGCCCACACAGATGTCACATGAAGTTAATCTTCCCGGAATAACCCATGTGTCGTGATCTAAACAACTAGAGCAAGTGTAATGTGGTGCAACTGCAAAACATCCCACAGATTTACACACACAGGCTCCTCCAGCAGTTTCCTGTATGTCTGTGCCACTGTGAAGCAGACGTGCAGGTCAGATCAGTGGCAAAAGAAGCTAATCTAACTGATAAGCACATAATCTCGGGTCAGTCACTAAACAACACCTCACATACAAGCACCCACGCATAGCTGCGGGGCATTGCTGGATTCTACAAGGGGGACTTGGCATGGAGCTGAAAGCTAACACTGATATTAAGTGAAGACTTGTTCCATCTGACCTTCTGATTTGGCTCACAGCCCCCCGGTAGGAATACTGACTTTCTATTATAAGACCCAGAACCCTGTGTGTCAGATAAAGCGCTGGGCCAGAAGAAAGCGGCGGTTATGAAGCTAAGGTTTCTCCTCTGACTGGCACTCATGTTGTGGAGAGGGTCACAAAGACATTTCTAAGGCTGCGGGAATCCAGCAAACCACAGGGAGAACTATTATCAACAAAGGAAAAGCAAAATGGAACCCAAAAGTGGTAGACTGGCCAAAATTACTCCGAGAGAGTGTTAGCAGCTCATCAAAAATAAGCAACTGTTTGGTTGTGCACTGAGTAGATACAATAAGTTCTAAGTTAAAAGTTAAGTTGAAACATCTGAAACACTGTAAACATATAGAGAAGATTTCCAAGGGGGCAAATTACTTCGGTACAAAAAACTCCACAAAACCTCAAGACTTTTGAAAAAAATATCCTGTGTATCCATGTGACAAAGGGATAACTTTATTTGAACGTTTGTTCATCCATTAAGTCTGACATTAAACTAAAACAATGTCAGCTTACATAGAAATATATATAGCCGGTCAAACATAGAGGTGGGTATGTAATAGTGTGGAGCAGCTTTGCTTTTAAAGGAGTTGGAGGATCATTTTTGGAAACTATAATTTTTGGTTCCATAACAGAAATTTCCAGCCTTCAGTTTGTGACCTTAAGGTCACAAACTGAAAGCTGAAATTGCATTATGTTGGTTTTGCAGCAATACGATGATCCAAAGCAAACAAGCAAGTTCACCACTGAATGGCATCAGCAAGTAATATCCTAACTTGGGTTTTGGTCAGTGAATATATAAACAAAGACACGTTGTTATCAGGAGACAAAAAAAAAAGTAATTCAGTTGTAGTTTATAATAATTAGATTTTTATAATTAACATAGGTTGTTCTAAAGGCAATAATACTTCCCCTTTATTAACTCCTGACAGAGACGTTATCTGGATAATATTACAGGTTGTGTCATGCTGCGGCTCGTTGCCAGAATATATTCCTGTCTGTTATCAGAGGTAGTGAACAGGGCACAGCTGAACTGCTTTCAGGCTGCAGCATGCGAAGACTGAGGTCACTGGAATCACACTGTAGCAGACAAATGCATTATCTTGTTCAATATTAGCTCAAAGCTATTAGAGGCCAAATAGTACAGAAAAAGAAGTTTCTGGAAAAAGGATATGTCATTGCCATCTAAATGAAAAGCAAAGCATCAAATATATGTTTGTAATAGTTTTGTGTCCTTGTCTATTTTCCTTTAGGTTTGTCTATTAGGCTTTAAATTTCCTGGGGGATTTTTCTTTTAATGGAGTTGATCCTTGGTGCGCCGGAAAGTTTGATCCATTAAGATGTCAGGATTGTTGGTCTGAACAGAGCCACTTCTCTGCTGGTCGGAAATATAACTCTCCGCTTTATCATTTAAAAGACCTCAGCTCTCTTGGCTGCGTGGGCTGAGTTGCTGACCAGCCGAAAGAGCGGCGCTCCGCTGGTGGTCTGGAGGACCGCGGCGATCCGTGGCAGGATCGCGCTCCTTTTCCCTGTGCTGATCGGAGCCATCATCACTTTCCTCGCGGCCTTTTGTTCCGTCTCTCGGCTCCTCATCACGCAGCTGGCAACATCTCATTTGGTTTAATGTGGTTTGCAGCTCGTTGAGTCGCTGTGACACATAACATCTCTTCAGCTCCAACAGGATTGTTCCGTTACGACTCAGACTTGGCGTGCTCGCTGATGTTTCCCTCTGCAAAAATAGATCACTCATTCATTCATCATACTTATGCATCCTAATGTGAGCTTTTATCTTCTATGTCAAGAATGACTTGGAGCAGATTTACATCAACATGAAGGAGGGATTTGTTTAGGTAATTATTTCCATTAATGCGATTACATCAATGCAATGTGTCTTTTATTTGTTTAGTGTCTAGCAAAATTTTCAAAATTTGTCATGTTACAATTTTTTTTTTTTATGAAGTTGAGGGAAGAACTAAAAAGTGTGTGATGTACATTTGTATTCGGTCTGTTTTGCTTTCATACATAAGTCAAATCCAGTACAACAATGTGTAATTTAACGAGATTAAATAGCTTAAATTCCCGTATAAAAAGCTATGAGGTCTGTTAATAGCATCATGAAATCCAAAGAACACAAACAGACCAGGGACAAAGCAGGGTCATGAAACAATAATCCAAGCTGCTATATCCCATCTCAGATTTGTTGAGTCATCATCTGGAAATGAAAAGAGTTTAGTAAATCTACTAAAAAAAATTATTGTTCACCCAAACTAACAGGTTCAACAAGGATATTATCCTAAATTGTGCTTTAAATCTTCTCGAGAATTTTTATTTAACATGACAATAACAAACTCCAAATCCCCAAAACTAAAAACAATGTTGGGACTGTTATTTCTGATCCATGAAAGCAAAACAAATGTTTATATAAAGTGATCTTGAGCTGCTTTGGGATAAAACTGCCTTACAATGTGACTGGTGTCCTTTTCTATAACAAGATTTTATTAAAAGGTGGTTTGTGACTGTAAAGATAAAACACTGAAAAGGTTCAGGGAATTTAAACATTTTTGGCTGTAAGGAATAAAAGAAACAAATCTGTGACAAAAACTTCAAAACAAACAAAGGAAATAAGACAGAAATAAATCACATATGAGTGGGACAACACATCATTTAATTTAAACAGTAATGCAACCATCATATATATTTTTAGGATTTTAAATTTGTAGCAAATCATTTTAATTACCGGCTTTTCTGCAGCGCCATTCTCTCTCTCCTTTGAGCTTATTTGAGATCTCCTCTGCATCTGCATGCTTAGCTGCAGGAAAGATTCACTCATGCGGTCAATTTCTTCCTCTACACATGACATCTGGGGAAAAGGGATCACGTTATGCAAGGCATAAAGGAAATGATCTTTTCTTCTTTTCTTCTAACCGTTTATGCCAAGTAGCGTCGTTACCTGCACTGGTGTCCCATTTGGTGGTAAACCTGAGGAAATTAAACCATGCACTTAAAGTTATATAAAAAAAAGGCAATAATGACATAAGCATTTAATAAACAGAGCTGTATGTAGTTGCTTTTCCAGCACAATGGCCCCTGTGCGCACTCCTTCAGCACTCACTGGTACTGGGATATTGGGTCATTTCTCATAAACAAAAGCTCTCTAAACTCATTAGGGAGGCAATAATTGACTTTCTCTCCAAACCCCACAATTGTTTAATGATGTTTATAGCTTGTGGAAGTGGAGAAAGGAGAAAAAGAGAGTCTGATATGGCAAATTAATTCATCCATTTATCTATGAGGTGCATTATTCTAGCAGATTAATGGAACTTAATTGTTTCACTATCTGGACACAAAACAGATTATGATCTGAAGACCTAAAACAGTAACTTTAAGTGTAATCTGCACCAGAAGAGAAAGTTTGAATTGTCCATTCAAAGTGTAGTTTTTCCAAGTAGACTTAAGGATAGTCTGTTTTTGTTTTGTTTTGGAAAATGGAAAAATTAAAAACTGAAATACATGACACAGTTGTATTGCTTTTGTTTAAAGGAACAAAGCATTGCTTATTACTAGTTATGTAATTATAAAAAAAAAAAAAAAACACACTGATTTCCACTGTTATAATGTCCTCTCTCCATTTTTTGGTTTCTTTATTCTTAGCAAATGCATAAAAACACATCCTTCACACACGGCTGGTAACACCAGCTTGGTGTGTTGCCATAAAGTCATGAGTTTGAATACTGGCTTTATTGTGCAGAGATGGCTTTTGCATGAGCCGAGGTTCTCTCTGCCATAGATTAGTAATTACTATTTAGTAGTAATTACTAATGACTGATTATTCATTACTAGTTGACATTACTAAAGTGTACAGCGCTCTGAAGGATTAATCAGGTATAAAAATGTAGTTTTATAAAATAATCAATACTGTTACTTACTTTATAAGCAGTGTCATCCTAATGACAAAAGACATATTTAAAAATATTTGATCAATAATATACTTAATTTGTTTTACTATGTACCACTACATTCATTAATTAGTTTTAAGAGGCAGAGCTAATTTCTCAGAGCTTGCAGCAGGACGAGGTTTATTATCCCACTAGCTGTGTGCTCGTCTTTATTTCAATGGAGCTATGTGAGAGTCTCTCAGCAGCTGTTCTGTGGTTTTTTTCTGCTCTGTTAAGCTCATGCTCTATTTGCTGAGCTCTACAAAGTCTACAATTAGGTTTACCTTCTCTTATTAAAGCAATAGATAAAAAAAATTTGCAGGCCACAGATGGACTGTGTTGTGCACTTTTAAACTATATTCCCTATTCTGAATTTGACTGACCTGTTAATAGCCTTAATATGTGTAATTATTATGGCAGATATCATGATAGAATATAGAGACACAAATGTTTGAAAATTGTAAATGTATTTTCGAAGTCCTTTGCAAGTTCTTTATATTGCACTTGTCTTTTCTAAAGTGTAAGGAAAACAATAAGCCTGCAAAATAACTTGAACATTAAAAGCTGCCATACTTGTATTTGGAGTTGATCTTTGTTTGAGGTTGCAGATAAGATCTTCCAGCTTAAAATACTTATATTTCTCAAGTCTAAAGTAGAAGAAGAGGAGAAAAGTTACTTATAATAAATGCATCCAACATTCTCTGCTGTAATTTTTAGTTTTTCACACCAACCTTCTAGCTAATAGGGGCTCAGTGAAGCGCGCTTCAGAGGGAACTCTGATATTGAGAAATTGCTCCACTAATGCCCCATGCCGCCCACCTAATGCATCAAAATTAGGCTGCAAAAAGAAGCAATAAAAAGTCATCAGCCTACATTTCAAACTGTGTGAGGATGATGAGTGAGCTTCAGATTGCTCTCACACCTCTGCTGGGCTCCATTTAAAAGAAAGGTTGAACAGCTGAAGGCTTACAGCTGAAATGGCTTCATGCAGAGCTTGCAGAAACCTCTGGGGTTTGGATCCTGGAAAAAACAACAACAACAAAAATTAATCTTTCTGCTGCCGAAGAAGATTACATAGTTACTGCTCAAAGATGATTGCCCAGCCTATAATGTTATGCATGACATTCAGGACTCTCTTTTACTCTTTTTTATTACCTACTGCTATGTGGGCCATGGACAGCAGAATGACAGCAATAAAGTGTCCCACATGCTGAAGCGTTGCCTCCGACAGATAAAGGATTTGATTGGTCGAATCAAAATAGAAGTCCCCAGTGAAATGAGCCAGGGGATTCTCATTAGAGGAAGATGAGCAAAAAGGAATCGACTTTGCCAGTAAAAGAAGCACAGAGGGGAACGTGGAGGAATCTGCAAGCCACTGGACCACATGGCAACCAAAAAGGTAAACTGCCGAATACTGTGGAGACAGGCTGTCCAGTGCAGTTGGAATTAGACGTTCGTTGTGGTTCTCTTGGACCGAAGGCCCCGTCTCTGCTAAAACAGAGAAACGGTGAATCAGGAGTTGATCCGTCGGAATTTATGATACAGTGCCTCGCAAAAAGTTTTCAAGCCCTCGTTTCCTAACGTTTGTTACATGCCAGCCACAAACTTGCATTAAATACATTCCATCAGGTTCAGTAAAAGTAGTACATCATTTTCACATGGAAGGAAAATGACTTGTGGGTTTCTTATTTTTTAAAAAACATCTTTCCAAATAATCTAATTAGCATTCTTTTTCAATTCAACTCTTCGCTGAAACAACTAAGTGCCACCAATGGCCTTCAGAATGGTAAATGGCCTGACCTTGCATAGTGTTTTAAAATCACTGTCCATTACATCCAGCCATTCTCCCATTCATTCTGGATCCTGTCGGCAGACCGACAGGATCAAGGCTGCCGTACAATCAGCACCACTGAGCGCTCTGACCACCAACCGCAGGCAAGGTGGATGAACTGCCTTGCCCAAGGACAAACGTCCTCCAGAGTTGTCATCTCCCCAAAAGGAACATATAGCAAACAGGCTCCTATTGTGTGAAATTTCATCTCAGTGAAAATATAACATTTAAACATATTCTGTGAGGGTCTGCTGGGGAACATTAGTGAATAAACACTATCATGAAGACCGGTGGTGTCAGTGATAACTTTGTGGTGAACGTTAGTGCAGGTTAACATGATAAAACTATAGCAGAGCTACTATCAGAAAAGCTGAGTTCACATGAGTTCCATGGTAACTCAGATGGAAGAATTTGTCAACAGGACAACTTTTATTGTGAAAATCTCAGGTTTAAGGAAGAAAGCCATGAGAAGTCCTGTTTTGTCAGTTTTCAAAAGCCAATGTGTAAAACGTGGTGTGTAGACAAATAATAATAATAATAATAATAATAATAATAATAATAATAATAATAATAATAATAATAATAA